>JAGKQI010000055.1:0-415996 GCA_018806915.1 Phytophthora colocasiae | reverse complement strand
TTACCTGGGTGAGTGCCCTGTCGGTCAAAAGACCAGCTTATCGCCGTGCCCTTGCCTGCGATGCGCGTCGCGGGGTCCCCCCAGACCCACGCGGTGCTCGCGAGGCGTTGCCGCTTCTTTGTCCTTCGCGGTGGCGCCGGCAGTGCCAGCCCCAGATGCGGTGACTGGCACGGATGCAGTGGCTCGACAACTGAAGGTCCAGTTGTCGAGCCTCGCGCTTGTGCAACTTCAACTTCTCGGTGTACGTCTTGAAGTTGCTGGGCTGCACGGAGCCCAGCGACCCGTACACAATCGCCGCGGTCTGCACCTGCCACCCCTGCACCCGCAACTCGGCCACGATAGGTTGGTACTTGAGTGTCTTGTAGTCGTGGCTGAGTTGCAGCGAGGAGTGGCGGGCGCCGGCCACGTGATCCTCGAACGTGATTGCCAAGTCGGCGATCACCATCTTCTTGGCAGTCACGTTCCGCAGAACGATGTCGGGCCGCAGAGCTGCGCCTGTATACTCAGGCACCGTCTGGTTCAGACGCAGCTCTGTGGTTGACTTGGCGCCTGGCGCGCCGCGGATCTTGGACCCGATCTGCTCCAAGGCGTCGTCGTGGCGCTGGCGGATGGCGTCCATGTTGACGAGCAGTGATTGAGAGCGTGGGCCAGCGTCTCGGCCGAGGAGCAGGTCGGGTCCCTGCAGGTCTTGCTAGACCGCAGCCGCTTGCGCTTGAGGACGGCGTTCGTGTCGACTTGGTTGAGGCGGGCCATGATGCCGAACCGGTGCTCCGCGTCCGAAAGACCCGCCCCCGTCGTCACGAACTTGGCTCCGAGGCCGCCGTGCACACGCACCGTCTTGCCTTGGTCAACCAGGCCCTTCCACCGGGTCTGGTGGCGTATCTTCATGTGCAACTTCACGTACCGCAACACAGTCTTGTGGTCAAGCTTCACTTGGTGGTGCGGCACGCGAAGTGCCAGCTCGTCGTGGCCGTCGAGGTCGGCTTTCACATCGTCAGGTCGAGGTGGAGGACGCAAAGCGTGCGCTGCACGTCCGTCCACAACGACCCGATGTCACCGTTGCGCCGCAGCCTCTCTGCGTGGGGCGAGGCGGCGAGCTCGGAGTTGAGGAACGACCGCACGAGCTCGTCGTCGCGTCCTCGCCAATGCTCCTCCTGCAGGCGGTAGCGTTTGCGCACCACCTGACACACCTGCGCCTTCGCGACGGCCACGACTGCAGGGTCCTTGGAGTGAAGTAGCTGCCAGGCGTGCGCCACCTGCAACGCCTGGTGCATCTCCACCAGAGGCTGCAACCCCAGGCCGCCCGCCGACGTCGGGGCGTAGAGAATTTCGCTGGTGGCGGACTGGGGCAGGCGTAGTAGGTGGCGCAGGCCTCGCGCCACTGCTCGGTCAAAGCCTTGGAGTTGGGACTGAAGCGGGCGCAGGTGTCGGAGTGCGTACTCCACCTTGGGGTAGACGTACGTCTTGAGTGCCTTGACTACCTGCCACACGGCCAGACCTGACTGCATCAGCGCCACCGCCTCTCGCTTGATCTGCTGGATCTTGGGCTCAAGCTGGAGTCGGTGGCGCACATGGTCGAAGCCATCGCCCACCCCCAGGTACCTGTAGCTTTCCTGGAGTGAGAGGGTGGCGATGGCATCGCCATGTATTTGCAGTTGCATCGTGTCGTCACGGGCGGCTGCCGTGCGGGCGTTCGTCGTCACTGCGAGGCTGGCACACTTGGCGGGGTTCGCACGCAACCCGGTCCACGCGAGGAAGCGAGCGACAACACCGTGGCACTTGCGGATGCCGGCGGCGCTGTCGCTGAACACCTTGAGGTCATCCGCGTAGGCGGTGGTGCATGGTCGTACACCCTCCGCCAGCGGCACACCCACTCGAGCTGCTCCAGTCGCCGCACGAGCGGCACCAACGCCGAGATGAAGAGGAGGGGGCTCAGGGGGCAGCCTTGGTAGACGCCCACCTCCTGTCGTACTGGGTCCGTCGGTCCGTCTGCGGCGTTGCCAACCACGAAGGCCGAGCCGTCGTAGATGTCTTGGCAGCGGGCGATGAAGCTTCTGTCAACGCCGAGGTGGCGGAGCACTCGCCACATGAGCTGCTGTGGCAGCGAGCCAAATGCGTTGCGCAAGTCGTACCAGACTTGGTACAGCTTGCGGTGCATCCGTCGATTCTGGTCCAGCAGCGACGTCGCCGTGAAGTTGTGCTCGTGGCACCCATTGAACGCTCGGAAGCCCTTCTGTGCCATCGGTAGTCGTCCGTTGCGCTCCAGCCATCGCGACAGTCGACGCGCCAGCAGTCCGCTGTAGAGCTTGTAGATCGTGGGCTGCAGGCAGATCGGCCGCCAGTTGGCTGGCTGCATCGGGTCACCCTTCTTGTGGATGAGGCGAACGATGCCCACCTTCCAGAGGGCGGGTACACGCCGATGCCGCCAGCAGAACTGGAACGCTGCGTGGAGGAGCGGTACGAGCTGTGCCGCAAAGCGGCGGTAGATGGCGTAGCTGATGCCGTCGTGGCCGGGGCTGGAGTCCTTGGTCGAACTGGAGAGCTGATCCTCCACGTCATCCACCGTGAGCTCGTCCTCGAAGGCGTCGGTCTCCGCGGTGGCTGGCAGGAAGCTGTCCATTGCCACCCGAAATTCCTGGCCCTCCGTTGCGTCGTAGTGGAACGGTGCGGGTGCCGTGCTGGTGCCGGTGAAATGGCGGTGAAGTTCGTCGCGGCCAATGGGGCACGTCTCTGGGTGCTCCTCCCCCGCCGTCTCCACCAACACGCTCTTCAGAATCCTCTCCACGCACTTCGCTTCGTCCTTGGCGAAGGCCTGACGCAGTTCCTGCGTTGCCATCGACGTGCGCACCCTGCCGACGCGGCGTCGTGCCTTACGCACGGCGCGTTGGTCTGTCGGCGTTGTTCGCTGCACCGTGGACAAGTCGTCCAAGGCCTCGTCTAGGCGGTGCTCGCGCTGGTTGCGCGTCACACGAGGTGGGCGGTTGCGACGCTGGCCTGGTCGCGGTGCTGAGTTGGCGGGCGGCGTAGACGAGTACGGCCGTAGCACCTCGCGGATGCCGTCCGGGATCGCGCCGATGTATCCTTCACCTGATGCCCAGCTGTCAGCGTCCACAATCTTGCTCGCCATGGTCTCGGCGAACGTCTGCAATGCGGCGGAAGCGGCGTCGTGCTCGTCGTCATTGAGTTGGCGAAGACGAAGTCGAGGTTGCCGCGCTGGAGCTGATCCTGGGCCAATAGGTAGGGTGGGGAACGTTTCACCTCCGTCACGCGCGGCAATCTCGGCTTCGACCTCCTCCTCCTGGCGCCGTTGAGCCTCGTCACCGTCGTCACCTGAGCTGTCTCCCGCAGTGTAAGCAGGTGCAGGTGTGTCTGCACTCGGTGTCGGAGTCCTGGCTGTGGTTGGCTGGTAGCAGGCGGTCGGGGTCTGGTCATGCGGGCCGCATTCCGAGGAGGTACGTCGCTGGTCCAGTGCCTTGTTGGCCAAGCGATCTGCGTGTGCGTTGGCCTTGCGGTCGATGTGCTGGAGCTTGTGTTGTTCCAGGGAACGTAAGCCAAAGCGCACGCGGTTGCGGAGGCGGCGCAATCTGGCATTCGTGCAGCTGAAGGTGCCTCGCACCTGCGCGAGCACCAGGTTGCTGTCTCCCTCGACTCTCAAGCGAGTGACGCCGTGGTGAAGAGCACTTTGCACTCCGAGCAGCAGTGCCGTATACTCGGCGGTGTTGTTCGTTTCTTGGCTGCTCGGGAGGTAGTGAGAGCATGTCCACACCACGGTGTCACTCGGGTCGAGTGCCGCTGCGCCAGCTCCACCCGGTCCTGGGTTGCGGCGGCACGCACCGTCAAAGCGTAGCGTCCACATGCTGCTTGGTGGCTGCCCCGTGTCGGAGTTCATGACCTGTGCGTTCGGGGTGGTGGCCTCCATCGGCTCCGGAAGTTGGCACGTGGCCCCGGAGGCGCTGGCAGGAAGTTGGCCGAAGGCCCCTGCTGCGCGTGGAGGTCCCCACCTCGATGCTGGGCGGCGTGCAGCACGGGGAATGCACACCTTGGGTCCCCAGCGACTCTGAAGGCGGCGTCGTCCTTCGTCGTGCTTGTCCGGGCGAGATACTGGGGCTGCCGTGGTCGGTAGGCCGGTGGCCAGCGACGCGATCGCTGCAGCACCTACAGCTCGATGCCGTGGACCCCATCGCGAACGGGTGGATGCTTGGTGCTGTTGCACCGGTCGTCGATCTCGCCGCGACGGCGTATGTGCGGCTGCAGCCTCACCAGTAACCAACTGCGCGATGGCTGCAGCTGCCACTGCCTTGGGATGCGGGCCCCAGCGTGTCGTCTTGGGCGTGGCGTCGGTAGTGGCTGAGGATCCCGGTGTCGGCGCCGCGTGCACTTCCATCTCCACGTCCTTGAGCAGCTCCTCCTCTTCTGCCTGCATCAGTACGTCCAGGTCCAGCGGTTGCTGCTGATGATGGTCGGACGTCGGGTTCAGGCGGCGGCGTTTGCCGGAAACTCGATGCTCTGGAGGTGGCGAGGGTGGCTCCAGTACGTGGGGGGCGTACAGGAGCCCAGGAGTGGCGGTGGGCACGGCGCTCTGTAGGGTGGCAGCCTCTGCAGCTGCAGTGTCACTTGATGTGGCTGCTGCAGCTGCAGGTGCTGCCGCGAGGAGAGGACTGGAGGATACAAGGCTCACCTCCTCGCTGTCGACACGAAGCACACTGGAGGTCGGGTCGCGCGCGGTAGTCACGGCGGTAAATGTGCTGTGTGCACAGGCTTGAGCATGTCGCGTGGCTGCCGCGCGCGACCGGAAGCCGATGCTGCACGTGCACCCGCTGTGGAAGTGATCCACGAAGCGGATGCGGCGGTGTTCTGAGCGGCGGTGCTTGGTGAGGGCAGCGAGGTCGCGGGCAGTGTGCGTGCACAACGCGCAAGAGAATGCAGAGGCGTTGTGCGCGTACACTGCCAGCACCGGGTCCAGGGAGCCGATGTTCGGCGTGTGGTGCTGGGGTCTTGGTCCCGGTGCTGCTTGAGCGGCCTTGAGCTGTGCTGCCACTGCGTCGCTGTCCTCGGTCTTGGCCTCGTCTCCGCCGGGCGTATAGCGTCCACTCCTGCTGGTTGCGTCGCTGTCTTGAAGCTCCACGCGCGCGCGAGCCGAAGTTTCTTGGTCTTGAGGCGGCTCAGCGCGCGCGTGGTGCTCCATGGCGGCGCGTCCAGAAGGACGTGCTTGTGCAGCTGCGACAGCTGCGACTCCATGAGCAGCAGCAGCCACAGCTGCGGCGGAGACTTGAGCGGTGGCGGCCAAGGCAGAGGCGTCACCATCGGCGAGCATGCCGCCCGCCCTGCCGGGTAGGCGTACGGCATTCGCGGGGTCCTTGGTGGGCGTGGCGGTGGCGGTCTTGCCCGGCGAGGCGGCGCCGTCATCGCCAGGTGCACGGCGGTGCTGGTTGGCGGCGGCGCCGGCCGCAGAAGCTCGGTCTGCTGTCATGATGGCTACTCCACCGGCGGGCAGCATTCCTGCCGCCCTGCCGGGTGGGTAGCCATCATTCGCGGGGTCCTGGGGCGGCACAGGAGCGGCGGCGGCGTCGTCTTGCCCGTCGCTGTCGTCGCTGCTGTCGCTGGGGTCCTCCTCGGCCGCTGTGGAGGCCGCTAGAGCGCGAGCCGTAGCGGCTACGAGCGCTGCCCCTGGTGCTGGCCTGTCGGACAGCATGCCGCCCGCCCTGCCGGGTAGAATTGCATCAGTAGGGGCGGGCAGGGCGGCGACAGGCGGCTGGGAGGCTGGCACGGGGTCTTGAGCAGCCGAACGGCGCGCTTGGGCGGCCGTCGGAGGCGGAGAGGCCGAGTGGAGGCCGTCTCGCGGCGCTACCCAATCGGGCAGCATGCCGCCCGCCCTGCCGGGTGAAATTCGACCACAGGAGGCAGGCAGGGCGGCGCCGAGCGGCGGAGAGGCGAGGGTCTTCACTAGCTGAACGGCGCGCTTGGGGGTCCGGAGGCGGCCTGGGGGCTCCACAGGAGCCGTCGTTCGCGGCGCCCTCCTGGGCGGCGCCAGCCTCGGCGGAGGCGGCGGCTTCGAAGCCGGAGGCGGAAGCTGTCGCCTGAGCGAGCAGGGATCCTCCCATACTCAGGCCGAGTACAGGAGGCCCCGGCCCTGAAGTGGGAGGGCCCGGGGGACGGTGGACGGGTGCAGTGCCGGCGAAACGACGCGGCGTTGAAGCCGCAGACCGGGTGCCCGTTTGGGCGACAGAGGGCCCGGCCCGCGATGCCGCTTGGGGGACAGCGGCGCCAGAGGGTTGCCCACCCCTGGCCGAAATTTCAGCACCGGACTCCACGCCGTCGCTGAGCAGCGGTGGCGCGCGTGGAGCCTCCGGCGGCGCCGTTTCGGGCTCGCGAGAGCTCAAAACGGGGGCAAAAGTGTGTAACCCTAGCCCGAGCGGATCCACCAGCGGATCCGCTAGTGGATCCGCTCCGCGAACAGCCGCCAAATCGGCGACGTCATCGAGCGCGTCATAGAATGACCCGTCGCTGGCGAGGCTCGATTGGCTGGCTGTGGACGCCTCCGAGTCGGAGGACGCCGAGCGGTCTCTCATTGGCCAAAATAGACGCATGGCGCGATCTAATTGGCCATAAAGAAGTCCACGTGGACACTAAAAAGGGACAAGTCCAACAGTTGTAGGAAAGAGTCAAATGCAGTAGTTGGCCTCACGAGGTGTGGGTGAAAGACCTCGGAGACCGTCCCGTCCACGCCCAGCAAGCTGGTCGGCACGGGGCGTCCAAAAATGAATGTGAAAAAGCACTCCAAAAATGGAGAATACCAGTTTTCACACTGATTAGAACAGAGTATGTGTTCGTATTTACCAGTTAGTAACCTCTCCGTAACTGAAATGTAGCCTAAAATATGTATGTCAATAAAGGGAGGGTGTTCGTATCTTCCTGGGTTTCTGAAGGGCGGTTCCCTACCTGGGTAGTGCCCTGTCGGTCAAAAGACCAGCTTATCGCCGTGCCCTTGCCTGCGATGCGCGTCGCGGGGTCCCCCCAGACTCACGCGGTGCTCGCGAGGCGTTGCCGCTTCTTTGTCCTTCGCGGTGGCGCCGGCAGTGCCATCCCCAGATGCGGTGGCTGGCACGGATGTAGTGGCTCGACAACTGAAGGTCCAGTTGTCGAGCCTCGCGCTTGTGCAACTTCAACTTCTCGGTGTACGTCTTGAAGTTGCTGGGCTGCACGGAGCCCAGCGACCCGTACACAATCGCCGCGGTCTGCACCTGCCACCCCTGCACCCGCAACTCGGCCACGATAGGTTGGTACTTGAGTGTCTTGTAGTCGTGGCTGAGTTGCAGCGAGGAGTGGCGGGCGCCGGCCACGTGATCCTCGAACGTGATTGCCAAGTCGGCGATCACCATCTTCTTGGCAGTCACGTTCCGCAGAACGATGTCGGGCCGCAGAGCTGCGCCTGTATACTCAGGCACCGTCTGGTTCAGACGCAGCTCTGTGGTTGACTTGGCGCGCTCAAGTGCGCCGCGGATCTTGGACCCGATCTGCTCCAAGGCGTCGTCGTGGCGCTGGCGGATGGCGTCCATGTTGGACGAGCAGTGATTGAGAGCGTGGGCCAGCGTCTCGGCCGAGGAGCAGGCCGGGTCCCTGCAGGTCTTGCTAGACCGCAGCCGCTTGCGCTTGAGGACGGCGTTCGTGTCGACTTGGTTGAGGCGGGCCATGATGCCGAACCGGTGCTCCGCGTCCGAAAGACCCGCCCCCGTCGTCACGAACTTGGCTCCGAGGCTGCCGTGCACACGCACCGTCTTGCCTTGGTCAACCAGGCCCTTCCACCGGGTCTGGTGGCGTATCTTCATGTGCAACTTCACGTACCGCAACACAGTCTTGTGGTCAAGCCACTTGGTGTGGTGCGGCACGCGAAGTGCCAGCTCGTCGTGGCCGTCGAGGTCGGCTTACACTGTCAGGTCGAGGTGGAGGACGCAAAGCGTGCGCTGCACGTCCGTCCACAACGACCCGATGTCACCGTTGCGCCGCAGCCTCTCTGCGTGGGGCGAGGCGGCGAGCTCGGAGTTGAGGAACGACCGCACGAGCTCGTCGTCGCGTCCTCGCCAATGCTCCTCCTGCAGGCGGTAGCGTTTGCGCACCACCTGACACACCTGCGCCTTCGCGACGGCCACGACTGCAGGGTCCTTGGTGTGAAGTAGCTGCCAGGCGTGCGCCACCTGCAACGCCTGGTGCATCTCCACCAGAGGCTGCAACCCCAGGCCGCCCGCCGACGTCGGGGCGTAGAGAATTTCGCTGGTGGCGGACTGGGGCAGGCGTAGTAGGTGGCGCAGGCCTCGCGCCACTGCTCGGTCAAAGCCTTGGAGTTGGGACTGAAGCGGGCGCAGGTGTCGGAGTGCGTACTCCACCTTGGGGTAGACGTACGTCTTGAGTGCCTTGACTACCTGCCACACGGCCAGACCTGACTGCATCAGCGCCACCGCCTCTCGCTTGATCTGCTGAATCTTGGGCTCAAGCTGGAGTCGGTGGCGCACATGGTCGAAGCCATCGCCCACCCCCAGGTACCTGTAGCTTTCCTGGAGTGAGAGGGTGGCGATGGCATCGCCATGTATTTGCAGTTGCATCGTGTCGTCACGGGCGGGGTTGCCGCGGGCGTTCGTCGTCACTGCGAGGCTGGCACACTTGGCGGGGTTCGCACGCAACCCGGTCCACGCGAGGAAGCGAGCGACAACACCGTGGCACTTGCGGATGCCGGCGGCGCTGTCGCTGAACACCTTGAGGTCATCCGCGTAGGCGGTGGTGCACGGTCGTACACCCTCCGCCAGCGGCACACCCACTCCGTCGAGCTGCTCCAGTCGCCGCACGAGCGGCACCAACGCCGAGATGAAGAGGAGGGGGCTCAGGGGGCAGCCTTGGTAGACGCCCACCTCCTGTCGTACTGGGTCCGTCGGTCCGTCTGCGGCGTTGCCAACCACGAAGACCGAGCCGTCTTAGATGTCTTGGCAGCGGGCGATGAAGCTTCTGTCAACGCCGAGGTGGCGGAGCACTCGCCACATGAGCTGCTGTGGCAGCGAGCCAAATGCGTTGCGCAAGTCGTACCAGACTTGGTACAGCTTGCGGTGCATCCGTCGATTCTGGTCCAGCAGCGACGTCGCCGTGAAGTTGTGCTCGTGGCACCCATTGAACGCTCGGAAGCCCTTCTGTGCCATCGGCAAGCGTCCGTTGCGCTCCAGCCATCGCGACAGTCGACGTGCCAGCAGCCCGCTGTAGAGCTTGTAGATCGTGGGCTGCAGGCAGATCGGCCGCCAGTTGGCTGGCTGCATCGGGTCGCCCTTCTTGTGGATGAGGCGAACGATGCCCACCTTCCAGAGGGCGGGTACACGCCGATGCCGCCAGCAGAACTGGAACGCTGCGTGGAGGAGCGGTACGAGCTGTGCCGCAAAGCGGCGGTAGATGGCGTAGCTGATGCCGTCGTGGCCGGGGCTGGAGTCCTTGGTCGAACTGGAGAGCTGATCCTCCACGTCATCCACCGTGAGCTCGTCCTCGAAGGCGTCGGTCTCCGCGGTGGCTGGCAGGAAGCTGTCCATTGCCACCCGAAATTCCTGGCCCTCCGTTGCGTCGTAGTGGAACGGTGCGGGTGCCGTGCTGGTGCCGGTGAAATGGCGGTGAAGTTCGTCGCGGCCAATGGGGCACGTCTCTGGGTGCTCCTCCCCCGCCGTCTCCACCAACACGCTCTTCAGAATCCTCTCCACGCACTTCGCTTCGTCCTTGGCGAAGGCCTGACGCAGTTCCTGCGTTGCCATCGACGTGCGCACCCTGCCGACGCGGCGTCGTGCCTTACGCACGGCGCGTTGGTCTGTCGGCGTTGTTCGCTGCACCGTGGACAAATCGTCCAAGGCCTCGTCTAGGCGGTGCTCGCGCTGGTTGCGCGTCACACGAGGTGGGCGGTTGCGACGCTGGCCTGGTCGCGGTGCTGAGTTGGCGGGCGGCGTAGACGAGTACGGCCGTAGCACCTCGCGGATGCCGTCCGGGATCGCGCCGATGTATCCTTCACCTGATGCCCAGCTGTCAGCGTCCACAATCTTGCTCGCCATGGTCTCGGCGAACGTCTGCAATGCGGCGGAAGCGGCGTCGTGCTCGTCGTCATTGAGTTGGCGAAGACGAAGTCGAGGTTGCCGCGCTGGAGCTGATCCTGGGCCAATAGGTAGGGTGGGGAACGTTTCACCTCCGTCACGCGCGGCAATCTCGGCTTCGACCTCCTCCTCCTGGCGCCGTTGATTCTCGTCACCGTCGTCACCTGAGCTGTCTCCCGCAGTGTAAGCAGGTGCAGGTGTGTCTGCACTCGGTGTCGGAGTCCTGGCTGTGGTTGGCTGGTAGCAGGCGGTCGGGGTCTGGTCATGCGGGCCGCACTCCGAGGAGGTACGTCGCTGATCCAGCGCCTTGTTGGCCAGGCGATCTGCGTGCGCGTTGGCCTTTCGGTCGATGTGCTGGAGCTTGTGTTGTTCTAGTGAACGTAGGCCAAAGCGCACGCGGTTGCGGAGGCGGCGCAATCTGGAATTCGTGCAGCTGAAGGTGCCTCGCACCTGCGCGAGCACCAGATTGCTGTCTCCCTCGACTCTCAAGTGAGTGACGCCGTGGTGAAGAGCACTCTGTACTCCGAGCAGCAGTGCCGTATACTCGGCGGTGTTGTTCGTTTCTTGGCTGCTCGGGAGGTAGTGGGAGCACGTCCACACCACGGTGTCACTCGGGTCGAAAAGCGCTGCGCCAGCTCCACCTGGTCCGGGGCTGCGGCGGCACGCACCGTCAAAGCGTAGCGTCCACATGCTGCTTGGTGGCTGCCCCGTGTCGGAGTTCATGACCTGTGCGTTCGGGGTGGTGGCCTCCATCGGCTCCGGAAGTTGGCACGTGGCCCCGGAGGCGCTGGCAGGAAGTTGGCCGAAGGCCCCTGCTGCGCGTGGAGGTCCCCACCTCGATGCTGGGCGGCGTGCAGCACGGGGGATGCACACCTTGGGTCCCCAGCGACTCTGAAGGCGACGTCGTCCTTCGTCGTGCTTGTCCGGGCGAGATACTGGGGCTGCCGTGGTCGGTAGGCCGGCGGCCAGCGACGCGATCGCTGCAGCACCTACAGCTCGATGCCGTGGGCCCCATCGCGAACGGGTGGATGCTTGGTGCTGTTGCACCGGTCGTCGATCTCGCCGCGACGGCGTATGTGCAGCTGCAGCCTCACCAGTAACCAACTGCGCGATGGCTGCAGCTGCCACTGCCTTGGGATGCGGGCCCCAGCGTGTCGTCTTGGGCGTGGCGTCGGTAGTGGCTGAGGATCCCGGTGTCGGCGCCGCGTGCACTTCCATCTCCACGTCCTTGAGCAGCTCCTCCTCTTCTGCCTGCATCAGTACGTCCAGGTCCAGCGGTTGCTGCTGATGATGGTCGGACGTCGGGTTCAGGCGGCGGCGTTTGCCGGAAACTCGATGCTCTGGAGGTGGCGAGGGTGGCTCCAGTACGTGGGGGGCGTACAGGAGCCCAGGAGTGGCGGTGGGCTCGGCGCTCTGTAGGGTGGCAGCCTCTGCAGCTGCAGTGTCACTTGATGCGGCTGCTGCAGCTGCAGATGCTGCCGCGAGGAGGGGACCGGAGGGTACAAGTTCCTCCTCCTCGCTGTCGACATGGAGCACAGGTCGCGCGCGACGGCCATGGCGGTATGTGTGCTGGAAGCACAGGCTTGAGCGTGTCGCGTGGCCGCCGCTCGCGACCGGAAGCCGATGCCGCACGTACACCCGCTGTGGAAGTGATCCACGAAGCGGATGCGGCGGTGTGCTGAGTGGCGGTGCTAGGCAAGGGCAGCGAGGTCGCGAACAGTGTGCGTGCACAACGCGCAAGAGAATGCAGAGGCGTTGTGCGCGTACACTGCCAGCACCGGGTCCAGGGAGCCGATGTTCGGCGTGTGGTGCTGGGGTCTTGGTCCCGGTGCTGCTTGAGCGGCCTTGAGCTGTGCTGCCACTGCGTCGCTGTCCTCGGTCTTGGCCTCGTCTCCGCCGGGCGTATAGCGTCCACTCCTGCTGGTTGCGTCGCTGTCTTGAAGCTCCACGCGCGCGCGAGCCGAAGTTTCTTGGTCTTGAGGCGGCTCAGCGCGTGCGTGGTGCTCCACGGCGGCGCGTCCAGAAGGAGGTGCTTGTGCAGCTGCGACTGCTGCGACTCGATGAGCAGCAGCAGCCACAGCTGCGGCGGAGACTTGGGTGGTGGCGGCGAACTCAGAGGCGTCACCGTCGGCGAGCATGCCGCCCGCCCTGCCGGGTATGGGCGACACACTCGCGAGATCCTTGGAGGTCTTGGCGGTGGCGGTCTTGCCCGGCGAGGCGGCGCCGTCATCGCCAGGTGCACGGCGGTGCTGGTTGGCGGCGGCGCCGGCCGCAGAAGCTCGGTCTGCTGTCATGATGGCTACTCCACCGGCGGGCAGCATTCCTGCCGCCCTGCCGGGTGGGTAGCCATCATTCGCGGGGTCCTGGGGCGGCACAGGAGCGGCGGCGGCGTCGTCTTGCCCGTCGCTGTCGTCGCTGCTGCTGCTGGGGTCCTCCTCGGCCGCTGTGGAGGCCGCTAGAGCGCGAGCCGTAGCGGCTACGAGCGCTGCCCCTGGTGCTGGCCTGTCGGACAGCATGCCGCCCGCCCTGCCGGGTAGAATTGCATCAGTAGGGGCGGGCAGGGCGGCGACAGGCGGCTGGGAGGCTGGCACGGGGTCTTGATCAGCCGAACGGCGCGCTTGGGCGGCCGTCGGAGGCGGAGAGGCCGAGTGGAGGCCGTCTCTCGGCGCTACCCAATCGGGCAGCATGCCGCCCGCCCTGCCGGGTGAAATTCGACCACAGGAGGCAGGCAGGGCGGCGCCAGCCTCGGCCGAGGCGGCGGCTTCGAAGCCGGAGGCGAGGCCTGTCGCCTGAGCGAGCAGGGATCCTCCCATACTCAGGCCGAGTACAGGATGCCCCGGCCCTGAAGTGGGAGGGCCCGGGGGACGGTGGACGGGCGCAGTGCCGGCGAAACGACGCGGCCTTGAAGCCGCAGACCGGGTGCCCGTTTGGGCGACAGAGGGCCCGGCCCGCGATGCCGCTTGGGGGACAGCGGCGCCAGAGGGTTGCCCACCCCTGGCCGAAATTTCAGCGCCGGGCTCCACGCCGTCGCTGAGCAGCGGTGGCGCGCGTGGAGCCTCCGGCGGCGCCGTTTCGGGCTCGCGAGAGCTCAAAACGGGGGCAAAAGTGTGAAGGCCTAGCCCTAGTGGATCCACCAGCGGATCCGCTGGTGGATCCGCTCCGCGAACAGCCGCCAAATCGGCGACGTCATCGAGCGCGTCATAGAATGACCCGTCGCTGGCGAGGCTCGATTGGCTGGCTGTGGACGCCTCCGAGTCGGAGGACGCCGAGCGGTCTCTCATTGGCCAAAATAGACGCATGCCGCGATCTAATTGGCCAAAAAGATGTCCACGTGGACACTAAAAAAGGGGCAAGGCCAAAGGCCGGAATGTAGGTGGACAGAGGTAGAAAAGAGCCAAATGTAGTTGGCCTCACGAGGTGTGGGTGGAAGACCTCGGAGACCGTCCCTAGCCGAATAGCAAGCTGTCCAACTAGAGATGTCCAAAAATGAATGTGAAAAAGCACTCCAAAAATGGAGAAAACCAGTTTTCACACTGATTAGAACAGAAAAGTTTGTGTATTTACCATTTGGTTATGTCCTTTTTATGTCTATCTGATACTAGCAGTGAAGTGGTAATGTATCTGATAAGTCGGATTCGACCACCGAAATGGGTTTGAAGGGCAGTTCCCTACATGGGTGTGGCTCTGTCGGCCGCGATGGGCCTGGTTGCCGTCTAGCGGCGGCCGGTGCACGGTGGAGCCCCCCCGGTCTCCACCACCCGACTACCCCGTGACGCTTGGCGGGGCTGCTGTTGCCGCGCCCGATGCTGGCTGCAGTGTAGGTTCCAGATGCGGCGGCTGGACTGAATGCATGCCACTGAGAGCGTCCGGTCCAGCCGCTTCGCATCACGCTTGAGCAGGCCAAGGTGCTCGGTGTAGACCTTGTGGTTGCCGCCAGCAACCGCGCCAAGCGACCCGTACACTAGCGCCGAGAGGTGCACCTTCCACCCTTGGCGCTCGAGGTGTCGCTTGACACGGTCGTACTTGGCACGCTTGTGCGCGGCGATGCGGGCCAGCGCTGAGCTCTCCGGGTCGTCGCTCGCCTGCTCTTCGAACGCCACGGCCAGGTCGACCACCGCCACCGTCTTCTTGGTGTGGTTGTACACCTGAAGGTCGGGCCGCGACGCGGGGCCGGCGAGCGACGGCACGGTCTGGTTCGTGCGAAGCTCGACGCGGTCCTTGCCGTCGCTTGACGACGCGATGAGCGCGCGCTCGATGTTCTTGAGCGCGTCGTCGTGCCGGCCACGGATCGCGTCCATGGTGCCTGGGCAGTGGTTGAGTACGTGCGCCAGTGTCTCCACCCTGGAGCAACCCGGCTGCCGGCAGCGGTCGTGGGCCCGGAGACGCCGCCGCTTGAGGACGCTGTGCGTGTCGAGCTGGTTCAGGCGGGCGGCCGCCGCGAAGCGGTAGTCGGACTCCCAAAGTCCTCTGGGTCGCGTGAGGAACGCGCTCCCCGTTCCACCGTGGCTTCGTGCCGTCTTGCCCTGGTCCTTCATCTCCGTCCAGCACCGCCAGTGCCTGTTCTTCATGTGTAGTTTCACGTGCCGCAGCACGTTGGTGTGGTCTAGCCACTTGTCGTGGTGCGGCACGCGAAGCTGGAGCGTGGTCGCTGCTGTGCCGGTGTCTGCACATGTTGGCGCGGTCTCGAACTTGAGGCCGAACGTGCGTAGGTGGCGCTGGACGTCGACCACAGCGAACCGATGTCACCGTTGCGGCGCTTGGGCGGTGCGTCGGGCGACGTCCCCAGCTGCGAGTTGAGGAGCCGCTCGCACAGTTCCTCCTCGCGGTCCACCCACGCTGAGGCGTCGAGACGGTGTCGGGCGTCGGCGATCTGCCGGAGCTGCACGCTCGCAATGCGCCGGATGGCTGGGTCCTTGGAGTGAAGCATCTGCCAACCGTGTGCGACTTGGAGCGCCGCGTGCAGCTCCGTCAGCGGTAGAAGTCCGAGGCCACCGCGCGACACCGGCGCGTAAAAGAACTCGGTCGTGGCTGATACCGGCAGGCGGAGAAGGTGGCGAAGGCCGCGTACCAGGTGGCGGTCGAAGCCGTCCAGTTGCTGCTGGAAGGGGCGAAGGTGGCGAAGAGCGTACTCCACCCGAGGGTAGAGGTACGTCTTCACCGCCTTCACCACCTGCCACGGGGCGAGACCGGACTGCAGCAGTGCCGTCGCGTCGTCCTTCAGCTGCTTGAGTGCCGGCGCGAGCTCGATGCGGCGGCGTACGTGGTCGAAGCCGTCCCCGATCCCAAGGTACGAGTACGAGTCGGCCATGCCGAGCGTGGAGATCGGGTCGCCGTCCAGCTGCAGTCCGAGGTCACACGTCTTGAGAACACCGCGGTGGTCGCGCTGGACCGACATGGCGCAGCACTTGCTTGGGTTAGCTGCCATGCCTGTCCAGCGTAGGAAGTCGACCACGAGCGCGTGCTGCCGCTTGATGCCGTCCTCGGTGCCGCTGAAGATCTTGAGGTCGTCGGCGTACGCTGAGGCACCGAGGCAGTCGTCGGCAGACAGCTGCACGCCCGTATCCGGCAGTCGCTGCATCGCGAAGAGCAGCGGGCTGATGGCGGCGTTGAATAGCTGCGGGCTGAGTGGGCATCCTTGGAACACGCCCACTCGCAGCGAGACCGGGTCCGTAGTGCCATCCGCGGCGTTCCCAACGACAAACGCCGCGCTCTCGTAAAGCCCCTTGCACATGGCGACGTAGTCGTCCGGAACACCGAGTCGCGCCAGCGAGTCCCATAGCAGCGCGAACGGCACGCTGCCGAACGCGTTTCGGAAGTCGTACCAGACTTCGAAGAGTGTACGGCGCTTGCGGCGGGCTTGGTCGACTAGTGTGGCCGCGAGGAAGTTGTGCTCCCCACAACCATTGACCGCTCGGAACCCCTTCTGTCCTGGTGCGTGGCGGTCGTTGGCGTCCAGCCATCGCACCAGCCTTCGTGCGAGGACTCCGCTGTAGAGTTTGTAGATCGACTGCTGGAGACAGATGGGCCGCCAGTTCGCTGGGTCCTCTCGCGAGCCCTTCTTGTGGAGAAGTCGCACGACTCCGAGCTTCCAGCTCTGTGGAACCTTCTTGGCCTCCCAGCACTTCTGGAACGCTGCAGCCAGCACCGGTAGCAATTGCGCTGCGAACTTCTGGTACACGTCGTATCCCACGCCGTCGAGGCCGGGGCTGGAGGCGCCACGGACGTGTTGGAGCTGTGTCTCGATATCGTCCAGCGTCGGCGCCTCCGTAAGCAGCTCTCGAAACCTGGACGCGGTCGGCAGGCGGGCCATGACGGAGCGGAAGGTGGCGCCTCTTGCTGCGTCCGGAGCAAACTCCTGCTGTGGTGTATTAACGCCGTCGAAGAATCGCCAGAGCTCGGCGCCTGGGATAGGGCATGTGCCGTCGTTCACAACAGCAGCAGTCACCGGAGGTGTCGGGCGTGGCGCGGTGTCATTGCAGGAATCCGTCGTCCTCGCTGACTCTCGCTGCGTGCGCGCCGTGGCCAGAATTTCGTCGACGCAGGCCTTCTCATCCTTGTCGAAGCGGCTACGGAGGCGCTGCTGGGTGATGGCCGAATTAACGCGGCCGACGCGACGGCGGGCTCGGCGGACAGCGGTGCGATCGCTGGGTGAGGCCCTCTCCACAGCATGGAGATCGTCCAGGGCCTCGTCGAGGCGGTGCTCTCGGTGGTGTCGGGTCACGCGAGGTGGCCGTCGTCGGCGCTGTCGCTTGGCTGCACCAGATCGTCCGCACCGTCTTCGTCTCCGCCGTCTCACTGCGTCCTGTTGGCCGTGGCGGTGGTCGTCGCCGTCTCGCCCACCATGCTCGTCGTCGTCCTGTCCGCGGGTGACCTGCCGTAGTTCCTGCCGCGGGTGGCCGTCAAGCTGTGCCAGTTGTCGCTGATGCTGGTGTTGGTGGCGCGGCTCGGGGCGTCGATGGGCCTGGGAGTACGGCTGCAGTTTGTCGTACAAGAGGTGGGGGAGGGCCGTGATGTAGCCCTCGGCCGTCTCCCAGTCACTAGCATCCGTGATCTTGGCCGCCAGCGACGCTCCGAACCGCTCCACCATCGCGCCGACCACGTCCTCCTCTTCTTCGGGAAGCTTGCGCAAGCGAAGGCGGGGCCTGCGCTGCGGGACTGCGTCCGGCCCGACGCTCATGGCTGCATAGACCTCGCCGTCGTCGATGTCGGCGGGGTCATCTCCGTGGTCGCCGGTGTCAGCATGCGTCGGTGGCGGAGGTCGAGTATCCGGCGTCGCAGGTGCCGCCGGTGTCGGTGCGGTCGTAGTGGCGCGGGTGCAGCCGTCGCCATCTTCGTGGACGCTGCACTCCAGCTTGGTGTGACGGCGGTCGAGGGCGGCGTTGGCGAGGCGATCGGCGTTGGCATTCGCCTGACGGTCGATGTGATGGAGCGTGACGCGCTCCATCCTCACCAGTTCCACCTTGACCAGCGTACGCAGCTCTCGGAGACGGGTGCTCCTCGTGGCGAAGATGACACGCACCTGCTGGATGACCAGGGTACTGTCGCCCTCCACCCGCAGCAACTTCGCTCCATGGTCGGCTGCGGCCCGAGCGCCGAGCAGCAGCGCGGTGTACTCTGCCGTGTTGTTCGTCTCGCTGCTGCTCGGCATGTAGTGGGAGCATGTCCACACTACAGGTCCGTTGGGCTTGAACAGCGCCGTACCGGCACCGCCTGGTCCTGGGTTGGCTCTGCAGGCACCGTCAAAGCGTAGCAGCCACTCGCCGTCCGCACTGCCGCTGTCTGTGTCCATCTCCGGCGCCGTCGCCGTCGCTACTGCGTCCGCTTGGTCGCCGTCCTTGGTTTCCTCGTCGGTCGCGGGCAGAAGGCGGTCGGCAATCCGGAACGCCACCACGCTCCGAGGCAGTGGTGGTCCCCAGCGAGGCACTGGGACTACACTGAGGCGTGCAGCGACGCGCTCAGCAACAAGGTTTCGGGGCAGTGGTGGGCCCCAGCGTCTACGTTCCTGCTGCTCGAGGTCTTGTGCTGCAACATGTTGGGAGCTCGTCAGTGGGGGGGGGCACTGCGAGCTCCGGGTTGTCTTGGTGGGGCGGGTCGAGCACGGCGGTGACCGCCGGTACGGAGGCGTTGACTGCATCAGCAGTGGGGTTCAACTCCCCTGCTGCTGGCGCAGTCGCAGCCGAAGGAGGGTGCGTGAGGCTGGCGCACGTTTGTGAGTGTCTTGCTGCAGCCAGCCTCGACGCGAAAGGCACGCCGCACGCGCAGTCCGCCGAAAACCGGTCAAGGAAGACGACGCGCCGGTGCCGGGAGTCTCGATGGCGTGTCAGTGCTGCGAAGCTGGCAGCCGAGTACACGCACAACGTGCAGTTGAAGCGTTGCGCGTTGTGCGTGTACACGGCGAGGACGGAGGCCGGACGGGCGCTGGCTGCAGATAGCCTAGGCGCCGGGTCTTGGGTGCCGACCTCCTCCTCATCGAGCAGCAGCAGCTCGGCCAGTTCGCGCGCGTCGTCGTCGTCTTCGTCGTTGAGGCGGCGGCGCTTGCCGCCTACGCGGAGCTCTGGTGGCGGTGACAGCGGTCGCTGTCCCGGTGTCGGCCACTTGGCATCTTCGTCAACGTCCATGGGGACGGCGGCGACGGCACGGTCTTCATGGTCTTGATGCGTGTCGTCGCCGTCGTCCTCATGCAGCCTCGATCTGCCACAGCTTCGCCAACTGCTGGTCACGCCGCCGGCTTGAAGCTCCACGCACGCGCGAGCCGAAGTTTCTTGGTCTTGAGGCGGCTCAGCGCGCGCGTGGTGCTCCACGGCGGCGCGACCAGCAGTAGGCGGTGCTTGTACAGCTGCGACTGCTGCGACTCGATGAGCAGCAGTAGCCGCAACTGCGTCGGCGAGCATGCCGCCCGCCCTGCCGGGTATGGGCGACACATTCGCGGGGTCCTTGGTGGCAGTGGCGGCGGCGGTCTTGCCCGGCGAGGCGGTGCCGTCATCGCCAGGCACATTGTGGTGCTGGTTGGCGGCGGCACCGGCCGCAGAAGCACTGTCTGCGGGCTTAGTGGCTACTCCACCGGCGGGCAGCATGCCTGCCGCCCTGCCGGGTGGGTAGCCATCATTCGCGGGGTCCTCGGGGGCTGCAGCGCCGGCGTCGGTGTCGCTGGTGCCTCTGGAGGCACTGTCGGAGGCGGAGGAGGGCTCTGGGGCGCGAGCCGTGGCGGCTGCAAGCGCTGGAGCAGGCACGACCAGGTCGGGCAGCCTGCCGGCCGCCCTGCCGGGTCGTGCGAGCTCACTGGAGGGGTCTTGGCGAAGCTCAGGAGCGGCGGCGCCGAGGTCTTGCCCGTCGTCATCGCTGCTGTCGTCGCCGTTGCCGCCGCTGGGCTCACGGCAGACCGCCAAAGCCGCAGCTGTTGCTGCAGCGAGCGCTGCCCCGGGCACTGCCCAATCGGGCAGCATGCCGCCCGCCCTGCCGGGTGGAGTTCCATCAGTGGGGGCGGGCAGGGCGGCGACAGGCGGCTGGGAGGCTGGCACGGGGTCTTGAGCAGCCGAACGGCGCGCTTGGACGGCCGTCGGAGGCGGAGAGGCCGAGAGGAGGCCGTCTCGCGGCACTGCCCAATCGGGCAGCATGCCGCCCGCCCTGCCGGGTGAAAATCGACCACTGGACTGGGGCAGGGCGGCGGCGAGCGGCGGAGAGGCAGGCGGCGGGTCTTCTTCCGCCGAACGGCGCGCTTGAGGGTCCAGCGGCGGTCTCGCGCCCTCCAGGGCGGCGCCTGCCCGAGCCGGGGCGGCGGCTTCGGAAGCTGGACGGCGGGGTCGGTCTTGGAGGCTTGAGCCGTCTGGGCGCGTCGCTGCTGGGGGAGCAGACGGGCCAGACGGCCGAGGTCTTGAGGCCGCCGTTTCGGCGGCCGAAGCTGCGCCGGTGCTGTGCAGTGGCACCGCGCGTGGAGCCTCGGGCGGCGCCGTTTCGGGCTCGCGAGAGCTCAAAACGGGGGCAAAGTGTGAAGGCTCAGCCTAGTGGATCCGCTGGTGGACCCACCAGTGGATCCACCAGCGGATCCACTGCCCTGTCTCGTACAGCCTCGCCAGACGACGCGCTATAAAAGACGCGTCGCTGGCGAAGCTGGAGTGGCTGGCCGTGGAGCACTCACTGTCGGTAGACGGAGAGCGCTCCCGGGGCTCCCAGTCCGGCCACCAGAAGCGCATGCGTCGATGCGTTGGTGAAGGGCCGAAAAAAAAGATAGAAAAAATCAAATGCAGTAGTTGGCCTCACGAGGTGTGGGTGAAAGACCTCGGAGACCGTCCCGTCCACGCCCAGCAAGCTGGTCGGCACGGGGCGTCCAAAAATGAATGTGAAAAAGCACTCCAAAAATGGAGAATACCAGTTTTCACACTGATTAGAACAGAGTATGTGTTCGTATTTACCAGTTAGTAACCTCTCCGTAACTGAAATGTAGCCTAAAATATGTATGTCACTAAAAGGAGGGTGTTCGTATCTTCCTGGGTTTCTGAAGGGCGGTTCCCTACCTGGGTAGTGCCCTGTCGGTCAAAAGACCAGCTTATCGCCGTGCCCTTGCCTGCGATGCGCGTCGCGGGGTCCCCCCAGACTCACGCGGTGCTCGCGAGGCGTTGCCGCTTCTTTGTCCTTCGCGGTGGCGCCGGCAGTGCCATCCCCAGATGCGGTGGCTGGCACGGATGCAGTGGCTCGACAACTGAAGGTCCAGTTGTCGAGCCTCGCGCTTGTGCAACTTCAACTTCTCGGTGTACGTCTTGAAGTTGCTGGGCTGCACGGAGCCCAGTGACCCGTACACAATCGCCGCGGTCTGCACCTGCCACCCCTGCACCCGCAACTCGGCCACGATAGGTTGGTACTTGAGTGTCTTGTAGTCGTGGCTGAGTTGCAGCGAGGAGTGGCGGGTGCCGGCCTCATGATCCTCGAACGTGATTGCCAAGTCGGCGATCACCATCTTCTTGGCAGTCACGTTCCGCAGGACGATGTCGGGCCGCAGAGCTGCGCCTGTATACTCAGGCACCGTCTGGTTCAGACGCAGCTCTGTGGTTGACTTGGCGCGCTCAAGTGCGCCGCGGATCTTGGACCCGATCTGCTCCAAGGCGTCGTCGTGGCGCTGGCGGATGGCGTCCATGTTGGACGAGCAGTGGTTGAGAGCGTGGGCCAGCGTCTCGGTCGAGGAGCAGGTCGGGTCCCTGCAGGTCTTGCTAGACCGCAGCCGCTTGCGCTTGAGGACGGCGTTCGTGTCGACTTGGTTGAGGCGGGCCATGATGCCGAACCGGTGCTCTGCGTCCGAAAGACCCGCCCCCGTCGTCACGAACTTGGCTCCGAGGCCGCCGTGCACACGCACCGTCTTGCCTAGGTCAACCAGGCCCTTCCACCGGGTCTGGTGGCGTATCTTCATGTGCAACTTCACGTGCCGCAACACAGTCTTGTGGTCAAGCCACTTGGTGTGGTGCGGCACGCGAAGTGCCAGCTCGTCGTGGCCGTCGAGGTCGGCTTACACTGTCAGGTCGAGGTGGAGGACGCAAAGCGTGCGCTGCACGTCCGTCCACAACGACCCGATGTCACCGTTGCGCCGCAGCCTCTCTGCGTGGGGCGAGGCGGCGAGCTCGGAGTTGAGGAACGACCGCACGAGCTCGTCGTCGCGTCCTCGCCAATGCTCCTCCTGCAGGCGGTAGCGTTTGCGCACCACCTGACACACCTGCGCCTTCGCGACGGCCACGACTGCAGGGTCCTTGGAGTGAAGTAGCTGCCAGGCGTGCGCCACCTGCAACGCCTGGTGCATCTCCACCAGAGGCTGCAACCCCAGGCCGCCCGCCGACGTCGGGGCGTAGAGAATTTCGCTGGTGGCGGACTGGGGCAGGCGTAGTAGGTGGCGCAGGCCTCGCGCCACTGCTCGGTCAAAGCCTTGGAGTTGGGACTGAAGCGGGCGCAGGTGTCGGAGTGCGTACTCCACCTTGGGGTAGACGTACGTCTTGAGTGCCTTGACTACCTGGCACGCGGCCAGACCTGACTGCATCAGCGCCACCGCCTCTCGCTTGATCTGCTGGAGCTTGGGTTCGAGCTGGAGGCGGTGGCGCACATGGTCGAAGCCATCGCCCACACCCAGGTATCTGTAGCTGTCGTGGAGGCTGAGGGAGGTGATGACCTCGTCGTGCAGTTCCAGCCGCACGCTCTCGTCACAGGCCGGGTTGCCGCGGGCGTTCGTGGTCACCGCAAGACTTGCACACTTGGTAGCGTTAGCTCGTAATCCACTCCACTCGAGAAAGTTCTTCACGACGGCGTGGCAGCGCTTGATCCCTGCTGCGCTGTCGCTGAAGACCTTCAAGTCATCCGCGTAGGCGGTAGTGCAAGGCCGCACGCCGTCCGCCAGGGAGACGCCAGCGTCGTCAAGCTGCTCGAGCGCACGGAGGAGCGGTACGAGTGCGGCGATGAACAGGAGGGGGCTTAGCGGGCATCCTTGGTACACACCCACCTCTTGTCGCACTGGATCCGTCGCTCCGTCCGCAGCGTTCCCCACCACGAAGAAAGAGTCTTGGTAGATGTTGCTGCAGCGCGTAATGAAGTCGTGCTCGACGCCGAGCTGGCGAAGCACGTACCAGAGCATATCTTGGTGGACGGAGCCAAACGCATTCCTCAAGTCGTACCAGACTTGGTACAGCTTGCGGTGCATGCGGCGGGTCTGGTCCAAGAGCGTGGTCGCCACGAAGTTGTGCTCGTGGCACCCGTTGAATGCCCGGAACCCCTTTTGCGCCATCGGCAGAAGCTCGTTCCCCTCCAGGTACGTGGACAGCCGCTGTGCCAGTATGCCACTGTAGAGCTTGTAGATGGCGGTCTGCAGGCAGATCGGCCGCCAGTTTGCTGGGTCGCCCGGGTTGCCTTTCTTGTGGACGAGTCGGACGAAACCTACCTTCCACAAGGCGGGTACACGGCGGTGGCGCCAGCAGAACTGAAATGCTGCGTGTAGGAGAGGCAGTAGCTGCGCCGCGAACTTTATAGACGTCGTAGCCCACGCCGTCGTGACCCGGGCTGGATGTTGCCGTCGTTCGTGCGAGCTGGTCCTCCACCTCATCCTCCGTCAGGTCGTCCGTGAGCGCGTCGCGCCGTGAGGGTGGTTGTCCAATGCCGGCCATTGCACGCCGGAACCGTTCGCCGCACGCTTCGTTGGGCAGGAAGTTGATGCGCGGTGTGTTGACGCTCGTGAAGTGGTCGTGGAGGTCGGACGCGCTGATCGGGCACGTTTCCGGGTGTTCTTCCGCTGCCGTCTCGGCCGTCCCGCTCTTCAAGATTCTCTCCACACACTTTGCTTCATCCTTCGCGAAGGCCTGCCTCAGCTCCTGTTTCGCCATTGACGTGCGCACCCGGCCGACACGTCGACGCGCCTTCTGCACCGTCCGTCGGTCCGTCGGTGTTGCACGCTGCACGGCGTGCATGTCGTCCAAGGCCTCGTCGAGGCGATGCTCACGCTGGTTGCGTGTCACGCGTGGTGGCCGGCTTCGGCGCTGGTGCGGCCGCTGTGTGGATCTGGCTGGTGGTGCGGTGGAGTACGGCTGGTGAACTGACCGGATGCGGTCGGGGATGGCGCTGATGTAGCCCTCACCGGAGGTCCAGCTGTCAGCGTCGACGACCTTGCACGCCAAATCCTCCGCCATAGCCTGGAGGGCTGCAGCTGCAGCGTCCTGCTCTTCTTCAGTCCGGAGGCGGAGTCGCAGTCGAGGCTGCCGTGCTGGAGCAGATCCTGGGCCAATGGGAAGTGTAGGAAACGTCTCTCCTCCGTCACGCGCGGCAATCTCGGCTGCGACCTCCTCGTCCTCGTCATTGTCATCATCTAGTGGTGCAGGAGCTCTCGGGGCGCGTGCTTCAGGTGGTGGCCGCTCTCGCTGCAGGCGTTCAGGGAGCACGTGCTGGACACAGGTCGTCATTGCTGCCTGGTGCTCGCCGCACTCTGTCAGCGTTCGCTTGAGGTCGAGCGCCCGGTTAGCCAGCCGGTCCGCGTGCGCGTTAGCCTTCCTGTCGATATGCCGGAGCGTGTGCGACTGTAGCGAGCGTAACACGTGACGCACCCGGTTCCGGAGCTGGCGGAGGCGCTGGTTCCTGCATGCGAAAGAGCCCTTGACCTGCGCCACCACAAGGTGGCTGTCACCCTCGATTACCAGGTCCTGGGCACCGTGGTGAACAGCACTTCGCACTCCAAGCAGCAGCGCCGTGTATTCTGCAGTATTGTTCGTTTCGCTGCTGCTTGGCATGTAGTGCGAGCACGTCCACGCGACGGCCCCACTCGGGTTGAACAGCGCGGCTCCGGCTCCACCCGGTCCGGGGTTGCGTCTGCACGCGCCGTCGAAGCGAAGTATCCACGGGTCCGACGGTGCTAGTCCGTCGTCTGTGTCCGTTTCCGTCGTGGTGTTGGTCTCCACAGGCTCCGGAAGTTGGCCAGTGGCCCCGGAGGCGCTGGCAGGAAGTTGGCCGAAGGCCCCTGCCGCGCGTGGAGGTCCCCACCTCGATCTGGAGCGGCGTGTAGCACGTGGGATGCACACCTTGGGTCCCCATCGTGTCTGGAGGCGACGCCGTCCTTCATCGGTCTTGTTCGGGCGAGAAACTGGGGCTGCCGTGGTCGGTAGGCCGGCGGCCAGCGACGCGATCGCTGCAGCACCTACAGCTCGATGCCGTGGACCCCATCGCGAACGGGTGGATGCTTGGTGCTGGTGCACCGGCCGTCGATCTCGCCGCGACGGTGCAGGTGCAGCCGCAGCCTCACCAGTGACCAACTGTGCGATGGCTGCAGCTGCCACTGCCTTGGGGTGCGGGCCCCAGCGTGTCGGCTTGGACGTGGCGGTGGTCGTGGTCGTGGTCGTCGAGGTGTGCGTCTCCGTCGTTTCCGCCTCCATCTCCACGTCCTCGAACAGCTCCTCCTCTTCTGCCTGCATCAGTATGTCCAGGCCCAGCGGTTGCTGCTGATGATGGTCGGTCGTCGGGTTCAGGCGGCGGCGTTTGCCGGAAACTCGATGCTCTGGAGGTGGCGGGGGTGGCTCCAGTACGTGGGGGGCGTACTGAAGCCCGGGAGTGGCGGTGGGCACGGCGCTCTGCAGGGTGGCAGCCTCTGCAGCTGCAGTGTCACTTGATGCGGCTGCTGCAGCTGCAGATGCTGCCGCGAGGAGAGGACCGGAGGGTACAAGGTCCTCCTCTTCGCTATCGACATGGAGCACACTGGAGGCCGAATCGCGCGCGACAGTCACGGCGGTATGTGCGCTGTGTGCACAGGCTTGAGCATGTCTCGTGGCTGCCGCGCGCGACCGGAAGCCGATGCCGCACGTGCACCCGCTGTGGAAGTGATCCACGAAGCGGATGCGGCGGTGTGCTGAGTGGCGGTGCTTGGTGAGGGCAGCGAGGTCGCGAGCAGTGTGCGCACACAACGCGCAAGAGAATGCAGAAGCGTTATGTGCGTACACTGCCAGCACCGGGTCCAGGGAGCCGATGTCCGGCGCGTGGTGTTGAGGTCTTGGTCCCGGTGCTGCTTGAGCGGCCTTGAGCTGCGCTGCCACTGCGTCGCTGTCCTCGGTCTTGGTCGCGTCTCCGTCGGTCGCATAGCGTCCACTCCTGCTGGTTGCGTCGCTGTCTTGCGCGAGCCGAAGTTTCTTGGTCGTGAGGCGGCTCTGCGCGCGCGTGGTGCTCCACGGCGGCGCGTCCAGAAGGAGGTGCTTGTGCAGCTGCGACTGCTGCGACTCGATGAGCAGCAGCAGCCACAGCTGCGGCGGAGACTTGAGCGGTGGCGGCGAACGCAGAGGCGTCACCGTCGGCGAGCATGCCGCCCGCCCTGCCGGGTATGGGCGACACACTCGCGAGGTCCTTGGAGGTCTTGGCGGCGGCGGTCTTGCCCGGCGAGGCGGCGCCGTCATCGCCAGGTGCACGGTGGTGCTGGCTGGCGGCTGCAGTGGCCGCGGGAGCGCGGTCTGCTGTCATGATGGCTACTCCACCGGCGGGCAGCATTCCTGCCGCCCTGCCGGGTGGGTAGCCATCATTCGCGGGGTCTTGGGGCGGCACAGGAGCGGCGGCGGCGTCGTCTTGCCCGTCGTCGTCGTCGCTGCTGTCGCAGGGGACGTCCTCGGTCGCGGTGGAGGCCGCTAGAGCGCGAACCGTGGCGGCTACGAGCGCTGTCCCGGGCACTGCCCAATCGGGCAGCATGCCGCCCGCCCTGCCGGGTGGAGTTCCATCAGTGGGGGCGGGCAGGGCGGCGACAGGCGGCTGGGAGGCTGGCACGGGGTCTTGAGCAGCCGAACGGCGCGCTTGGACGGCCGTCGGAGGCGGAGAGGCCGAGAGGAGGCCGTCTCGCGGCACTGCCCAATCGGGCAGCATGCCGCCCGCCCTGCCGGGTGAAAATCGACCACTGGACTGGGGCAGGGCGGCGGCGAGCGGCGGAGAGGCAGGCGGCGGGTCTTCTTCCGCCGAACGGCGCGCTTGAGGGTCCAGCGGCGGTCTCGCGCCCTCCAGGGCGGCGCCTGCCCGAGCCGGGGCGGCGGCTTCGGAAGCTGGACGGCGGGGTCGGTCTTGAAGGCTTGAGCCGTCTGGGCGCGTCGCTGCTGGGGGAGCAGACGGGCCAGACGGCCGAGGTCTTGAGGCCGCCGTTTCGGCGGCCGAAGCTGCGCCGGTGCTGTGCAGTGGCACCGCGCGTGGAGCCTCGGGCGGCGCCGTTTCGGGCTCGCGAGAGCTCAAAACGGGGGCAAAAGTGTGAAGGCCTAGCCCTAGTGGATCCGCTGGTGGACCCACTAGTGGATCCGCCAGCGGATCCACTGCCCCGTCTCGTACAGCCTCGCCAGACGACGCGCTATAAAAAGACGCGTCGCTGGCGAAGCTGGAGTGGCTGGCCGTGGAGCACTCACTGTCGGTAGACGGAGAGCGCTCCCGGGGCTCCCAGTCCGGCCACCAGAAGCGCATGTGCCGATGCGTTGGTGAAGGGCCGAAAAAAGATAGAAAAAATCAAATGCAGTAGTTGGCCTCACGAGGTGTGGGTGAAAGACCTCGGAGACCGTCCCGTCCACGCCCAGCAAGCTGGTCGGCACGGGGCGTCCAAAAATGAATGTTCGGGAGGTAGTGAGAGCATGTCCACACCACGGTGTCACTCGGGTCGAAAAGCGCTGCGCCAGCTCCACCCGGTCCTGGGTTGCGGCGGCACGCACCGTCAAAGCGTAGCGTCCACATGCTGCTTGGTGGCTGCCCCGTGTCGGAGTTCATGACCTGTGCGTTCGGGGTGGTGGCCTCCATCGGCTCCGGAAGTTGGCCCGTGGCCCCGGAGGCGCTGGCAGGAAGTTGGCCGAAGGCCCCTGCTGCGCGTGGAGGTCCCCACCTCGATGCTGGGCGGCGTGCAGCACGGGGGATGCACACCTTGGGTCCCCAACGACTCTGAAGGCGACGTCGTCCTTCGTCGTGCTTGTCCGGGCGAGATACTGGGGCTGCCGTGGTCGGTAGGCCGGCGGCCAGCGACGCGATCGCTGCAGCACCTACAGCTCGATGCCGTGGACCCCATCGCGAACGGGTGGATGCTTGGTGCTGTTGCACCGGTCGTCGATCTCGCCGCGACGGCGTATGTGCAGCTGCAGCCTCACCAGTAACCAACTGCGCGATGGCTGCAGCTGCCACTGCCTTTGATGCGGGCCCCAGCGTGTCGGCTTGGACGTGGCGGTGGTCGTGGTCGTGGTCGTCGAGGTGTGCGTCTCCGTCGTTTCCGCCTCCATCTCCACGTCCTCGAACAGCTCCTCTTCTTCTGCCTGCATCAGTATGTCCAGGCCCAGCGGTTGCTGCTGATGATGGTCGGTCGTCGGGTTCAGGCGGCGGCGTTTGCCGGAAACTCGATGCTCTGGAGGTGGCGAGAGTGGCTCCAGCACGTGGGGGGCGTACTGAAGCCCGGGAGTGGCGGTGGGCACGGCGCTCTGCTGGGTGGCAGCATCTGCAGCTGTAGTGTCACTTGATGCGGCTGCTGCAGCTGCAGGTGCTGCCGCGAGGAGAGGACCGGAGGGTACAAGGCTCTCCTCCTCGCTGTCGACACGAAGCACACTGGAGGTCGGGTCGCGCGCGGTAGTCACGGCGGTAAATGTGCTGTGTGCACAGGCTTGAGCATGTCGCGTGGCTGCCGCGCGCGACCGGAAGCCGATGCCGCACGTGCACCCGCTGTGGAAGTGATCCACGAAGCGGATGCGGCGGTGTGCTGAGTGGCGGTGCTTGGTGAGGGCAGCGAGGTCGCGAGCAGTGTGCGCACACAACGCGCAAGAGAATGCAGAAGCGTTATGTGCGTACACTGCCAGCACCGGGTCCAGGGAGCCGATGTCCGGCGCGTGGTGTTGAGGTCTTGGTCCCGGTGCTGCTTGAGCGGCCTTGAGCTGCGCTGCCACTGCGTCGCTGTCCTCGGTCTTGGTCGCGTCTCCGTCGGTCGCATAGCGTCCACTCCTGCTGGTTGCGTCGCTGTCTTGCGCGAGCCGAAGTTTCTTGGTCTTGAGGCGGCTCAGCGCGCGCGTGGTGCTCCACGGCGGCGCGACCAGCAGTAGGCGGTGCTTGTACAGCTGCGACTGCTGCGACTCGATGAGCAGCAGCAGCCGCAACTGCGTCGGCGAGCATGCCGCCCGCCCTGCCGGGTATGGGCGACACATTCGCGGGGTCCTTGGTGGCAGTGGCGGCGGCGGTCTTGCCCGGCGAGGCGGTGCCGTCATCGCCAGGCACATTGTGGTGCTGGTTGGCGGCGGCACCGGCCGCAGAAGCACTGTCTGCGGGCTTAGTGGCTACTCCACCGGCGGGCAGCATGCCTGCCGCCCTGCCGGGTGGGTAGCCATCAGTCGCGGGGTCCTCGGGGGCTGCAGCGCCGGCGTCGGCGTCGCTGGTGCCTCTGGAGGCACTGTCGGAGGCGGAGGAGGGCTCTGGGGCGCGAGCCGTGGCGGCTGCAAGCGCTGGAGCAGGCACGACCAGGTCGGGCAGCCTGCCGGCCGCCCTGCCGGGTCGTGCGAGCTCACTGGAGGGGTCTTGGCGAAGCTCAGGAGCGGCGGCGCCGAGGTCTTGCCCGTCGTCATCGCTGCTGTCGTCGCCGTTGCCGCCGCTGGGCTCACGGCAGACCGCCAGAGCCGCAGCTGTTGCTGCAGCGAGCGCTGCCCCGGGCACTGCCCAATCGGGCAGCATGCCGCCCGCCCTGCCGGGTAGAATTGCATCAGTAGGGGCGGGCAGGGCGGCGACAGGCGGCTGGGAGGCTGGCACGGGGTCTTGAGCAGCCGAACGGCGCGCTTGGGCGGCCGTCGGAGGCGGAGAGGCCGAGAGGAGGCCGTCTCGCGGCGCTACCCAATCGGGCAGCATGCCGCCCGCCCTGCCGGGTGAAAATCGACCACTGGACTGGGGCAGGGCGGCGCCGAGCGGCGGAGAGGCAGGCGGCGGGTCTTGGGAAGCCGAACGGCGCGCTTGGAGGTCCGGCGGTGGGCTGTGGGCTCCACAGGAGCCGTCGTTCGCGGCGCCCTCCTGGGCGGCGCCAGCCTCGGCCGAGGCGGCGGCTTCGAAGCCGGAGGCGGAAGCTGTCGCCTGAGCGAGCAGGGATCCTCCCATACTCAGGCCGAGTATAGGAGGCCCCGGCCCTGAAGTGGGAGGGCCCGGGGGACGGTGGACGGGCGCAGCGGCGCAGCGGCGCCGAAACGACGCGGCGGTGCAGCCGCAGACCGGGTGCCCGTTTGGGCGACAGAGGGCCCGGCCCGCGATGCCGCTTGGTGGACGCCGAGACCAGAGGGTTGCCCACCCCTGGCCAAAATTTCAGCGCCGGGCTCCACGCCGTCGCTGAGCAGCGGTGGCGCGCGTGGAGCCTCCGGCGGCGCCGTTTCGGGCTCGCGAGAGCTCAAAACGGGGGCAAAAGTGTGAAGGCCTAGCCCTAGTGGATCCGCTGGTGGACCCACTAGTGGATCCGCCAGCGGATCCACTGCCCCGTCTCGTACAGCCTCGCCAGACGACGCGCTATAAAAAGACGCGTCGCTGGCGAAGCTGGAGTGGCTGGCCGTGGAGCACTCACTGTCGGTAGACGGAGAGCGCTCAGGGCTCCCCAGTCCGGCCACCAGAAGCGCATGCGCCGATGCGTTGGTGAAGGGCCGAAAAAAGATAGAAAAAATCAAATGCAGTAGTTGGCCTCACGAGGTGTGGGTGGAAGACCTCGGAGACCGTCCCTAGCCGAATAGCAAGCTGTCCAACTAGAGATGTCCAAAAATGAATGTGAAAAAACACTCCAAAAATGGAGAAACCAGTTTTCACACTGATTAGAACAGTAAAGTTTGTGTATTTATCATTTGGTTATGTCCTTTTTATGTCTATCTGGTACCTAGCAGTGAAGTGGTAATGTACCGGATATGTCGGATTCGAACACCGAAATGGGTTTGAAGGGCAGTTCCCTACATGGGTGTGGCCCTGTCGGCCGCGATGGGCCTGGTTGCCGTCTAGCGGCGGCCGGTGCACGGTGGAGCCCCCCCGGTCTCCACCACCCGACTACCCCGTGACGCTTGGCGGGGCTGCTGTTGCCGCGCCCGATGCTGGCTGCAGTGTAGGTTCCAGATGCGGCGGCTGGACTGAATGCATGCCACTGAGAGCGTCCGGTCCAGCCGCTTCGCATCACGCTTGAGCAGGCCAAGGTGCTCGGTGTAGACCTTGTGGTTGCCGCCAGCAACCGCGCCAAGCGACCCGTACACAAGCGCCGAGAGGTGCACCTTCCACCCTTGGCGCTCGAGGTGTCGCTTGACACGGTCGTACTTGGCACGCTTGTGCGCGGCGATGCGGGCCAGCGCTGAGCTCTCCGGGTCGTCGCTCGCCTGCTCTTCGAACGCCACGGCCAGGTCGACCACCGCCACCGTCTTCTTGGTGTGATTGTACAGCTGGAGGTCGGGCCGCAACGCGGGGCCGGCGAGCGACGGCACGGTCTGGTTCGTACGGAGCTCGACGCGGTCCTTGCGGTCGCCGGAAGACGCGATGAGCGCGCGCTCGATGTTCTTGAGCGCCTCATCGTGCCGGCCGCGGATCGCGTCCATGGTGCCTGGGCAGTGGTTGAGCACGTGCACCAGTGTCTCCACCCTGGAGCATCCCGGCTGCCGGCAGCGGTCGTGGGCCCGGAGACGCCGCCGCTTGAGCACGCTGTGCGTGTCGAGTTGGTTCAGGCGGGCGGCCACCGCGAAGCGGTAGTCGGTCTCCCACATGCCTCGCGGCCGCGTGAGGAAGCTGCTGCCAACGCCGCCGTGCGCGCGTGCCGTCTTGCCCTGGTCCGTCATCTCTGCCCAGCGCCGCCAGTGCCTGTTCTTCATGTGCAGTTTCACGTGCCGCAACACGTTGGTGTGGTCTAGCCACTTGTCGTGGTGCGGCACGCGAAGCTGAAGCGTGGCCGCGGCCGTGCCGGTGTCTGCACACGCCGGTGCGGTCTCGAACTTGAGGCCAAGGGTGCGGAGGTGGCGCTGGACGTCGACCCAGAGCGAGCCGATGTCGCCGTTGCGGCGCTTTGGTGGCGCGTCGGGCGACGTCCCGAGCTGCGAGTTAAGCAGCAGCCCACACAGCTCGTCCCCACGGCCTACCCAAGCCTGAGTGTCGATGCGGTGTCGGGCGTCGGCGATCTGCCGGAGCTGCACGCGCGCGATGCGCTGGGTGGCGGGGTCAGACGAGTTCAGCATCTGCCACCCGTATGCCACTTGGAGCGCTGCGTGCAGCTCCGTCAGTGGCAGCAGCCCCAGGCCGCCGCGCGACGTCGGCGCGTAGAAGAACTCCGTCGTGGCGTTGGTCGGAAGGCGCAGCAGGTGGCGCAATCCACGCGCGAGGTGGCGGTCGAAGCCCTGAAGCTGTTGGGCGAACGGCCGGAGGTGCCTGAGGGCGTACTCCACACGCGGGTACAGGTATACCTTCACGGCCTTGACGACTTGCCACGGTGCCAGGCCAGACAACAGCAGCGCCGTCGCATCGTGCTTCAGCTCGGAGAGCGTGGGGGCGAGCTCCGTGCGGCGGCGCACGTGGTCAAACCCGTCTCCGATCCCCAGGTACGTGTACGCGTCGGACATGCCGAGTGCTGGGATAGGGGACCCGTCCAGCCGGACGCCGATGTCGCCGGTCTTGAGCACGCCACGACCATCTCGCTGGACCGACATCGTGCTGCACTTCGAGGGGTTTGCCTTCATGCCAGTCCAGCGGAGAAAGTCGGCGACCACCGCATGCTGGCGCTTGACGCCGTCGACGGTGCTGCTGAACACCTTCAGGTCGTCTGCGTACGCTGCTGCGCCGGGACGATCCTCGCCAGACATTTGGACGCCGGTGTCCGGCAGCTGCTGGAGCGCGTGGAGCAGCGGGCTGATCGCGGCTGTGAAGAGGTGGGGGCTAAGCGGACAGCCTTGGAACACCCCAACCTTCAGGTCCACTGGCGAAGTGCAGCCGTCCGCCGCGTTGTCCACTGTGAAAGCAGCATCGGCGTACAATCCTTGGCAGCAGGCGATGAACTCGGCGGGCACTCCTAGTCGCTGCAGAACATTCCAGAGCAGGTCGTGTGGCACGCTCCCGAAAGCATTGGCGAAGTCGTACCACACGACGTGCAGCTCTCGGCGCTTACGCCGGGCTTGATCGATCAGAGTGGCTGCCAGGAAGTTGTGTTCGCCACAGCCGTTCATCTTGCGGAAGCCCTTCTGAGCTGGGGCGTGGCGGTCGTTGGCATCGAGCCAACGCGTAAACCGACGTGCCATCACGCCGGCGTAGAGCTTGTAGATCGCTTGCTGTAGGCAGATCGGGCGCCAGTTGGCAGGGTCATTCCGGTCTCCCTTCTTGAAAAGCAAGCGGACTACACCAAGCTTCCAGCTTTGAGGTACCTGCTGGTACTTCCAACAGCACTCGAAGGTTGCGTGCAGAACCGGCAGAAGCTGCGTCGCGAAGGCCTTGTAAATGTCGTAGCCGACGCCATCTAGTCCGGGACTGGAGCTTCCACGTACCCGTTGTAGCTGGTCTTCAATGTCATCCACGGTGGGGGCCTCACGGAGCAGTTCCATCCGCTCCCGTGCTGCTGGCAGGCGCTCCAGGGCTTGGCGGAACCTCTCACCGGTATTCGCCATCGCCTCGAAGCAGTGGGTGGGCGTGTTCACGGCCGTGAAGAACTCGTGGAGCCGTTCGGCCGGTATAGGACAGGTGCCAGCGTCGTCAGGTTCCAGTGGAGGCGGGGCCGTGGCTGCTGGGCCGGTCGTCGTCCGCTTCGCGCGCGCCGCGGCGAGGATGCCGTCCACGCACTCTTTCTCCGAGGTGTCGAACTGGCGGCGGAGTTGCTGCTGTGCGACCGCAGAGTTGATGCGCCCCACCCGTCGACGCGCCTTGGCGACGGCGTTGCGATTCCCGGGGGAGTGTCGTTGTACCGCGTGCAGTTCGTCGAGGGCTTCATCAAGGCGATGTTCCCGGTGGTGTCGCGTCACTCGTGGAGGTCGGCGGCGACGACGTCGTCGGGATCGGCGTTGTTGCCTGTGGCGGCTGGTCGAGGTCGTGCGCGTGTGACCCTGGGGATCGGTCGGCTGCTGGCGCTGGACGTGCAGCGAGTCCCGTGGAGCGTGCGACGGTCGCGACTGTGGTTGCCCTGTGCGCGGTTGAGGAGGATGCTTGGCGGCCTGGGAGTACGGCTGCAGTTTGTCGTACAAGAGGTGAGGGAGGGCCGTGATGTAGCCCTCGGCCGTCTCCCAGTCACTAGCGTCCGTGATCTTGGCCGCCAGCGACGCTCCGAACCGCTCCACCATCGCACCAACCACGTCCTCCTCTTCTTCGGGGAGCTTGCGCAAGCGAAGGCGGGGCCTGCGCCGCGGAACTGCGTCCGGCCCGACGCGCATGGCTGCATATACCTCGCCGTCGTCGATGTCGGCGGGGTCATCTCCGTGGTTGCCGGTGTCAGCATGCGTCGGGGGCGGAGATCGAGTATCCGGCGTCGCAGGTGCTGCCGGTGTCGGCGCGGTCGTAGTGGTGCGGGTGCAGCCGTTGCCATCCTCGTGGACGCCGCACTCCAGCTTGGTGCGACGGCGGTCGAGGGCGGCGTTGGCGAGGCGATCGGCGTTGGCATTCGCCTGACGGTCGATGTGATGGAGCGTGACGCGCTCCATCCTCGCCAGTTCCACCTTGACCAGCGTACGCAGCTCTCGGAGACGGGTGCTCCTCGTGGCGAAGATGCCACGCACTTGTTGGATGACCAGGGTACTGTCGCCCTCCACCCTCAGCAACTTCGCTCCATGGTCGGCTGCGGCCCGAGCGCCGAGCAGCAGCGCGGTGTACTCTGCCGTGTTGTTCGTCTCGCTGCTGCTCGGCATGAAGTGGGAGCACGTCCACACTACAGGGCCGTTGGGCTTGAACAGCGCCGCACCGGCACCGCCTGGTCCTGGGTTGGCTCTGCAGGCACCGTCAAAGCGTAGCAGCCACTCGCCGTCCGCACTGCCGCTGTCTGCGTCCATCTCCGGTGCCGTCGCCGTCGCTACTGCGTCCGCTTGGTCGCCGTCCTTGGTTTCCTCGTCGGTCGCGGGCAGAAGGCGGTCGGCAATCCGGAGCGCCACCACGCTCCGAGGCAGTGGTGGTCCCCAGCGAGGCACTGGGACTACACTGAGGCGTGCAGCGACGCGCTCAGCAACAAGGTTTCGGGGCAGTGGTGGGCCCCAGCGTCCACGTTCCTGCTGCTCGAGGTCTTGTGCTGCAACATGTTGGGAGCTCGTCAGTGGGGGGGGCACTGCGAGCTCCGGGTTGTCTTGGTGGGGCGGGTCGAGCACGGCGGTGACCGCCGGTACGGAGGCGTTGACTGCATCAGCAGTGGGGTTCAACTCCCCTGCTGCTGGCGCAGTCGCAGCCGAAGGAGGGTGCGTGAGGCTGGCGCACGTTTGTGAGTGTCTTGCTGCAGCCAGCCTCGACGCGAAAGGCACGCCGCACGCGCAGTCCGCCGAAAACCGGTCAAGGAAGACGACGCGCCGGTGCCGGGAGTCTCGATGGCGTGTCAGTGCTGCGAAGCTGGCGGCCGAGTACACGCACAACGTGCAGTTGAAGCGCTGCGCGTTGTGCGTGTACACGGCGAGGACGGAGGCCGGACGGGCGCTGGCTGCAGATAGCCTAGGCGCCGGGTCTTGGGTGCCGACCTCCTCCTCATCGAGCAGCAGCAGCTCGGCCAGTTCGCGCGCGTCGTCGTCGTCGTCGTCGTTGAGGCGGCGGCGCTTGTCGCCTACGCGGAGCTCTGGTGGCGGTGACAGCGGTCGCTGTCCCGGTGTCGGCCACTTGGCATCTTCGTCAACGTCCATGGGGACGGCGGCGACGGCACGGTCTTCATGGTCTTGATGCGTGTCGTCGCCGTCGTCCTCATGCAGCCTCGATCTGCCGCAGCTTCGCCAACTGCTGGCCACGCCGCCGGCTTGAAGCTCCACGCACGCGCGAGCCGAAGTTTCTTGGTCTTGAGGCGGCTCAGCGCGCGCGTGGTGCTCCACGGCGGCGCGACCAGCAGTAGGCGGTGCTTGTACAGCTGCGACTGCTGCGACTCGATGAGCAGCAGCAGCCGCAACTGCGTCGGCGAGCATGCCGCCCGCCCTGCCGGGTATGGGCGACACATTCGCGGGGTCCTTGGTGGCAGTGGCGGCGGCGGTCTTGCCCGGCGAGGCGGTGCCGTCATCGCCAGGCACATTGTGGTGCTGGTTGGCGGCGGCACCGGCCGCAGAAGCACTGTCTGCGGGCTTAGTGGCTACTCCACCGGCGGGCAGCATGCCTGCCGCCCTGCCGGGTGGGTAGCCATCAGTCGCGGGGTCCTCGGGGGCTGCAGCGCCGGCGTCGGCGTCGCTGGTGCCTCTGGAGGCACTGTCGGAGGCGGAGGAGGGCTCTGGGGCGCGAGCCGTGGCGGCTGCAAGCGCTGGAGCAGGCACGACCAGGTCGGGCAGCCTGCCGGCCGCCCTGCCGGGTCGTGCGAGCTCACTGGAGGGGTCTTGGCGAAGCTCAGGAGCGGCGGCGCCGAGGTCTTGCCCGTCGTCATCGCTGCTGTCGTCGCCGTTGCCGCCGCTGGGCTCACGGCAGACCGCCAGAGCCGCAGCTGTTGCTGCAGCGAGCGCTGCCCCGGGCGCTGCCCAATCGGGCAGCATGCCGCCCGCCCTGCCGGGTAGAATCACATCACTGGAGGCGGGCAGGGCGGCGACAGGCGGCGGAGAGGCTGGCACTGGGTCTTGAGCAGCCGAACGGCGCGCTTGGACGGCCGTCGGAGGCGGAGAGGCCGAGTGGAGGCCGTCTCGCGGCGCTACCCAATCGGGCAGCATGCCGCCCGCCCTGCCGGGTGAAATTCGACCACAGGAGGCAGGCAGGGCGGCACCGAGCGGCGGAGAGGCGAGGCGGGGGTCTTGGCTATCCGAACGGCGCGCTTGGGGGTCCGGCGGCGGTCTTGGGGCTCCACAGGAGCCGTCGGTCGTGGCGCCCTCCTGGGCGGCGCCAGCCTCGGCCGAGGCGGCGGCTTCGAAGCCGGAGGCGGAAGCTGTCGCCTGAGCGAGCAGGGATCCTCCCATACTCAGGCCGAGTATAGGAGGCCCCGGCCCTGAAGTGGGAGGGCCCGGGGGACGGTGGACGGGCGCAGCGGCGCAGCGGCGCCGAAACGACGCGGCGGTGCAGCCGCAGACCGGGTGCCCGTTTGGGCGACAGAGGGCCCGGCCCGCGATGCCGCTTGGTGGACGCCGAGACCAGAGGGTTGCCCACCCCTGGCCAAAATTTCAGCGCCGGGCTCCACGCCGTCGCTGAGCAGCGGTGGCGCGCGTGGAGCCTCCGGCGGCGCCGTTTCGGGCTCGCGAGAGCTCAAAACGGGGGCAAAAGTGTGAAGGCCTAGCCCTAGTGGATCCGCTGGTGGACCCACTAGTGGATCCGCCAGCGGATCCACTGCCCCGTCTCGTACAGCCTCGCCAGACGACGCGCTATAAAAAGACGCGTCGCTGGCGAAGCTGGAGTGGCTGGCCGTGGAGCACTCACTGTCGGTAGACGGAGAGCGCTCCCGGGGCTCCCAGTCCGGCCACCAGAAGCGCATGCGCCGATGCGTTGGTGAAGGGCCGAGAAAAGATAGAAAAAATCAAATGCAGTAGTTGGCCTCACGAGGTGTGGGTGAAAGACCTCGGAGACCGTCCCTAGCCGAATAGCAAGCTGTCCAACTAGAGATGTCCAAAAATGAATGTGAAAAAACACTCCAAAAATGGAGAAACCAGTTTTCACACTGATTAGAACAGTGTATGTGTTCGTATTTACCAGTTAGTAACCTCTCCGTAACTGAAATGTAGCCTAAAATATGTATGTCACTAAAGGGAGGGTGTTCGTATCTTCCTGGGTTTCTGAAAGGCGGTTCCCTACCTGGGTAGTGCCCTGTCGGTCAAAAGACCAGCTTATCGCCGTGCCCTTGCCTGCGATGCGCGTCGCGGGGTCCCCCCAGACCCACGCGGTGCTCGCGAGGCGTTGCCGCTTCTTTGTCCTTCGCGGTGGCGCCGGCAGTGCCAGCCCCAGATGCGGTGACTGGCACGGATGCAGTGGCTCGACAACTGAAGGTCCAGTTGTCGAGCCTCGCGCTTGTGCAACTTCAACTTCTCGGTGTACGTCTTGAAGTTGCTGGGCTGCACGGAGCCCAGCGACCCGTACACAATCGCCGCGGTCTGCACCTGCCACCCCTGCACCCGCAACTCGGCCACGATAGGTTGGTACTTGAGTGTCTTGTAGTCGTGGCTGAGTTGCAGCGAGGAGTGGCGGGCGCCGGCCGCGTGATCCTCGAACGTGATTGCCAAGTCGGCGATCACCATCTTCTTGGCAGTCACGTTCCGCAGGACGATGTCGGGCCGCAGAGCTGCGCCTGTATACTCAGGCACCGTCTGGTTCAGACGCAGCTCTGTGGTTGACTTGGCGCGCTCAAGTGCGCCGCGGATCTTGGACCCGATCTGCTCCAAGGCGTCGTCGTGGCGCTGGCGGATGGCGTCCATGTTGGACGAGCAGTGGTTGAGAGCGTGGGCCAGCGTCTCGGTCGAGGAGCAGGTCGGGTCCCTGCAGGTCTTGCTAGACCGCAGCCGCTTGCGCTTGAGGACGGCGTTCGTGTCGACTTGGTTGAGGCGGGCCATGATACCGAACCGGTGCTCCGCGTCCGAAAGGCCCGCCCCCGTCGTCACGAACTTGGCTCCGAGGCCGCCGTGCACACGCACCGTCTTGCCTTGGTCAACCAGGCCCTTCCACCGGGTCTGGTGGCGTATCTTCATGTGCAACTTCACGTGCCGCAACACAGTCTTGTGGTCAAGCCACTTGGTGTGGTGCGGCACGCGAAGTGCCAGCTCGTCGTGGCCGTCGCGGTCGGCTTGCACGGTCAGGTCGAGGTGGAGGACGCAAAGCGTGCGCTGCACGTCCGTCCACAACGACCCGATGTCACCGTTGCGCCGCAGCCTCTCTGCGTGGGGTGAGGCGGCGAGCTCGGAGTTGAGGAACGACCGCACGAGCTCGTCGTCGCGTCCTCGCCAATGCTCCTCCTGCAGGCGGTAGCGTTTGCGCACCACCTGACCCACCTGCGCCTTCGCGACGGCCACGACTGCAGGGTCCTTGGAGTGAAGCATCTGCCAGGCGTGCGCCACCTGCAACGCCTGGTGCATCTCAACCAGAGGCTGCAACCCCAGGCCGCCCGCCGACGTCGGGGCGTAGAGAATTTCGCTGGTGGCGGACTGGGGCAGGCGTAGTAGGTGGCGCAGGCCGCGTGCCACTGCTCTGTCGAAGCCTTGCAGTTGGGATTGGAGCGGGCGGAGGTGTCGGAGCGCGTACTCTACCTTGGGGTAGACGTACGTCTTGAGTGCCTTGACTACCTGCCACGCGGCCAGACCTGACTGCATCAGCGCCACCGCCTCTCGCTTGATCTGCTGGAGCTTGGGTTCGAGCTGGAGGCGGTGGCGCACATGGTCGAAGCCATCACCCACACCCAGGTATCTGTAGCTGTCGTGGAGGCTGAGGGAGGTGATGACCTCGTCGTGCAGTTCCAGCCGCACGCTCTCGTCACAGGCCGGGTTGCCGCGGGCGTTCGTGGTCACCGCAAGACTTGCACACTTGGTAGCGTTAGCTCGTAATCCACTCCACTCGAGAAAGTTCTTCACGACGGCGTGGCAGCGCTTGATCCCTGCTGCGCTGTCGCTGAAGACCTTCAAGTCATCCGCGTAGGCGGTAGTGCAAGGCCGCACGCCGTCCGCCAGGGAGCACGCCAGCGTCGTCAAGCTGCTCGAGTCGCACGGAGGAGCGGTACGAGTGCGGCGATGAACAGGAGGGGCTTAGCGGGCATCCTTGGTACACACCCACCTCTTGTCGCACTGGATCCGTCGCTCCGTCCGCAGCGTTCCCCACCACGAAGAAAGAGTCTTGGTAGATGTTGCTGCAGCGCGTAATGAAGTCGTGCTCGACGCCGAGCTGGCGAAGCACGTACCAGAGCATATCTTGGTGGACGGAGCCAAACGCATTCCTCAAGTCGTACCAGACTTGGTACAGCTTGCGGTGCATGCGGCGGGTCTGGTCCAAGAGCGTGGTCGCCACGAAGTTGTGCTCGTGGCACCCGTTGAATGCCCGGAACCCCTTTTGCGCCATCGGCAGAAGCTCGTTCCCCTCCAGGTACGTGGACAGCCGCTGTGCCAGTATGCCACTGTAGAGCTTGTAGATGGCGGTCTGCAGGCAGATCGGCCGCCAGTTTGCTGGGTCGCCCGGGTTGCCTTTCTTGTGGACGAGTCGGACGAAACCTACCTTCCACAAGGCGGGTACCCGGCGGTGGCGCCAGCAGAACTGAAATGCTGCGTGTAAGAGAGGCAGTAGCTGCGCCGCGAACTTCTTATAGACGTCGTAGCCCACGCCGTCGTGACCCGGGCTGGATGTTGCCGTCGTTCGTGCGAGCTGGTCCTCCACCTCATCCTCCGTCAGGTCGTCCGTGAGCGCGTCGCGCCGTGAGGGTGGTTGTCCAATGCCGGCCATTGCACGCCGGAACCGTTCGCCGCACGCTTCGTTGGGCAGGAAGTTGATGCGCGGTGTGTTGACGCTCGTGAAGTGGTCGTGGAGGTCGGACGCGCTGATCGGGCACGTTTCCGGGTGTTCTTCCGCTGCCGTCTCGGCCGTCCCGCTCTTCAAGATTCTCTCCACACACTTTGCTTCATCCTTCGCGAAGGCCTGCCTCAGCTCCTGTTTCGCCATTGACGTGCGCACCCGGCCGACACGTCGACGCGCCTTCTGCACCGTCCGTCGGTCCGTCGGTGTTGCACGCTGCACGGCGTGCATGTCGTCCAAGGCCTCGTCGAGGCGATGCTCACGCTGGTTGCGTGTCACGCGTGGTGGCCGGCTTCGGCGCTGGTGCGGCCGCTGTGTGGATCTGGCTGGTGGTGCGGTGGAGTACGGCCGTAGAACTGACCGGATGCCGTCGGGGATGGCGCTGATGTAGCCCTCACCGGAGGTCCAGCTGTCAGCGTCGACGACCTTGCACGCCAAATCCTCCGCCATAGCCTGGAGGGCTGCAGCTGCAGCGTCCTGCTCTTCTTCAGTCCGGAGGCGGAGTCGCAGTCGAGGCTGCCGTGCTGGAGCAGATCCTGGGCCAATGGGAAGTGTAGGGAACGTCTCTCCTCCGTCACGCGCGGCAATCTCGGCTTCGACCTCCTCCTCCTGGCGCCGTTGAGCCTCGTCACCGTCGTCACCTGAGCTGTCTCCCGCAGTGTAGGCAGGTGCAGGTGTGTCTGCACTCGGTGTCGGCGTCCTGGCTGTGGTTGGCTGGTAGCAGGCGGTCGGGGTCTGGTCATGCGGGCCGCACTCCGAGGAGGTACGTCGCTGATCCAGCGCCCGGTTAGCCAGCCGGTCTGCGTGCGCGTTAGCCTTCCTGTCGATATGCCGGAGCGTGTGCGACTGTTCCAGCGAGCGTAACACGTGACGCACCCGGTTCCGGAGCTGGCGGAGGCGCTGGCATTCCTGCAGCTGAAAGAGCCCTTGCACCTGCGCCAGCACAAGGTGGCTGTCACCCTCGATTACCAGGTCCTGGGGCACCGTGGTGAACAGCACTTCGCACTCAAGCAGCAGCGCCGTGTATTCTGCGGTATTGTTCGTTTCGCTGCTGCTCGGCATGTAGTGCGAGCACGTCCACGCGACGGCCCCACTCGGGTTGAACAGCGCGGCTCCAGCTCCACCCGGTCCGGGGTTGCGTCTGCACGCACCGTCAAAGCGTAGCGTCCACATGCTGCTTGGTGGCTGCCCAGTGTCGGAGTTCATGACCTGTGCCGTTCGGGGTGGTGGCCTCCACAGGCTCCGGAAGTTGGCCAGTGGCCCCGGAGGCGCTGGCAGGAAGTTGGCCGAAGGCCCCTGCCGCGCGTGGAGGTCCCCACCTCGATCTGGAGCGGCGTGTAGCACGTGGGATGCACACCTTGGGTCCCCAGCGACTCTGAAGGCGACGTCGTCCTTCGTCGTGCTTGTCCGGGCGAGATACTGGGGCTGCCGTGGTCGGTAGGCCGGCGGCCAGCGACGCGATCGCTGCAGCACCTACAGCTCGATGCCGTGGGCCCCATCGCGAACGGGTGGATGCTTGGTGCTGTTGCACCGGTCGTCGATCTCGCCGCGACGGCGTATGTGCAGCTGCAGCCTCACCAGTAACCAACTGCGCGATGGCTGCAGCTGCCACTGCCTTGGGATGCGGGCCCCAGCGTGTCGTCTTGGGCGTGGCGTCGGTAGTGGCTGAGGATCCCGGTGTCGGCGCCGCGTGCACTTCCATCTCCATGTCCTGGAGCATCTCCTCCTCCGCGTCCTGCATCAGTTCGTCCAGGTCCAGCGGTTGCTGCTGGTGGTGGTGCTTGGCCGGTGGGTTCAGGCGGCGGCGTTTGCCTGCAACTCGATGCTCTGGAGGTGGCGAGAGTGGCTCCAGCACGTGGGGGGCGTACTGAAGCCCGGGAGTGGCGGTGGGCACGGCGCTCTGCTGGGTGGCAGCATCTGCAGCTGTAGTGTTACTTGATGCGGCTGCTGCAGCTGCAGGTGCTGCCGCGAGGAGAGGACCGGAGGGTACAAGGCTCTCCTCCTCGCTGTCGACACGAAGCACACTGGAGGTCGGGTCGCGCGCGGTAGTCACGGCGGTAAATGTGCTGTGTGCACAGGCTTGAGCATGTCGCGTGGCTGCCGCGCGCGACCGGAAGCCGATGCCGCACGTGCACCCGCTGTGGAAGTGATCCACGAAGCGGATGCGGCGGTGTGCTGAGTGGCGGTGCTTGGTGAGGGCAGCGAGGTCGCGGGCAGTGTGCGTGCACAACGCGCAAGAGAATGCAGAGGCGTTGTGCGCGTACACTGCCAGCACCGGGTCCAGGGAGCCGATGTTCGGCGTGTGGTGCTGGGGTCTTGGTCCCGGTGCTGCTTGGGCGGCCTTGAGCTGTGCTGCCACTGCGTCGCTGTCCTCGGTCTTGGCCTCATCTCCGCCGGGCGTATAGCGTCCACTCCTGCTGGTTGCGTCGCTGTCTTGAAGCTCCACGCGCGCGCGAGCCGAAGTTTCTTGGTCTTGAGGCGGCTCTGCGCGCGCGTGGTGCTCCACGGCGGCGCGTCCAGAAGGAGGTGCTTGTGCAGCTGCGACTGCTGCGACTCGATGAGCAGCAGCAGCCACAGCTGCGGCGGAGACTTGGGTGGTGGCGGCGAACGCAGAGGCGTCACCGTCGGCGAGCATGCCGCCCGCCCTGCCGGGTGGGCGTACGGCATTCGCGGGGTCCTTGGTGGGCGCGGCGGCGTCGTCTTGCCCGTCGTCGTCGTCGCTGCTGTCGCTGGGGCCGTCCTTGGTCGCGGTGGAGGCCGCTAGAGCGCGAGCCGTGGCGGCTACGAGCGCTGCCCCTGGTGCTGGCCTGTCGGACAGCATGCCGCCCGCCCTGCCGGGTAGAATTTCATCAGTGAGGGCGGGCAGGGCGGCGACAGGCGGCTGGGAGGCTGGCGCGGGGTCTTGAGCAGCCGAACGGCGCGCTTGGACGGCCGTCGGAGGCGGAGAGGCCGAGAGGAGGCCGTCTCGCGGCGCTACCCAATCGGGCAGCATGCCGCCCGCCCTGCCGGGTGAGATTCGACCACAGGAGGCAGGCAGGGCGGCGCCGAGCGGCGGAGAGGCGAGGCGGGGGTCTTGAGAAGCCGAACGGCGCGCTTGGGGGTCCGGGGGCGGTCTTGGGGCTCCACAGGAGCCGTCGTTCGCGGCGCCCTCCTGGGCGGCGCCAGCCTCGGCCGAGGCGGCGGCTTCGAAGCCGGAGGCGGAAGCTGTCGCCTGAGCGAGCAGGGATCCTCCCATACTCAGGCCGAGTATAGGGGGCCCCGGCCCTGAAGTGGGAGGGCCCGGGGGACGGTGGACGGGCGCAGCGGCGCCGAAAGGACGCGGCGGTGCAGCCGCAGACCGGGTGCCCGTTTGGGCGACAGAGGGCCCGGCCCGCGATGCCGCTTGGGGGACAGCGGCGCCAGAGGGTTGCCCACCCCTGGCCAAAATTTCAGCGCCGGGCTCCACGCCGTCGCTGAGCAGCGGTGGCGCGCGTGGAGCCTCCGGCGGCGCCGTTTCGGGCTCGCGAGAGCTCAAAACGGGGGCAAAAGTGTGAAGGCCTAGCCCTAGTGGATCCGCTGGTGGACCCACTAGTGGATCCGCCAGCGGATCCACTGCCCCGTCTCGTACAGCCTCGCCAGACGACGCGCTATAAAAGACGCGTCGCTGGCGAAGCTGGAGTGGCTGGCCGTGGAGCACTCACTGTCGGTAGACGGAGAGCGCTCAGGGCTCCCAATCCGGCCACCAGAAGCGCATGCGCCGATGCGTTGGTGAAGGGCCGAAAAAAGATAGAAAAAATCAAATGCAGTAGTTGGCCTCACGAGGTGTGGGTGAAAGACCTCGGAGACCGTCCCGTCCACGCCCAGCAAGCTGGTCGGCACGGGAAGTCCAAAAATGAATGTGAAAAAGCACTCCAAAAATGGAGAAAACCAGTTTTCACACTGATTAGAACAGAAAAGTTTGTGTATTTACCATTTGGTTATGTCCTTTTTATGTCTATCTGATACTAGCAGTGAAGTGGTAATGTATCTGATAAGTCGGATTCGACCACCGAAATGGGTTTGAAGGGCAATTCCCTACATGGGTGTGGCCCTGTCGGCCGCGATGGGCCTGGTTGCCGTCTAGCGGCGGCCGGTGCACGGTGGAGCCCCCCCGGTCTCCACCACCCGACTACCCCATGACGCTTGGCGGGGCTGCTGTTGCCGCGCCCGATGCTGGCTGCAGTGTAGGTTCCAGATGCGGCGGCTGGACTGAATGCATGCCACTGAGAGCGTCCGGTCCAGCCGCTTCGCATCACGCTTGAGCAGGCCAAGGTGCTCGGTGTAGACCTTGTGGTTGCCGCCAGCAACCGCGCCAAGCGACCCGTACACTAGCGCCGAGAGGTGCACCTTCCACCCTTGGCGCTCGAGGTGTCGCTTGACACGGTCGTACTTGGCACGCTTGTGCGCGGCGATGCGGGCCAGCGCTGAGCTCTCCGGGTCGTCGCTCGCCTGCTCTTCGAACGCCACGGCCAGGTCGACCACCGCCACCGTCTTCTTGGTGTGGTTGTACACCTGAAGGTCGGGCCGCAACGCGGGGCCGGCGAGCGACGGCACGGTCTGGTTCGTGCGAAGCTCGACGCGGTCCTTGCCGTCGCTTGACGACGCGATGAGCGCGCGCTCGATGTTCTTGAGCGCGTCGTCGTGCCGGCCACGGACTGCGTCCATGGTGCCTGGGCAGTGGTTGAGCACGTGCGCCAGTGTCTCCACCCTGGAGCATCCCGGCTGCCGGCAGCGGTCGTGGGCCCGGAGACGCCGCCGCTTGAGCACGCTGTGCGTGTCGAGCTGGTTCAGGCGGGCGGCCGCCGCGAAGCGGTAGTCGGACTCCCAAAGTCCTCTGGGTCGCGTGAGGAACGCGCTCCCCGTTCCACCGTGGCTTCGTGCCGTCTTGCCCTGGTCCTTCATCTCCGTCCAGCGCCGCCAGTGCCTGTTCTTCATGTGTAGTTTCACGTGCCGCAGCACGTTGGTGTGGTCTAGCCACTTGTCGTGGTGCGGCACGCGAAGCTGGAGCGTGGTCGCTGCTGTGCCGGTGTCTGCACATGCTGGCGCGGTCTCGAACTTGAGGCCGAACGTGCGTAGGTGGCGCTGGACGTCGACCCACAGCGAACCGATGTCACCGTTGCGGCGCTTGGGCGGTGCGTCGGGCGACGTCCCCAGCTGCGAGTTGAGGAGCCGCTCGCACAGTTCCTCCTCGCGGTCCACCCACGCTGAGGCGTCGAGACGGTGTCGGGCGTCGGCGATCTGCCGGAGCTGCACGCGCGCAATGCGCCGGATGGCTGGGTCCTTGGAGTGAAGCATCTGCCAACCGTGCGCGACTTGGAGCGCCGCGTGCAGCTCCGTCAGCGGTAGAAGTCCGAGGCCACCGCGCGACACCGGCGCGTAAAAGAACTCGGTCGTGGCTGATACCGGCAGGCGGAGAAGGTGGCGAAGGCCGCGTACCAGGTGGCGGTCGAAGCCGTCCAGTTGCTGCTGGAAGGGGCGAAGGTGGCGAAGAGCGTACTCCACCCGAGGGTAGAGGTACGTCTTCACCGCCTTCACCACCTGCCACGGGGCGAGACCGGACTGCAGCAGTGCCGTCGCGTCGTCCTTCAGCTGCTTGAGTGCCGGCGCGAGCTCGATGCGGCGGCGTACGTGGTCGAAGCCGTCCCCGATCCCAAGGTACGAGTACGAGTCGGCCATGCCGAGCGTGGGGATCGGGTCGCCGTCCAGCTGCAGTCCGAGGTCACACGTCTTGAGAACACCGCGGTGGTCGCGCTGGACCGACATGGCGCAGCACTTGCTTGGGTTAGCTGCCATGCCTGTCCAGCGTAGGAAGTCGACCACGAGCGCGTGCTGCCGCTTGATGCCGTCCTCGGTGCCGCTGAAGATCTTGAGGTCGTCGGCGTACGCCGAGGCACCGAGGCAGTCGTCGGCAGACAGCTGCACGCCCGTATCCGGCAGTCGCTGCAGCGCGAAGAGCAGCGGGCTGATGGCGGCGTTGAATAGCTGCGGGCTGAGTGGGCATCCTTGGAACACGCCCACTCGCAGCGAGACCGGGTCCGTAGTGCCATCCGCGGCGTTCCCAACGACAAACGCCGCGCTCTCGTAAAGCCCTTGCACATGGCGACGTAGTCGTCCGGAACACCGAGTCGCGCCAGCGAGTCCCATAGCAGCGCGAACGGCACGCTGCCGAACGCGTTTCGGAAGTCGTACCAGACTTCGAAGAGTGTACGGCGCTTGCGGCGGGCTTGGTCGACTAGTGTGGCCGCGAGGAAGTTGTGCTCCCCACAACCATTGACCGCTCGGAACCCCTTCTGTCCTGGTGCGTGGCGGTCGTTGGCGTCCAGCCATCGCACCAGCCTTCGTGCGAGGACTCCGCTGTAGAGTTTGTAGATCGACTGCTGGAGACAGATGGGCCGCCAGTTCGCTGGGTCCTCTCGCAGGTCTCCCTTCTTGTGGAGAAGTCGCACGACTCCGAGCTTCCAGCTCTGTGGAACCTTCTTGGCCTCCCAGCACTTCTGGAACGCTGCAGCCAGCACCGGTAGCAATTGCGCTGCGAACTTCTGGTACACGTCGTATCCCACGCCGTCGAGGCCGGGGCTGGAGGCGCCACGGACGTGTTGGAGCTGTGTCTCGATATCGTCCAGCGTCGGCGCCTCCGTAAGCAGCTCTCGAAACCTGGACGCGGTCGGCAGGCGGGCCATGACGGAGCGGAAGGTGGCGCCTCTTGCTGCGTCCGGAGCAAACTCCTGCTGTGGTGTATTAACGCCGTCGAAGAATCGCCAGAGCTCGGCGCCTGGGATAGGGCATGTGCCGTCGTTCACAACAGCAGCAGTCACCGGAGGTGTCGGGCGTGGCGCGGTGTCATTGCAGGAATCCGTCGTCCTCGCTGACTCTCGCTGCGTGCGCGCCGTGGCCAGAATTTCGTCGACGCAGGCCTTCTCATCCTTGTCGAAGCGACTACGCAGGCGCTGCTGGGTGATGGCCGAATTGACGCGGCCGACGCGACGGCGGGCTCGACGGACAGCAGTGCGATCGCTGGGTGAGGCCCTCTCCACAGCATGGAGATCGTTCAGGGCCTCGTCGAGGCGGTGCTCTCGGTGGTGTCGGGTCACGCGAGGTGGCCGTCGTCGGCGCTGTCGCTTGGCTGCACCAGATCGTCCGCACCGTCTTCGTCTCCGCCGTCTCACTGCGTCCTGTTGGCCGTGGCGGTGGTCGTCGCCGTCTCGCCCACCATGCTCGTCGTCGTCCTGTCCGCGGGTGACCTGCCGTAGTTCCTGCCGCGGGTGGCCGTCAAGCTGTGACAGTTGTCGCTGATGCTGGTGTTGGTGGCGCGGGTCGGGGCGTCGATGGGCCTGGGAGTACGGCTGCAGTTTGTCGTACAAGAGGTGGGGGAGGGCCGTGATGTAGCCCTCGGCCGTCTCCCAGTCACTAGCATCCGTGATCTTGGCCGCCAGCGACGCTCCGAACCGCTCCACCATCGCGCCGACCACGTCTTCCTCTTCTTCGGGAAGCTTGCGCAAGCGAAGGCGGGGCCTGCGCCGCGGAACTGCGTCCGGCCCGACGCGCATGGCTGCATATACCTCGCCGTCGTCGATGTCGGCGGGGTCATCTCCGTGGTCGCCGGTGTCAGCATGCGTCGGGGGCGGAGGTCGAGTATCCGGCGTCGCAGGTGCTGCCGGTGTCGGCGCGGTCGTAGTGGTGCGGGTGCAGCCGTTGCCATCCTCGTGGACGCCGCACTCCAGCTTGGTGCGACGGCGGTCGAGAGCGGCGTTGGCGAGGCGATCGGCGTTGGCATTCGCCTGACGGTCGATGTGATGGAGCGTGACGCGCTCCATCCTCGCCAATTCCACCTTGACCAGCGTACGCAGCTCTCGGAGACGGGTGCTCCTCGTGGCGAAGATGCCACGCACCTGCTGGATCACCAGGGTGCTGTCACCTTCCACTCGGAGGTGTGTGACTCCATGGTCGGCTGCGGCCCGGACGCCGAGCAGCAGCGCGGTGTACTCCGCCGTGTTGTTCGTCTCGCTGCTGCTCGGCATGTAGTGGGAGCACGTCCACACTACAGGTCCGTTGGGCTTGAACAGCGCCGCGCCGGCGCCGCCTGGTCCTGGGTTGGCTCTGCAGGCACCGTCAAAGCGTAGCAGCCACTCGCCGTCCGCACTGCCGCTGTCTGCGTCCATCTCCGGCGCCGTCGCCGTCGCTACTGCGTCCGCTTGGTCGCCGTCCTTGGTTTCCTCGTCGGTCGCGGGCAGAAGGCGGTCGGCAATCCGGAACGCCACCACGCTCCGAGGCAGTGGTGGTCCCCAGCGAGGCACTGGGACGACACCGAGGCGTGCAGCGACGCGCTCGGCAACAAGGTTTCGAGGCAGTGGTGGGCCCCAGCGTCCACGTTCCTGCTGCTCGAGGTCTTGTGCTGCAACATGTTGGGAGCTCGTCAGTGGGGGGGGCACTGCGAGCTCCGGGTTGTCTTGGTGGGGCGGGTCGAGCACGGCGGTGACCGCCAGTACGGAGGCGTTGACTGCATCAGCAGTGGGGTTCAACTCCCCTGCTGCTGGCGCAGTCGCAGCCGAGGAAGGGTGCGTGAGGCTGGTGCACGTTTGGGAGTGTCTTGCTGCAGCCAGCCTCGATGCGAAAGGCACGCCGCACGCGCAGTCCGCCGAAAACCGGTCAAGGAAGACGACGCGCCGGTGTCGCGAGTCTCGATGGCGAGTCAGTGCTGCGAAGCTGGCGGCCGAGTACACGCACAACGTGCAGTTGAAGCGCTGCGCGTTGTGCGCGTACACGGCGAGGACGGAGGCCGGACGGGCGCTGGCTGCAGATAGCCTAGGCGCCGGGTCTTGGGTGCCGACCTCCTCCTCATCGAGCAACAGCAGCTCGGCCAGCTCGCTTGCGTCGTCGTCGTCGTCGTTGAGGCGGCGGCGCTTGCCGCCCACGCGAAGCTCGGGTGGCGGTGACAGCGGTCGCTGTCCCGCTGGTGGCCACTGGGCACCTTCGTCAACGTCCATGGGAACGGCAGCGACGACACGGTCTTCATGGTCTTGATGCGTGTCGTCGCCGTCGTCCTCATGCGGTCTCGAGGTGCTAAAGCGTCTTCTCCAACTGCTGGACACGTCGCCGGCTTGAAGCTCCACGCACGCGCGAGCCGAAGTTGCTTGGTCTTGAGGCGGCTCAGCGCGCGCGTGGTGCTCCACGGCGGCGCGACCAGCAGTAGGCGGTGCTTGTACAGCTGCGACTGCTGCGACTCGATGAGCAGCAGCAGCCACAGCTGCGGCGGAGACTTGGGTGGTGGCGGCGAGCTCAGAGGCGTCACCGTCGGCGAGCATGCCGCCCGCCCTGCCGGGTATGGGCGACACACTCGCGAGGTCCGTGGAGGTCTTGGCGGCGGCGGTCTCGCCCGGCGAGGCGGCGCCGTCATCGCCAGGTGCACGGCGGTGCTGGTTGGCGGCTGCAGTGGCCGCGGGAGCGCGGTCTGCTGTCATGATGGCTACTCCACCGGCGGGCAGCATTCCTGCCGCCCTGCCGGGTGGGTAGTCAACATTCGCGGGGTCTTCGGGGGCTGCGGCGCCGGCGTCGGCGTCGCTGGTGCCTCTGGAGGCACTGTCGGAGGCGGAGGAGGGCTCTGGGGCGCGAGCCGTGGCGGCTGCAAGCGCTGGAGCAGGCACGACCAGGTCGGGCAGCCTGCCGGCCGCCCTGCCGGGTCGTGCGAGCTCACGGGAGGGGTCTTGGCGAAGCACAGGAGCGGCGGCGGCGTCGTCTTGCCCGTCGCTGTCGTCGCTGCTGCTGGGGTCCTCCTCGGCCGCTGTGGAGGCCGCCAGAGCGCGAGCCGTGGCGGCTACGAGCGCTGCCCCTGGTGCTGGCCTGTCGGACAGCATGCCGCCCGCCCTGCCGGGTAGGATTTCATCAGTGGGGGCGGGCAGGGCGGCGACAGGCGGCTGGGTGGCTGGCACGGGGTCTTGAGCAGCCGAACGGCGCGCTTGGACGGCCGTCGGAGGCGGAGAGGCCGAGAGGAGGCCGTCTCGCGGCGCTACCCAATCGGGCAGCATGCCGCCCGCCCTGCCGGGTGAGATTCGACCACAGGAGGCAGGCAGGGCGGCGCCGAGCGGCGGAGAGGCGAGGCGGGGGTCTTGAGAAGCCGAACGGCGCGCTTGGGGGTCCGGGGGCGGTCTTGGGGCTCCACAGGAGCCGTCGTTCGCGGCGCCCTCCTGGGCGGCGCCAGCCTCGGCCGAGGCGGCGGCTTCGAAGCCGGAGGCGGAAGCTGTCGCCTGAGCGAGCAGGGATCCTCCCATACTCAGGCCGAGTATAGGGGGCCCCGGCCCTGAAGTGGGAGGGCCCGGGGGACGGTGGACGGGCGCAGCGGCGCCGAAAGGACGCGGCGGTGAAGCCGCAGACCGGGTGCCCGTTTGGGCGATGGAGGGCCCGGCCCGCGATGCCGCTTGGGGGACAGCGGCGCCAGAGGGTTGCCCACCCCTGGCCAAAATTTCAGCGCCGGGCTCCACGCCGTCGCTGAGCAGCGGTGGCGCGCGTGGAGCCTCCGGCGGCGCCGTTTCGGGCTCGCGAGAGCTCAAAACGGGGGCAAAAGTGTGAAGGCCTAGCCCTAGTGGATCCGCTGGTGGACCCACTAGTGGATCCGCCAGCGGATCCACTGCCCCGTCTCGTACAGCCTCGCCAGACGACGCGCTATAAAAAGACGCGTCGCTGGCGAAGCTGGAGTGGCTGGCCGTGGAGCACTCACTGTCGGTAGACGGAGAGCGCTCCCGGGGCTCCCAGTCCGGCCACCAGAAGCGCATGCGCCGATGCGTTGGTGAAGGGCCGAAAAAAGATAGAAAAAATCAAATGCAGTAGTTGGCCTCACGAGGTGTGGGTGGAAGACCTCGGAGACCGTCCCTAGCCGAATAGCAAGCTGGTCGGCACGGGAAGTCCAAAAATGAATGTGAAAAAGCACTCCAAAAATGGAGAAAACCAGTTTTCACACTGATTAGAACAGAGAAGTTTGTGTATTTACCATTTGGTTATGTCCTTTTTATGTCTATCTGATACTAGCAGTGAAGTGGTAATGTATCTGATAAGTCGGATTCGACCACCGAAATGGGTTTGAAGGGCAGTTCCCTACATGGGTGTGGCCCTGTCGGCCGCGATGGGCCTGGTTGCCGTCTAGCGGCGGCCGGTGCACGGTGGAGCCCCCCCGGTCTCCACCACCCGACTACCCCGTGACGCTTGGCGGGGCTGCTGTTGCCGCGCCCGATGCTGGCTGCAGTGTAGGTTCCAGATGCGGCGGCTGGACTGAATGCATGCCACTGAGAGCGTCCGGTCCAGCCGCTTCGCATCACGCTTGAGCAGGCCAAGGTGCTCGGTGTAGACCTTGTGGTTGCCGCCAGCAACCGCACCAAGCGACCCGTACACTAGCGCCGAGAGGTGCACCTTCCACCCTTGGCGCTCGAGGTGTCGCTTGACACGGTCGTACTTGGCACGCTTGTGCGCGGCGATGCGGGCCAGCGCTGAGCTCTCCGGGTCGTCGCTCGCCTGCTCTTCGAACGCCACGGCCAGGTCGACCACCGCCACCGTCTTCTTGGTGTGGTTGTACACCTGAAGGTCGGGCCGCAACGCGGGGCCGGCGAGCGACGGCACGGTCTGGTTCGTGCGAAGCTCGACGCGGTCCTTGCCGTCGCTTGACGACGCGATGAGCGCGCGCTCGATGTTCTTGAGCGCGTCGTCGTGCCGGCCACGGACTGCGTCCATGGTGCCTGGGCAGTGGTTGAGCACGTGCGCCAGTGTCTCCACCCTGGAGCATCCCGGCTGCCGGCAGCGGTCGTGGGCCCGGAGACGCCGCCGCTTGAGCACGCTGTGCGTGTCGAGCTGGTTCAGGCGGGCGGCCGCCGCGAAGCGGTAGTCGGACTCCCAAAGTCCTCTGGGTCGCGTGAGGAACGCGCTCCCCGTTCCACCGTGGCTTCGTGCCGTCTTGCCCTGGTCCTTCATCTCCGTCCAGCGCCGCCAGTGCCTGTTCTTCATGTGTAGTTTCACGTGCCGCAGCACGTTGGTGTGGTCTAGCCACTTGTCGTGGTGCGGCACGCGAAGCTGGAGCGTGGTCGCTGCTGTGCCGGTGTCTGCACATGCTGGCGCGGTCTCGAACTTGAGGCCGAACGTGCGTAGGTGGCGCTGGACGTCGACCCACAGCGAACCGATGTCACCGTTGCGGCGCTTTGGCGGTGCGTCGGGCGACGTCCCCAGCTGCGAGTTGAGGAGCCGCTCGCACAGCTCTTCCTCGCGGTCCACCCACGCTGAGGCGTCGAGACGGTGTCGGGCGTCGGCGATCTGCCGGAGCTGCACGCGCGCAATGCGCCGGATGGCTGGGTCCTTGGAGTGAAGCATCTGCCAACCGTGTGCGACTTGGAGCGCCGCGTGCAGCTCCGTCAGCGGTAGAAGTCCGAGGCCACCGCGCGACACCGGCGCGTAAAAGAACTCGGTCGTGGCTGATACCGGCAGGCGGAGAAGGTGGCGAAGGCCGCGTACCAGGTGGCGGTCGAAGCCGTCCAGTTGCTGCTGGAAGGGGCGAAGGTGGCGAAGAGCGTACTCCACCCGAGGGTAGAGGTACGTCTTCACCGCCTTCACCACCTGCCACGGGGCGAGACCGGACTGCAGCAGTGCCGTCGCGTCGTCCTTCAGCTGCTTGAGTGCCGGCGCGAGCTCGATGCGGCGGCGTACGTGGTCGAAGCCGTCCCCGATCCCAAGGTACGAGTACGAGTCGGCCATGCCGAGCGTGGGGATCGGGTCGCCGTCCAGCTGCAGTCCGAGGTCACACGTCTTGAGAACACCGCGGTGGTCGCGCTGGACCGACATGGCGCAGCACTTGCTTGGGTTAGCTGCCATGCCTGTCCAGCGTAGGAAGTCGACCACGAGCGCGTGCTGCCGCTTGATGCCGTCCTCGGTGCCGCTGAAGATCTTGAGGTCGTCGGCGTACGCCGAGGCACCGAGGCAGTCGTCGGCAGACAGCTGCACGCCCGTATCCGGCAGTCGCTGCAGCGCGAAGAGCAGCGGGCTGATGGCGGCGTTGAATAGCTGCGGGCTGAGTGGGCATCCTTGGAACACGCCCACTCGCAGCGAGACCGGGTCCGTAGTGCCATCCGCGGCGTTCCCAACGACAAACGCCGCGCTCTCGTAAAGCCCCTTGCACATGGCGACGTAGTCGTCCGGAACACCGAGTCGCGCCAGCGAGTCCCATAGCAGCGCGAACGGCACGCTGCCGAACGCGTTTCGGAAGTCGTACCAGACTTCGAAGAGTGTACGGCGCTTGCGGCGAGCTTGGTCGACTAGTGTGGCCGCGAGGAAGTTGTGCTCCCCACAACCATTGACCGCTCGGAACCCCTTCTGTCCTGGTGCGTGGCGGTCGTTGGCGTCCAGCCATCGCACCAGCCTTCGTGCGAGGACTCCGCTGTAGAGTTTGTAGATCGACTGCTGGAGACAGATGGGCCGCCAGTTCGCTGGGTCCTCTCGCGAGCCCTTCTTGTGGAGAAGTCGCACGACTCGAGCTTCCAGCTCTGTGGAACCTTCTTGGCCTCCCAGCACTTCTGGAACGCTGCAGCCAGCACCGGTAGCAATTGCGCTGCGAACTTCTGGTACACGTCGTATCCCACGCCGTCGAGGCCGGGGCTGGAGGCGCCACGGACGTGTTGGAGCTGTGTCTCGATATCGTCCAGCGTCGGCGCCTCCGTAAGCAGCTCTCGAAACCTGGACGCGGTCGGCAGGCGGGCCATGACGGAGCGGAAGGTGGCGCCTCTTGCTGCGTCCGGAGCAAACTCCTGCTGTGGTGTATTAACGCCGTCGAAGAATCGCCAGAGCTCGGCGCCTGGGATAGGGCATGTGCCGTCGTTCACAACAGCAGCAGTCACCGGAGGTGTCGGGCGTGGCGCGGTGTCATTGCAGGAATCCGTCGTCCTCGCTGACTCTCGCTGCGTGCGCGCCGTGGCCAGAATTTCGTCGACGCAGGCCTTCTCATCCTTGTCGAAGCGACTACGCAGGCGCTGCTGGGTGATGGCCGAATTGACGCGGCCGACGCGACGGCGGGCTCGACGGACAGCAGTGCGATCGCTGGGTGAGGCCCTCTCCACAGCATGGAGATCGTCCAGGGCCTCGTCGAGGCGGTGCTCTCGGTGGTGTCGGGTCACGCGAGGTGGCCGTCGTCGGCGCTGTCGCTTGGCTGCACCAGATCGTCCGCACCGTCTTCGTCTCCGCCGTCTCACTGCGTCCTGTTGGCCGTGGCGGTGGTCGTCGCCGTCTCGCCCACCATGCTCGTCGTCGTCCTGTCCGCGGGTGACCTGCCGTAGTTCCTGCCGCGGGTGGCCGTCAAGCTGTGACAGTTGTCGCTGATGCTGGTGTTGGTGGCGCGGGTCGGGGCGTCGATGGGCCTGGGAGTACGGCTGCAGTTTGTCGTACAAGAGGTGGGGGAGGGCCGTGATGTAGCCCTCGGCCGTCTCCCAGTCACTAGCATCCGTGATCTTGGCCGCCAGCGACGCTCCGAACCGCTCCACCATCGCGCCGACCACGTCTTCCTCTTCTTCGGGAAGCTTGCGCAAGCGAAGGCGGGGCCTGCGCCGCGGAACTGCGTCCGGCCCGACGCGCATGGCTGCATATACCTCGCCGTCGTCGATGTCGGCGGGGTCATCTCCGTGGTCGCCGGTGTCAGCATGCGTCGGGGGCGGAGGTCGAGTATCCGGCGTCGCAGGTGCTGCCGGTGTCGGCGCGGTCGTAGTGGCGCGGGTGCAGCCGTTGCCATCCTCGTGGACGCCGCACTCCAGCTTGGTGCGACGGCGGTCGAGGGCGGCGTTGGCGAGGCGATCGGCGTTGGCATTCGCCTGACGGTCGATGTGATGGAGCGTGACGCGCTCCATCCTCGCCAGTTCCACCTTGACCAGCGTACGCAGCTCTCGGAGACGGGTGCTCCTCGTGGCGAAGATGCCACGCACCTGCTGGATCACCAGGGTGCTGTCACCTTCCACTCGGAGGTGTGTGACTCCATGGTCGGCTGCGGCCCGGACGCCGAGCAGCAGCGCGGTGTACTCCGCCGTGTTGTTCGTCTCGCTGCTGCTCGGCATGTAGTGGGAGCACGTCCACACTACAGGTCCGTTGGGCTTGAACAGCGCCGCGCCGGCGCCGCCTGGTCCTGGGTTGGCTCTGCAGGCACCGTCAAAGCGTAGCAGCCACTCGCCGTCCGCACTGCCGCTGTCTGCGTCCATCTCCGGCGCCGTCGCCGTCGCTACTGCGTCCGCTTGGTCGCCGTCCTTGGTTTCCTCGTCGGTCGCGGGCAGAAGGCGGTCGGCAATCCGGAACGCCACCACGCTCCGAGGCAGTGGTGGTCCCCAGCGAGGCACTGGGACGACACCGAGGCGTGCAGCGACGCGCTCGGCAACAAGGTTTCGAGGCAGTGGTGGGCCCCAGCGTCCACGTTCCTGCTGCTCGAGGTCTTGTGCTGCAACATGTTGGGAGCTCGTCAGTGGGGGGGGCACTGCGAGCTCCGGGTTGTCTTGGTGGGGCGGGTCGAGCACGGCGGTGACCGCCAGTACGGAGGCGTTGACTGCATCAGCAGTGGGGTTCAACTCCCCTGCTGCTGGCGCAGTCGCAGCCGAGGAAGGGTGCGTGAGGCTGGTGCACGTTTGGGAGTGTCTTGCTGCAGCCAGCCTCGATGCGAAAGGCACGCCGCACGCGCAGTCCGCCGAAAACCGGTCAAGGAAGACGACGCGCCGGTGTCGCGAGTCTCGATGGCGAGTCAGTGCTGCGAAGCTGGCGGCCGAGTACACGCACAACGTGCAGTTGAAGCGCTGCGCGTTGTGCGCGTACACGGCGAGGACGGAGGCCGGACGGGCGCTGGCTGCAGATAGCCTAGGCGCCGGGTCTTGGGTGCCGACCTCCTCCTCATCGAGCAACAGCAGCTCGGCCAGCTCGCTTGCGTCGTCGTCGTCGTCGTTGAGGCGGCGGCGCTTGCCGCCCACGCGAAGCTCGGGTGGCGGTGACAGCGGTCGCTGTCCCGCTGGTGGCCACTGAGCACCTTCGTCAACGTCCATGGGAACGGCGGCGACGACACGGTCTTCATGGTCTTGATGCGTGTCGTCGCCGTCGTCCCCATGCGGTCTCGAGCTGCTAAAGCGTCCTCTCCAACTGCTGGACACGTCGCCGGCTTGAAGCTCCACGCACGCGCGAGCCGAAGTTTCTTGGTCTTGAGGCGGCTCAGCGCGCGCGTGGTGCTCCACGGCGGCGCGACCAGAAGGAGGTGCTTGTGCAGCTGCGACTGCTGCGACTCGATGAGCAGCAGCAGCCACAGCTGCGGCGGAGACTTGAGCGGTGGCGGCGAACGCAGAGGCGTCACCGTCGGCGAGCATGCCGCCCGCCCTGCCGGGTATGGGCGACACACTCGCGAGGTCCTTGGAGGTCTTGGCGGCGGCGGTCTCGCCCGGCGAGGCGGCGCCGTCATCGCCAGGTGCACGGCGGTGCTGGTTGGCGGCTGCAGTGGCCGCGGGAGCGCGGTCTGCTGTCATGATGGCTACTCCACCGGCGGGCAGCATTCCTGCCGCCCTGCCGGGTGGGTAGTCAACATTCGCGGGGTCTTCGGGGGCTGCGGCGCCGGCGTCGGCGTCGCTGGTGCCTCTGGAGGCACTGTCGGAGGCGGAGGAGGGCTCTGGGGCGCGAGCCGTGGCGGCTGCAAGCGCTGGAGCAGGCACGACCAGGTCGGGCAGCCTGCCGGCCGCCCTGCCGGGTCGTGCGAGCTCACGGGAGGGGTCTTGGCGAAGCACAGGAGCGGCGGCGGCGTCGTCTTGCCCGTCGTCGTCGTCGCTGCTGTCACTGGGGCCGTCCTTGGTCGCGGTGGAGGCCGCTAGAGCGCGAGCCGTGGCGGCTACGAGCGCCGCCCCTGGTGCTGGCCTGTCGGACAGCATGCCGCCCGCCCTGCCGGGTAGAATTTCATCAGTGAGGGCGGGCAGGGTGGCGACAGGCGGCTGGGAGGCTGGCACGGGGTCTTGAGCAGCCGAACGGCGCGCTTGGACGGCCGTCGGAGGCGGAGAGGCCGAGAGGAGGCCGTCTCGCGGCGCTACCCAATCGGGCAGCATGCCGCCCGCCCTGCCGGGTGAGATTCGACCACAGGAGGCAGGCAGGGCGGCGCCGAGCGGCGGAGAGGCGAGGCGGGGGTCTTGAGAAGCCGAACGGCGCGCTTGGGGGTCCGGGGGCGGTCTTGGGGCTCCACGGGAGCCGTCGTTCGCGGCGCCCTCCTGGGCGGCGCCAGCCTCGGCCGAGGCGGCGGCTTCGAAGCCGGAGGCGGAAGCTGTCGCCTGAGCGAGCAGGGATCCTCCCATACTCAGGCCGAGTATAGGAGGCCCCGGCCCTGAAGTGGGAGAGCCCGGGGGACGGTGGACGGGCACAGCGGCGCCGAAAGGACGCGGCGGTGAAGCCGCAGACCGGGTGCCCGTTTGGGCGATGGAGGGCCCGGCCCGCGATGCCGCTTGGGGGACAGCGGCGCCAGAGGGTTGCCCACCCCTGGCCGAAATTTCAGCGCCGGGCTCCACGCCGTCGCTGAGCAGCGGTGGCGCGCGTGGAGCCTCCGGCGGCGCCGTTTCGGGCTCGCGAGAGCTCAAAACGGGGGCAAAAGTGTGAAGGCCTAGCCCTAGTGGATCCGCTGGTGGACCCACTAGTGGATCCGCCAGCGGATCCACTGCCCCGTCTCGTACAGCCTCGCCCGACGACGCGCTATAAAAGACGCGTCGCTGGCGAAGCTGGAGTGGCTGGCCGTGGAGCACTCACTGTCGGTAGACGGAGAGCGCTCCCGGGGCTCCCAGTCCGGCCACCAGAAGCGCATGCGCCGATGCGTTGGTGAAGGGCCGAAAAAAGATAGAAAAAATCAAATGCAGTAGTTGGCCTCACGAGGTGTGGGTGGAAGACCTCGGAGACCGTCCCTAGCCGAATAGCAAGCTGGTCGGCACGGGAAGTCCAAAAATGAATGTGAAAAAGCACTCCAAAAATGGAGAAAACCAGTTTTCACACTGATTAGAACAAAAAAGTTTGTGTATTTACCATTTGGTTATGTCCTTTTTATGTCTATCTGATACTAGCAGTGAAGTGGTAATGTATCTGATAAGTCGGATTCGACCACCGAAATGGGTTTGAAGGGCAGTTCCCTACATGGGTGTGGCCCTGTCGGCCGCGATGGGCCTGGTTGCCGTCTAGCGGCGGCCGGTGCACGGTGGAGCCCCCCCGGTCTCCACCACCCGACTACCCCATGACGCTTGGCGGGGCTGCTGTTGCCGCGCCCGATGCTGGCTGCAGTGTAGGTTCCAGATGCGGCGGCTGGACTGAATGCATGCCACTGAGAGCGTCCGGTCCAGCCGCTTCGCATCACGCTTGAGCAGGCCAAGGTGCTCGGTGTAGACCTTGTGGTTGCCGCCAGCAACCGCGCCAAGCGACCCGTACACTAGCGCCGAGAGGTGCACCTTCCACCCTTGGCGCTCGAGGTGTCGCTTGACACGGTCGTACTTGGCACGCTTGTGCGCGGCGATGCGGGCCAGCGCTGAGCTCTCCGGGTCGTCGCTCGCCTGCTCTTCGAACGCCACGGCCAGGTCGACCACCGCCACCGTCTTCTTGGTGTGGTTGTACACCTGAAGGTCGGGCCGCAACGCGGGGCCGGCGAGCGACGGCACGGTCTGGTTCGTGCGAAGCTCGACGCGGTCCTGCCGTCGCTTGACGACGCGATGAGCGCGCGCTCGATGTTCTTGAGCGCGTCGTCGTGCCGGCCACGGACTGCGTCCATGGTGCCTGGGCAGTGGTTGAGCACGTGCGCCAGTGTCTCCACCCTGGAGCATCCCGGCTGCCGGCAGCGGTCGTGGGCCCGGAGACGCCGCCGCTTGAGCACGCTGTGCGTGTCGAGCTGGTTCAGGCGGGCGGCCGCCGCGAAGCGGTAGTCGGACTCCCAAAGTCCTCTGGGTCGCGTGAGGAACGCGCTCCCCGTTCCACCGTGGCTTCGTGCCGTCTTGCCCTGGTCCTTCATCTCCGTCCAGCGCCGCCAGTGCCTGTTCTTCATGTAGTTTCACGTGCCGCAGCACGTTGGTGTGGTCTAGCCACTTGTCGTGGTGCGGCACGCGAAGCTGGAGCGTGGTCGCTGCTGTGCCGGTGTCTGCACATGCTGGCGCGGTCTCGAACTTGAGGCCGAACGTGCGTAGGTGGCGCTGGACGTCGACCCACAGCGAACCGATGTCACCGTTGCGGCGCTTGGGCGGTGCGTCGGGCGACGTCCCCAGCTGCGAGTTGAGGAGCCGCTCGCACAGTTCCTCCTCGCGGTCCACCCACGCTGAGGCGTCGAGACGGTGTCGGGCGTCGGCGATCTGCCGGAGCTGCACGCGCGCAATGCGCCGGATGGCTGGGTCCTTGGAGTGAAGCATCTGCCAACCGTGCGCGACTTGGAGCGCCGCGTGCAGCTCCGTCAGCGGTAGAAGTCCGAGGCCACCGCGCGACACCGGCGCGTAAAAGAACTCGGTCGTGGCTGATACCGGCAGGCGGAGGAGGTGGCGAAGGCCGCGTACCAGGTGGCGGTCGAAGCCGTCCAGTTGCTGCTGGAAGGGGCGAAGGTGGCGAAGAGCGTACTCCACCCGAGGGTAGAGGTACGTCTTCACCGCCTTCACCACCTGCCACGGGGCGAGACCGGACTGCAGCAGTGCCGTCGCGTCGTCCTTCAGCTGCTTGAGTGCCGGCGCGAGCTCGATGCGGCGGCGTACGTGGTCGAAGCCGTCCCCGATCCCAAGGTACGAGTACGAGTCGGCCATGCCGAGCGTGGGGATCGGGTCGCCGTCCAGCTGCAGTCCGAGGTCACATGTCTTGAGAACACCGCGGTGGTCGCGCTGGACCGACATGGCGCAGCACTTGCTTGGGTTAGCTGCCATGCCTGTCCAGCGTAGGAAGTCGACCACGAGCGCGTGCTGCCGCTTGATGCCGTCCTCGGTGCCGCTGAAGATCTTGAGGTCGTCGGCGTACGCCGAGGCACCGAGGCAGTCGTCGGCAGACAGCTGCACGCCCGTATCCGGCAGTCGCTGCAGCGCGAAGAGCAGCGGGCTGATGGCGGCGTTGAATAGCTGCGGGCTGAGTGGGCATCCTTGGAACACGCCCACTCGCAGCGAGACCGGGTCCGTAGTGCCATCCGCGGCGTTCCCAACGACAAACGCCGCGCTCTCGTAAAGCCCCTTGCACATGGCGACGTAGTCGTCCGGAACACCGAGTCGCGCCAGCGAGTCCCATAGCAGCGCGAACGGCACGCTGCCGAACGCGTTTCGGAAGTCGTACCAGACTTCGAAGAGTGTACGGCGCTTGCGGCGGGCTTGGTCGACTAGTGTGGCCGCGAGGAAGTTGTGCTCCCCACAACCATTGACCGCTCGGAACCCCTTCTGTCCTGGTGCGTGGCGGTCGTTGGCGTCCAGCCATCGCACCAGCCTTCGTGCGAGGACTCCGCTGTAGAGTTTGTAGATCGACTGCTGGAGACAGATGGGCCGCCAGTTCGCTGGGTCCTCTCGCGAGCCCTTCTTGTGGAGAAGTCGCACGACTCCGAGCTTCCAGCTCTGTGGAACCTTCTTGGCCTCCCAGCACTTCTGGAACGCTGCAGCCAGCACCGGTAGCAATTGCGCTGCGAACTTCTGGTACACGTCGTATCCCACGCCGTCGAGGCCGGGGCTGGAGGCGCCACGGACGTGTTGGAGCTGTGTCTCGATATCGTCCAGCGTCGGCGCCTCCGTAAGCAGCTCTCGAAACCTGGACGCGGTCGGCAGGCGGGCCATGACGGAGCGGAAGGTGGCGCCTCTTGCTGCGTCCGGAGCAAACTCCTGCTGTGGTGTATTAACGCCGTCGAAGAATCGCCAGAGCTCGGCGCCTGGGATAGGGCATGTGCCGTCGTTCACAACAGCAGCAGTCACCGGAGGTGTCGGGCGTGGCGCGGTGTCATTGCAGGAATCCGTCGTCCTCGCTGACTCTCGCTGCGTGCGCGCCGTGGCCAGAATTTCGTCGACGCAGGCCTTCTCATCCTTGTCGAAGCGGCTACGGAGGCGCTGCTGGGTGATGGCCGAATTAACGCGGCCGACGCGACGGCGGGCTCGGCGGACAGCGGTGCGATCGCTGGGTGAGGCCCTCTCCACAGCATGGAGATCGTCCAGGGCCTCGTCGAGGCGGTGCTCTCGGTGGTGTCGGGTCACGCGAGGTGGCCGTCGTCGGCGCTGTCGGGTCACGCGAGGTGGCCGTCGTCGGCGCTGTCGCTTGGCTGCACCAGATCGTCCGCACCGTCTTCGTCTCCGCCGTCTCACTGCGTCCTGTTGGCCGTGGCGGTGGTCGTCGCCGTCTCGCCCACCATGCTCGTCGTCGTCCTGTCCGCGGGTGACCTGCCGTAGTTCCTGCCGCGGGTGGCCGTCAAGCTGTGACAGTTGTCGCTGATGCTGGTGTTGGTGGCGCGGGTCGGGGCGTCGATGGGCCTGGGAGTACGGCTGCAGTTTGTCGTACAAGAGGTGGGGGAGGGCCGTGATGTAGCCCTCGGCCGTCTCCCAGTCACTAGCATCCGTGATCTTGGCCGCCAGCGACGCTCCGAACCGCTCCACCATCGCGCCGACCACGTCTTCCTCTTCTTCGGGAAGCTTGCGCAAGCGAAGGCGGGGCCTGCGCCGCGGAACTGCGTCCGGCCCGACGCGCATGGCTGCATATACCTCGCCGTCGTCGATGTCGGCGGGGTCATCTCCGTGGTCGCCGGTGTCAGCATGCGTCGGGGGCGGAGGTCGAGTATCCGGCGTCGCAGGTGCTGCCGGTGTCGGCGCGGTCGTAGTGGTGCGGGTGCAGCCGTTGCCATCCTCGTGGACGCCGCACTCCAGCTTGGTGCGACGGCGGTCGAGGGCGGCGTTGGCGAGGCGATCGGCGTTGGCATTCGCCTGACGGTCGATGTGATGGAGCGTGACGCGCTCCATCCTCGCCAGTTCCACCTTGACCAGCGTACGCAGCTCTCGGAGACGGGTGCTCCTCGTGGCGAAGATGCCACGCACTTGTTGGATGACCAGGGTACTGTCGCCCTCCACCTCGGCAGGTGTGTGACTCCATGGTCGGCTGCGGCCCGACGCCGAGCAGCAGCGCGGTGTACTCCGCCGTGTTGTTCGTCTCGCTGCTGCTCGGCATGTAGTGGGAGCACGTCCACACTACAGGTCCGTTGGGCTTGAACAGCGCCGCGCCGGCGCCGCCTGGTCCTGGGTTGGCTCTGCAGGCACCGTCAAAGCGTAGCAGCCACTCGCCGTCCGCACTGCCGCTGTCTGCGTCCATCTCCGGCGCCGTCGCCGTCGCTACTGCGTCCGCTTGGTCGCCGTCCTTGGTTTCCTCGTCGGTCGCGGGCAGAAGGCGGTCGGCAATCCGGAACGCCACCACGCTCCGAGGCAGTGGTGGTCCCCAGCGAGGCACTGGGACGACACCGAGGCGTGCAGCGACGCGCTCGGCAACAAGGTTTCGAGGCAGTGGTGGGCCCCAGCGTCCACGTTCCTGCTGCTCGAGGTCTTGTGCTGCAACATGTTGGGAGCTCGTCAGTGGGGGGGGCACTGCGAGCTCCGGGTTGTCTTGGTGGGGCGGGTCGAGCACGGCGGTGACCGCCGGTACGGAGGCGTTGACTGCATCAGCAGTGGGGTTCAACTCCCCTGCTGCTGGCGCAGTCGCAGCCGAGGAAGGGTGCGTGAGGCTGGTGCACGTTTGGGAGTGTCTTGCTGCAGCCAGCCTCGATGCGAAAGGCACGCCGCACGCGCAGTCCGCCGAAAACCGGTCAAGGAAGACGACGCGCCGGTGTCGCGAGTCTCGATGGCGAGTCAGTGCTGCGAAGCTGGCGGCCGAGTACACGCACAACGTGCAGTTGAAGCGCTGCGCGTTGTGCGTGTACACGGCGAGGACGGAGGCCGGACGGGCGCTGGCTGCAGATAGCCTAGGCGCCGGGTCTTGGGTGCCGACCTCCTCCTCATCGAGCAGCAGCAGCTCGGCCAGTTTGCGCGCGTCGTCGTCGTCGTCGTCGTTGAGGCGGCGGCGCTTGCCGCCTACGCGGAGCTCTGGTGGCGGTGACAGCGGTCGCTGTCCCGCTGGTGGCCACTGGGCATCTTTCGTCAACGTCCATGGGGACGGCGGCGACGACACGGTCTTCATGGTCTTGATGCGTGTCGTCGCCGTCGTCCCCATGCGGTCTCGAGCTGCCAAAGCGTCCTCTCCAACTGCTGGACACGCCGCCGGCTTGAAGCTCCACGCACGCGCGAGCCGAAGTTTCTTGGTCTTGAGGCGGCTCAGCGCGCGCGTGGTGCTCCACGGCGGCGCGACCAGAAGGAGGTGCTTGTGCAGCTGCGACTGCTGCGACTCGATGAGCAGCAGCAGCCACAGCTGCGGCGGAGACTTGAGCGGTGGCGGCGAACGCAGAGGCGTCACCGTCGGCGAGCATGCTGCCCGCCCTGCCGGGTATGGGCGACACACTCGCGAGGTCCGTGGAGGTCTTGGCGGCGGCGGTCTCGCCCGGCGAGGCGGCGCCGTCATCGCCAGGTGCACGGCGGTGCTGGTTGGCGGCTGCAGTGGCCGCGGGAGCGCGGTCTGCTGTCATGATGGCTACTCCACCGGCGGGCAGCATTCCTGCCGCCCTGCCGGGTGGGTAGTCAACATTCGCGGGGTCTTCGGGGGCTGCGGCGCCGGCGTCGGCGTCGCTGGTGCCTCTGGAGGCACTGTCGGAGGCGGAGGAGGGCTCTGGGGCGCGAGCCGTGGCGGCTGCAAGCGCTGGAGCAGGCACGACCAGGTCGGGCAGCCTGCCGGCCGCCCTGCCGGGTCGTGCGAGCTCACGGGAGGGGTCTTGGCGAAGCACAGGAGCGGCGGCGGCGTCGTCTTGCCCGTCGTCGTCGTCGCTGCTGTCGCTGGGGCCGTCCTTGGTCGCGGTGGAGGCCGCTAGAGCGCGAGCCGTGGCGGCTACGAGCGCTGCCCCTGGTGCTGGCCTGTCGGACAGCATGCCGCCCGCCCTGCCGGGTAGAATTTCATCAGTGAGGGCGGGCAGGGCGGCGACAGGCGGCTGGGAGGCTGGCGCGGGGTCTTGAGCAGCCGAACGGCGCGCTTGGACGGCCGTCGGAGGCGGAGAGGCCGAGAGGAGGCCGTCTCGCGGCGCTACCCAATCGGGCAGCATGCCGCCCGCCCTGCCGGGTGAGATTCGACCACAGGAGGCAGGCAGGGCGGCGCCGAGCGGCGGAGAGGCGAGGCGGGGGTCTTGAGAAGCCGAACGGCGCGCTTGGGGGTCCGGGGGCGGTCTTGGGGCTCCACGGGAGCCGTCGTTCGCGGCGCCCTCCTGGGCGGCGCCAGCCTCGGCCGAGGCGGCGGCTTCGAAGCCGGAGGCGAGGCCTGTCGCCTGAGTGAGCAGGGATCCTCCCATACTCAGGCCGAGTATAGGAGGCCCCGGCCCTGAAGTGGGAGGGCCCGGGGGACGGTGGACGGGCGCAGCGGCGCCGAAAGGACGCGGCGGTGAAGCCGCAGACCGGGTGCCCGTTTGGGCGATGGAGGGCCCGGCCCGCGATGCCGCTTGGGGGACAGCGGCGCCAGAGGGTTGCCCACCCCTGGCCGAAATTTCAGCGCCGGGCTCCACGCCGTCGCTGAGCAGCGGTGGCGCGCGTGGAGCCTCCGGCGGCGCCGTTTCGGGCTCGCGAGAGCTCAAAACGGGGGCAAAAGTGTGAAGGCCTAGCCCTAGTGGATCCGCTGGTGGACCCACTAGTGGATCCGCCAGCGGATCCACTGCCCCGTCTCGTACAGCCTCGCCAGACGACGCGCTATAAAAAGACGCGTCGCTGGCGAAGCTGGAGTGGCTGGCCGTGGAGCACTCACTGTCGGTAGACGGAGAGCGCTCCCGGGGCTCCCAGTCCGGCCACCAGAAGCGCATGCGCCGATGCGTTGGTGAAGGGCCGAAAAAAGATAGAAAAAATCAAATGCAGTAGTTGGCCTCACGAGGTGTGGGTGGAAGACCTCGGAGACCGTCCCTAGCCGAATAGCAAGCTGGTCGGCACGGGAAGTCCAAAAATGAATGTGAAAAAGCACTCCAAAAATGGAGAAAGCCAGTTTTCACACTGATTAGAACAAATACTACACTTGATCTTAGCCAAAAGGCCGAGAAGGTATGAATTTGTTCACTTTTCGGGCTCCTTACATATATTAGAATTGTAACCGTCTGAACAGTTGGCAATTATAGTTCAATGTATTTTAATTTTTTAACTAAATTGTTGTAATAAATGTTTTGTTTTATGTGAATTTTATTGTTTGATCAATTTTCATACTGCAAATTTTGTTGTTACTGTAATTTTGTTGTTACTTACTGTACGATCGAGTTTCCCTATGCCATTATCAGTTGTGCACGGACACCAAGACTCAAACTATAGGTCCTTCGTGAGCTCAGGTTGCACGAAAAGCACTGCACCGCTCGACAGGTGCGGCGCCTTAACGCCACGCGACTGCTTCTTCGCCTTAATCTCCTTCTTGAGGTCATGTTCCAGGCGTTTAAACTCTTCAAACGAAGCTGTGACATCCCAGATGATCACTTCATGTGCTTCTCTTGAGTAGCTGACTGGGCAAGTCGATATTTTAGTTCTCTTTGGAGAGGAAATTTACTCGGGTTCAGAACGTTTGTATTGTGGTGTTGCGTTGTGTGAACGGCTTAGCAGACCACGACTGCGTCGTAGGTGAAGTGCAGTAGCCTGCCTGTTCTCATGTGGAATCTCAAGTCTTTGATAAAGTCTAATGTCTCTTATGCATTAGACTTTATCAAAGACTTGAGATTCATAGAGCTCTGCAACTGTACTAGTACTTAGATCTAAGATCGACGACCTCCTGCGTGTGTTTTCGTACAGGATCCAATCTAGCGCTTCGCCACCATTTCAGCATGTGTAACTTGTTGCTAACATCACATGCTCTCTTGAGCCAGGTGTCTTTGTAGTACATGTACGAGCCGTACAGCTAGGAATTGAGCTTGACTGTCAGCGTAGTGTCGACGATGAGATTCTACATCTGTGCCTGAACGAATTATTTACAGTTGGCCTGCATGCTTGTACAAGAATTTTGATGAGCCCTGATAGATCTTTGGGATAGGAAACGTATCGGCAATCTTACGTTGCGTTCAAAAGGTTTGAATATCCAGATCGCGGCGGCTCGTGGCGCCTTTGTTTCAAGACGTAAGGTGGGCACCACTCCATCCTCTCCATCCTCTCAATGCTACAGTTTGGTTGTGTAGCGAAACCTGCCTGCAACAGCCTCAATTTACTCTAATACATGTAACTCTCCACCTCCGTCCTTGAACGGCTTTCAAGTGGGATTTGTTCGCGTCTGTCTGTAGAAATAGCTACACATGTACATGTAGTACATGTACACCAGCTTCTTCTCTGTTGATAGCAAAAAAAAATCTCTCTGCGATCGGACACGACGAAATTTGCCGGTCGCCCTCCGCTTCTGGCGATACCTTGCAGAATAGAAACTCACTTTCAATTATCCAAGTCAATACCAATTCGTCCAGCCCTTCGGACGCCAAGTTTGCACAATGAAGTTCGCTGTTTTCTTCTGTGCCATTGCTGCAGTGGTGACTACAATTCAAGGACAAGAGCAACAGCAGCAGCAACAGCAACAACTTCCCGCAACTATCGGTCACGACCAAGTGAAGCCTTTCCCGCAGCCCCAACCGGTCACCATTTCCGAAAGGGCTGCGATGAAGTTCAAGCCCCAGCTGCGCGTCGTCGACGGGTGTCACCCTTATCCTGCTGTGAACGATGCTGGCGAAACAGGAGGAGGTCTGAAGACTACCGGATCTCCTACAGCGGGGTGCAAGGGTTCCGGGTGGGGCTCTCAGGTGTATGGCCGCTCGACGTGGCACCGAGATGTATGGGCCATCATGTACGGTTAGCTTTTTTTGTGTTCAGATACGGAACGGTTCTGGTTTTTGGAACGGGGATTTTTTGCCATCTCGTACAGTGCCCGCTAGCAGTTTGCCTACGGCTGCTTCGTGCGTTGGCGAAACACTTCTTCATGAATAGACAATGCAGACAAACGACGTTAAGAACCAAAGCTCTTCTTCAATTGAGGTTAACGTGAATGTGACGTGGGGCCCGCTCTCTCCTCGTACTCACAAATATTCTTGTCATGCTGGTGTAGAACCCAGGGACAAACCCCTTGGATTCGGTAGAGTTGTGTCAGACCTCTGGTGAACATAAGCTATCGTTCCAGCCTCTATTTAACGGGGCGTTGCTGCAGGCAAGTTCTTCGTCACGATTGCCGCTCTTGAGGTTATGTGGTGATGCTGTACGAAAAGACTAACTATGTTTTGTTAGCAGATGTGTTGTGGATTAAAGGGTCTAACTAGGCTATCACGACGACGTTTATCAACGGCAGTCACAGCTACGTCCAATGACTGCCAATTAACTCTCTCCAACGTTCTACAAAGTGTACATGGCCTCTACGTGGTCATCGTAGTGTACTCCTCGACCTCCAGACTAGCTGGCAGCTCAGATTATGCCTAACGTCTCGGCCATCGCCAAAGCCAAAGGAGCTACTGCTCATATCTACAAGGTCCTGGATACAACTTTAGCTATTGATGCTTTGAACTATCACGAAGGCGACAAACCCGAGTCCTGTGTAGGACGGATTCAAGCTGTCGGTGTCAATTTCACCTACCCAAACCGTCCAGACGTGCAGATCCTCAACGACTACAACGTCTCCATTGAGCCTGGACAAACCGTTGCGTTTGTCGGGTCCAGCGGAGGAGGCAAGAGTACGCTCATTTCCCTGCTTGAACGCTTCTACGACCCACAAGGCTCCATCCTGCTCGATGGTCGTGATGTGAAAACCCTGAACGTGAAGTCGCTGCACTCACAGATCGGTCTCGTGTCTCAAGAGCCTGTACTGTTCGCCACTTCCATCCAACGTCAACAAAGAGAGTGGTGTTGTTATAACGGAGCAAATTGAGAAGCGCTGGATGAGCCCAGCCGATCAGTCTATTTGGACTGCTCACGTCTTGAGAGTTTGCTGTCACGAATGAAACTGGAAGAAGGACACAGACTCGTTGAGAACCAGTGAGAGTGGTAGTATCTCGATGGCACCATGACGTTTCCACTGTAGTGTAGCCTCCGAGCTCGGTAAATGCGCGACACAACTTGTGTTTCAAAAAGGCCGCGGACAACGGAGGGGTTGTCGTCGGCGTAGTACATACATTGTAGATCTTCCCATATTGACGAGTCGGCCGCGTCACACAAGCTATCGCAAGACTATCGGTAGAGCTTCTAATGTCCTCCGTGACATCGACAATCGTGCCGGCGACCACATTGTTACGACAAGAGTGAGAGCGAGTAGGACGCTATTCCATAGCAGCGATTGTAAACTCCAGCGCCCCCGACATCCGCGGCGATAACGAGAACAGCGATAAATGATTTTTGACGATGTCCACGAACGAGCATACTTGAAACCCAGGTAATGGTATGTATATCGTTCGAACGTCGGTACTCCCTGTGCCTCTGTCTTCTTGTTCTGAAGTGATCGTCAAGCAGTGAGTGCAACCAGCACTTCATCATTACAAAACAGATGTCCGTTCCAAAAACCAGAACCGTTCCGTATCTGAACCAAAAAAAAATCTTCCAATTGTATGGATCAGCAACCCGGATGTCCCTAATCCGACTATTTTGGCGGTGACGCCCTCGGCACACAGCGGCTACTCGAAATACGCACCTCCCAGTGCCGACACACTGGACGGCACGAGCATCAAGATCAGATACGAGAGCAGTTACCCCATGAACCACGCTACGGATGTGACCACAGAAGGTGGCGAGTTCCAGGACTTGATCATGTGGGACCAGATGACGGACGCAGCCCGGAATGCGCTCAACACAGTGAGCTTCGGCGACGCGAACGTACCGATGAACGATGGCAACTTTGTCCCCAAATTGGACAAGGCTTGGCCGTTTTAAGAATTCAGACCCCCTCGTGCTCTCCACAGGTGCAGATAAGCACCTGTAGTAATAGCTACACAGAATATTCGTAGTCTCAATAAAAAATGTTTTTAACACAAAACGTTCATTTGCCCCATGTCGTGCTCGGCATCTACTGTAAGCTAAGGATAAACGTTTGATCTGGTTGACGTTTGACTTGAAATCGTGGGAAATGCCGTTGACAGAGCATTGTAACTGCTTGGTCCGGAATGGGTCGACCGCCAGATCCTCAGCAAGTCGAACTTCCACATTCGTTCTGTATTGGTAAAGTCTGTCTCCACTGTCAGTTCGCATGATCAATTGAAGCAGATAGAACTCAAGTGCCGCGCGAAAATACTCGGAACGAATGGTGGAATACCGCTCGAGTGGTCGAATGGGATCGGCTGTCAACCGTCGAACTGCCGAGAGTCTTTCAATGTTCCGATTGAGAATCCCATCGATGCACATCGCATCGTGAACTCTGTGGAACTTCGACTTCCACAGTGTGGAAGTCATAAGTTCCGCTCCATCTCGTCGCTGGGTAGCGACTCTGGTGTACTTGCGCGTGCTATCGATACTTTCGTAGAATTTCTCGGACATGACGAATTTGACCTTTACAGTCGAAAGTTGGAATGCAGGCACACTCCCTGTCCGTTCAAGTTTGCCAATACCCGCTGGAATGAGACGAATGAGTCTACTAATAGTAGACTAAGTATCCGACCTACTCAACTAAAGTTCGATATGTAGCGACGTGAAGTAAACTGGGTGGCGTTGCCGATTATGGTAAGTAATGGAGTTCTCTGTAGAGAGGTCCTCCAAGGACGAGTGGTCCTACAGGCTTCCAAGCGTCTCCGTACTACGGAGACGCTACGGAGTCCGTAGCTCCGACTTTTCATTCAGCAAGGAGGGAAGGGACCACACACATTTCGTGGCTGGATCAGGCGAGCATGCCAAGAAGTCCAAATGAGTCACCAAGAAGATGCACCGATATTGGGGTCTCAGATTAACACAAATGTTTGATCAAGGACTTTCTGGCTGGAGAAGAACGATCTTCTGTTCGAGGTGTGTTCCCACCAGTACATGTATTTGGCGTGCAAAGCCAAAAAAGTAACGAACTACTCACGATTCGTGTAACGAATCGTGAGTAGTACACCTCTATCTCTGAGAAGGCAAATACTACTGTAGGATCACGATCACTAACTTACAGGCTTCCTTTCGAAGCCGCCACTTTTTCTTGTTTCGACTTTCATTACGTGAAGCTATTAATCAGGGACCAAGCCCCCAGGACAACGAAAATGGATGGACATTGCGAAGATAGACGTGATACATTGGTAGTAGCATAAGTCTGACAGACAAGTCCACCTAAAGCGACCTAAGCAGCTGTTGAAAGGGTCTTGAGAGCAACTTTCGCTTTGTCCGGATAGCGGTTGTAATAAATGAACCAGTAGTTCTGAAGATGCTTGAAGTTCTCACTGGTAGTCGGATCAATCCCCCGCTTGACAAGGAGGTCAAAGTCCGGCTTGAATTGGTCCTCCAATTGCTCCGGTGTCTTTTTGGCCACCAGCAATCGGTTGTACATAACATCTTGCTTGTTGAGGGCGTCAAGCTTCTTCTGCGCCTCCTTTTCGCTCAACTTGTTCATTGCTTTCAGTTGCTTAGCCTCCAGGTCATCCATCTTCTTCTTTGACTTGGCCACCTGGTCCGCCAGCTTCTTCTCCGCTTTCTTTATAGCTTCATCCTTCTTATTCTTTAGTTTCAGTGCGGCATCAGCCTCTTTCTTCAATGCCTTGGCTTGCTTTTCAAACAGCTTCTGCTCCGGGGTCATCTTTTGTCTGGCTGCGCGGTTCAGCTTAAAGATCGAGAGCTCCGCTTTTACCGAGTCGAGCATGCCGCGCTCCTCGTCGGTTCCGGTGCGCAGAGCGCGAACAGCAGTGTTTTGGGCCGAGACAATGCTGGTCAAGGCAACGAGAACGGCAAGGGCCAGCAGCAGGTTCTGGTACACACGCATTGCGAGTTGTCGTTTCTGCTAACGGGTGAGTGGTTGGTTGGAAATTGAGAACTGATGATGAACTGGGCGAGTGGTGCTGCTTTCCAGTGGAAAGTTCCCATTGGAATGGATTCAACCAATGTGTTCGGTAGGATAGGCATTGGGATGTGATGCAGCCATAAACGTTCACTTTCCCGCACCTTTGAGATTGTTTTCTCCGTACGTGTACCTGTAGTCTACCACGGCATCACGGCCTGTGGTACATTCTACCATGTGCCAATAGTCTGTACGAAATATTACTAATACAGACTATGTATTGACACAGCCTCAAAGTCAGACAACCTGTTGCCCTTCCGTACCCAACAAAACACAGAGGGGAGCTGTAGTCATGCCTAGCCCAGGGATTTAAGTTTGCACTTGGATCTTAAACCGTTTCGGCTTACTGAGCACCCTATAGTCAATGTTGTCCTTGTAGCGATAATAGAATAATAGTACATGTACTATTATATTTTGAAGTATATCCAGAACAGTAAAACCCTTTACGGCAGCGAATGTATATGGTGTGGTGACAATCTTGCCTGGATACAACATCATTTGCAGCGTGCTGTTGTCAGGTATCATATTAAGTGTTGAACTGATTGCGTGGTAAGGTATTAGCATGTACCGGTGGTATCGTTTATACCAAATGCTTGAAACCAGACTGCTTTACAGATTGATTTGCAGCTGTTGATACTTTTCTAATAATGATTTACTTTGGATACTTGCGCTGGTACGTCCTCTCTCAATGTGATAGTGTACATCATAACATTTAAGTAGTACTAGTACTAGTCTAGTACTACATATATATGTTTTGTTCACTACACCTTTTCCCGGTCAAATTGCAAGTTTTTTCATCCATGGTTGGCGCGGGTCGTTTTGCATATTGCTTGAAAAGTGTACCCATCGATTTTGCAAAACGTGAAAAATCACTTTTTATGACAGTACACAAAATACCTTTTATCCTCAATTTGCAATTTGGTTGAAAAAACTTGCAACTTGACCGGGAAAAGGTGTACAGATGTTGTGACAGCAATAGAATTTCTTCCCGGCTGCTACCGTGCGTTGTACGCAACTGTATACGGTACGCAGTGCGTACCGTATACAGTTGTGACAGATTCTCTCACGCTGAATGCAAAGCCTAAATAAAATCCCCAATGTGACGATGATGCATCGTCATTCAAAGTTTTCACAGATGAAACCAGGATCTTTGAAACTAACGCTGATGCTGCGTTCGTTTTGCAACGGACGACAAGGACAGGAAACTCTCTCCTCCTGCAGCTTAGGTAACGACTAGCTGTGGCTTTCATTCCTTACATATTAATCTCAGTCTTCAATTTTCTTTATCAATCTCAAGTCCTCTACAAGACTCCGTTCGATTACAGAACACGTGACAATTTCGAAATTAGAGTGAAAACTCTGTTCGACCGTACCGACTTCCTCTGTGTATAACGGTCACCCGTGTACATGGTACACCGTACCACCATGATCATGCATGTACAGATAGCTAAAGAATTAAAAAAACATAAAAAAATACTGTTATGTATCCATATCGACCCAACTTCTCCTACAGCGAGATCTTCCGGTGTTTTTTGCCCTTGTCTTGTTCTGGCACGCATTGAAAGCTTATGCCGAGATTTAAAAGCCGGGGACCAACTCCATGACGCGTCAAACTCAGTAACGCCATAGCTTGTAGCTACGTCTTTGGCCTCTAACGCTAACATCAGATTTGAAATAGGTACGCCCTCCTTTCGGAGGTCGTTTACCCATTTAACAAGTTCCTGTTCAGCTTCTAGTGATAGTACAGTACCTACTCCTTTTGGACGAGCTTTCTTCTTTTTCTTCCCGTGCGGCGTTTGACACTGCTCTTTGATTTTATCTTTTTCTCTAATCCACGACTCCACCAGCTTTCGCCGGGAGTCGTAGACGGCAGGACTCAGATCAGGATAGAACAGCCGTATAGCCTTGCGGATGTCTGGAGGCTCCCCCACCGCATTTATCACGGCAAGTTTTTCTCCTGCCGTGAATGACGCTCGTCGTTTGCCGCGCATTGTCAACTTGAAATGACTGGTACAGCGTTTCAAAAACGCGGTACCGTTGTGATTCGGTTTTGTACGACCGTTATAAGCAGAGGAAATTCACTATTCTCTTTCTTGATTGTGATTGGCTGACCGTTATATGCAGGTGACCGGTATAAACAGAGGAAGTCGGTATTTGAGGCAAATACCGAGTATATCCGGCTAAGTACGATACCGTACATGCAGCGACCCAAGACTCCGCGTGCTGCTGAGGAAACATCACCAAATTTGAGACCTCGTCAGCATCCACGCACCGACGACGAAGGGATGGACCACGCGTCGTCCTCTGGGCTGCCCCAACCAAACAAATCAAGCACACCGGCAACACCAGCGCCGGGTGCAACCTCCCCTCCTCCACCACCTCCACAAACTCCCCAACCAGCTATGCCACAGCCTGGGTCGGGGTCTAATGATGGTGTGATGGGTCAAGTGCTGCACATGATGGCAGTGCAGCAGCAGGCCATGCAGTTGCAACAGCAACAATTCCAAGCTTTCATGGAGCAGCAGATTACATTCCAGCGCGAGATGTTCGAGCAACAATCTCGTGTTGCTCGTCAAAAGCACAAAGCCGAGCCCCCTAAATTCCATGGACGGGCCGGTGAAGATTTGGAGCTGTGGCTGTTCGCCATAGAAGAGCACCTGAGCAGCTATGCCCGAGAGCGGGACAGCTGTGACTCACGATTCGTCGATATGGTGGTCCCGTTTCTGGGACCAGACGCGATGTCATGGTACAGAGAGTTCAAGAACATCGTTGGAGACCAACCTCGTACCTGGTTCCTCTTCAAACAACAGATTCGCGTGCGCTTTCGCGAAAGTGATTTCGAGTTTAAACTACTCTCGAAACTACATGATCTACAAGTTTCTGGCACACAACATGAGTATACCTCCAAGTTCATGCTGCTTCTTTCTCAATCGTCCCTGGAATTGCCAGAAATGGTGAAGCGCTGGCTGTACCAACAGAATTTGCGTGCAAACACGTCCAGTCACATCTCGCAAAATATTCCTTTGACTTTACAAGAAACTATTGATCACGCTCAACGCTTCGAGGATGCCCGCAAGCCTTCAAAGTTTAGACAGAATCAGATTCAGAATCAGAATCAGAAGGTTTCGGGGTCAACTTCAACTTCAGTACCAACTTCAACTACGACTGGTACAAATTCGGTCAAGTCAAATATCCGGAAAGGCAAACCTGCCTCAGGAACTAGTTCAGTCAAGACGCCAGGTTTTGTACTCACATGCCATTCATGTGGTGTGGAAGGTCACATCGCCCCTGCCTGCCCTGATCGGCAGCAGGGCGGTGCTGGCAAACAAAAAAACTAGGTTACTCGGTGGGCTGGCGCCCCACCGAGTCTGACGCTGCAGCCGCCTGCCATACGACTGCAAGCCGTCAAGCCACCCAATCACCTCGCAGATCTTCAATTATAGTACTGACGAAGCGGTTAGAAGGCCGACCAACGACAACATTTATGGCTACCTGGAGCAACGGGGCCATTGGAACAATGATCCTGTATCCGCTTTCATCGACAGCGGTGCTTCGTTCAACGCGGTGTCACCACGTTTCGTGGAGTCTCTGCACGTACCAGTGCAAGAGTACTCCAAACCTCTGCTAATTCGTTTAGGAACCGGAACCACTTCGGTTATTCCGAGACGAGTAGTAGATCTCAACTTTGCACTAGATGGATTTTCTACATATCGCTCCAAGGCATTTATATTGGATATTCCCGAAGGCAAGGACATTTTACTTGGCATACCATGGCTAGTGGATACAAATCCTGATATTGACTGGAAGCTCAAGTCAGTCCGACCACGTAACCAACAAACACCAAGTCTTCCCTTTCGTCCGTGTGTTCCTGTTCCTCCAGCTAGAATTATTGCTGGACGGCGCCGTGGCAGTGCACAGCAACAGGACCAATCAGATGAGGACGTACTCCTTCATTACTATATACAACATGGCCACCACTCGTCCGTGGGAACTACAAGAATTGTGCGAACACGAAATCTTAATCGACTTCTTCGTGAACGCGACAACGAATTTTTCTTCTTTGTAAACCCATGTGGAGGAATCACCAAAGCCGATCAAGCATGGGAAAAGCTAAAAACATCACCTGCCTACCCATTACTATGCAAGTATCGCGATAAAGTTTTTCGTTCGCACCTTCCAGCTGTCCCACCTACGCGGAAAGACGGAATGGATGCCAAGATTGAACTCACAGATGATGTTCCGATCCACCGGAAACAATTCCCTATCTCAGCCGAACAACGCGAGGCAATTCGCGCATGGACTGCTGAAATGCTGGCGGCTAAAATGATCCGGCCCTCTAGTTCACCCTACTGTGCTCCCACCTTTTGTGTGAAGAAAAGCAGTGGTGAATGGAGAATTGTTCACGACTTCCGTGGATTGAACACGAAAATTAGAGTTCCAGCAAACCCAATACCGCGTAAAGATGATATTCTGCGTGCAATGGCTAAAGGACGACTCTTCTCCGCGATGGACTTACTTTGGGGATTTTTCCAGGTAAAACTTACCGAAGAATCTATACCTTTCACGGCATTTGCAACGCCTGACGGTTTATTTGAATACTTAGTTACTCCGATGGGCGTTTCAAGTAGTCCGTCTTCCTTCAATCGACTGGTTCAAGCCATTTTCTCAGACCTAAATTTCTGCTGCCAAACTTATTTTGACGACTTATTCGTCTTCACTCCTTCCGACTCAATTGAGGAGCATCTGGTGGCTTTAGAGAAGGTGCTGACGCGGTGTGAAGAGCAGCAGCTATTCGTCAAGATCGAGAAATGTACATTTTGCTTCACAGAAATCCCTTGTCTCGGCGACTTTGTGGGCAGAGACGGCGTCCGGATGGATCCCAACAAGATTGACGTTATCAGGAGCTGGCCAACACCACGGACAAAGCAAGAGCTTCAATCGTTCTTAGGTACATGTGTCTACGTGATGAAGTTCTGCGATGGATTTGGTGATTTGATCGCGCCGTTGACAGAACTCACTAAAGGGAAGAATCGACGAGATCCAATCAACTTTGGAGAGCGCGAACAACAATCATTTGAAGAACTTAAGCGCAAATTGTCATCCCCACCGATGCTAGCTCACCCAGACTTTTCTAAACCTTTTCACGTCAGCATGGATGCTTCTGATTTCGCGATAGGTGGATATCTCTTTCAGTATGATGACTCTGGAAATGAGCGTGTAATCGCATTTACTGGTCGAAAGCTTTCTCGTGCGGAACTAATTTATCCAACGAGAGAAAAAGAGCTGCTGGCTGCTCTTCATGCTATGAGGACATGGAAAGTGTACCTCATTGATCGCCCGTTCTTCATAAATACGGACCATCGAACAATCGAGACGATACTTCAGCAGCAAACCTGTTCCCAGCGGTTGGCGCGGTGGCTCAATGAGCTTGCCTTGTTTCAACCTCAATTCAAGTGGGTAGCAGGAGCGACAAACATCGTAGCTGATACGTTATCGCGAAATCCAAACTGGAATGACGGTACCAGCAGATCAATCAGCCTCTCATCTCTGTTAAAGTCCCTGACGACTCAAGAATCTACTGAAGAAGAAACCCTTTTGGCCCTGTCAACATCTTCATTGACCGATATTGCAACAGAGTGCAAGCGCTTGTACGACTCAGACAAATACTTCGGTCCAATTTGGCGCTTTTTCAAGAGTGATGTCCCTCGTCAGTGTGGTGAAGCGGACGAAAAAATTTTCCCGGAGAGGCGATGTCAGCCACGAACCCGAATAGAGTCGGAACGAGCGACAGGGGGGACCTGTGATCGCCAGATCTGGGTCGAATCAGACGAAGGTACGATGGGTCCCGCCGGGAACAGGCAACGGAGACACCGGCGAAGAAGCAGGTGGAGCGGTGTTCGTGGGTGATCCGAATCCTGCCGTGGTGTTCGTGGGTGATCCGAATCCTGCCGGAGGAAGAATGGGGAAATCAAGGATGTTCTCGCGCGATCAACGATGACGGGGCCCCAAGCGAGCATGATCAGCTTACCCTGGCGCCCCGAAGCCTCTAACAGCACGATCCAACTTCCCCGGGCGGCGACGAAGCGAGATCACGCAAGATCGCGCAATGATCCTCTCCCGTATAAGTACGAGATCAGCTCCGGATCAAGGTCAACCCCAGGCGCGACGCAGACTCTTCTTGTGGCCTGATCCGGATTCTTTGAAGGATCACCAAGCGGGATCAGGCAGTGATCAAGTCCCGATTAAGTACGAGATCAAGCTCCGGTTAAGTGCGAGATCAAACTTCGGTTAAGTGCGAGATCAAGCTTCGGTTAAGTACGAGATCAAGCTTCGGTTAAGTGCGAGATCAAGCTTCGGTTAAGTACGGAATCGGCTCAAGATCAGGGTTAGGGGAACCAAGCTAGGGAACAGCTCTGTAGCCAGTGTCATGTGGTCGTAGGATAGTAAATCAGGATGGGATTAGTAGGCATAGGAATAACCATAAACAGACTCGAATTTGCCCTGAACCACTCAAGTGTCTTCGCTACGCCTGGAACCGGGAACTACATTGGCCCTACAAGCGTCAGGAAGGTAAGGATACGTGACCTAGTATAGCGGTTAAGTCTGGATAATATATTGGCCAGCTTTGCCCTATCTAGTGAACTATCCTTTAAGTGCATACATCGGATCGGAAGGAATTGGTTGTTTAGCCTAAGGATCCCGTCGAATCTCGCCCCCTCAAGACCCCCGCTATCGGAAGCGGAAAACAACAAAAGGAAGGGACTGAATCCCGAACATTGGACTATTGGAAGACCTGGATCAAGAACCAGGCACCCGGATCAAGGCTCGAGAACTCGCCTACGACCGGGATCAAGTACCCCGAGGTGGAGTGAAGAACTTCCACGCCGCCTCAAACCCCTGCGTCACCCAAGACCTTCTTCTCGTCCCAAGACATCTTCAGAAGTTACCTGGAAGAGCCTACCGACGGGTACACAAGGTGAACACTACACGCAACAAGATCACGGATCATCGGGGGACCCCCTCCGTTAGTCGGTGTCTGGGCGCAAGTGGCGATCGCGATCGGCCTCAACCAGATTTTGGCCAGATCCGCTCCACCACATCAGCACCAATTCCAGCGTTTTGAACTTTTGGATGACTTGCTTTTCTTCAAAATTCGACCTGGAGCGCCAGCACGTCTGTGTGTACCAGCTAACACAGCCTTGCGAAATGCGATCTTACACGAGGAACATGACACGCCAACTCGGGGTCACCCAGGTCAAGCCAAGACACAACTACTCGTTGCATCCAAATACTACTGGCCAAGTATGGTGACTTCCGTCCGTTCGTACGTGGAAAGCTGTGAGCTTTGCCAACGAAATAAATATGTACGAGGAAAGCCCACTGGACATCTTCATCCGCTGGAGATTCCAGATCGTCGATGGAGCGACATCAGTATGGACTTTATGACAAAGCTTCCACGCACAGACAACGGGTTTGACGCAATTATGGTCATGGTCGATCGCCTTACAAAACGAGCACACTTTATCCCGACAACCTCTAATGCTACCACCAAGCAGACAGCTGTACTTTTCCGCGACTTCTACCAACGACTCCATGGATTGCCGTCTTCGATCGTGTCTGACCGAGATGTAAAATTCACTGCCAACTTGTGGAAAAGTATCATGAACCTGCAAGGTACGAGGCTTCATCTCAGTACTGTCTTTAAACCATCAACGGACGGCCAATCCGAAGTTACCAACAAGGTGCTAGCTGAGTACATCCGGCACTTCATAAATCCTCATCAAACGGATTGGGACGAGCTGCTACCGCTCGCAGAATTCGCCTATAACTCGCGAGTTCACGAGTCAATCGGTATGTCGCCATTCGTGGCAGATTTGGGATACCAACCGCGCTCTGTATCCGACTGCGTTCTACCGAGGCCAACTACATCATCACGAGCGGCTACTACATTTCTGGAGCATCAAAGGGCCATTCTCAGTGAAGCCTGTGACGCGATTGCAGCAGCACAAGCTAACTGGCAGCGGAACTACGACAAAAATCGACTCCATACAGTCTACCAAATCGGAGATGACGTACTATTAAACACACGGAACTTAGACCTGGATCACCTCGGAACTGAAGGTGCAAGGAAGTTTGCCGCCAGGTTTATTGGGCCTTATCGAGTTACAGCTATTACAGGTCCCGACCGATACAAGCTCGAGTTGCCACCTGGACTTCGGCTTTTTCCCGAATTTCACGTCTCAATGCTTCGGAAATACTTCGAAGATCTATCTCCAAGCCGATCCAACCGCGTTCAACCACTGCTAACACGTGACGGTGCAGTTGGGCACCTAGTTTCAGCGATAACTAAGCACCGCAAGCGCAAGAGACAAACAGAATATCTCGTGCGGTGGCAAGATTCGGCAATTAAACCATCGTGGGAGCCCCTCGACCACTTAACCCAAGTGGTGGGACTTGTACGTCGTTATCTCGACACTCTACCCAAAACTCGTGCTACCGCTCGTCTACAGGGGGAACTGTGACGATGATGCATCGTCATTCAAAGTTTTCACAGATGAAACCAGGATCTTTGAAACTAACGCTGATGCTGCGTTCGTTTTGCAACGGACGACAAGGACAGGAAACTCTCTCCTCCTGCAGCTTAGGTAACGACTAGCTGTGGCTTTCATTCCTTACATATTAATCTCAGTCTTCAATTTTCTTTATCAATCTCAAGTCCTCTACAAGACTCCGTTCGATTACAGAACACGTGACACCCAATCACTTCGGACCACAGAGCCTTGTCGACAGTCGATATCGGTACGGTGTACATGGTACAGTACCGCTAGAATGTACCAGGCTGGCTCCGAGTACATGTATTGTACTTGATAAGCATCTTTAATGTGACTGTAACTCGGAAACCATCCAAAGTTTACTCGAGAAAAATCCGCACCCCTGTAGGATTCACTGAGCATGTCGTGGCTTGGTACTTGCATTCCACCAGCCCAGGTCTAGTTGGCAACATGTATAGCCTATCCGATAGGGGAAGTTGATCTAAGCTAACAAACAACAGAGTGTGGAGGCCGGAATCGGTCACCCAACGGAAATTATCAGGGGTTGAACGCGACTTGCTTGATCCTGCCATCGTCATGTATCCCTGCTTGGCTACTGTAGGTGGGGCCTCCTGGTGGTTTACTGGTCAACGCACCACAAAGCTACGCACTTGGCAGCCCCCCCCCCCCCCCCCGGGGACTTACTGATAAGAAATGATTAGCATTCGAAAATTCAATATCCCATTCAAACAATTCACAATCACAATTAAACCTTCAGAATTCAATAGCCAAGCCAAGTAGCAAACCTGGACTAACCAGTTATTCAATTTCCTTGGCTGTCGAGTCGACGAAGGAAGCGATCTACAAGAAATAAACCCAGGGTGTCCGTCGGCGTTGCCAAAGAATCGTAGTCCTTGAGACTAATTGTGGGGTTAAAGCTAGCGACTTACAAATGTCTAATTTTTTACCTTTTCATCCCCATTTCTTTTCGTTTTAATGAAATATTCTTCGAAGATCTTTTTCGATCAGAGAAAGTATATTATTAAAAAAAAGTACCTTTAAGTAAATGAGTATTGACTAACAAGTCGTGGGAGGTACAAACAACTACATCGCATTTTTGATGCCACTCGGAGTCTGTGAAAGGCAAACTAAGTTCCCATTCCGATTCGGGAGTATGTGATGTGATCTTTTCAGAAACAATACCCATTTTCGTTCTACACTTTGAACAACCGAGAAATGTCTAGTAACGTTAGCAAGAAGTTGCTCAAATCTATGGTAATGTGTTTAGATCGCATGGAAAACTTGAAGATCCAACTAAAGGCAGGCTTATCTGCGCCGTGTTTTATCCAGATTGCCCCAGAGGGCCCCACTGGTCAACGCTCCCTCCGGGGACTTACTTATAAGAAATGATTAGCATTCGAAAATTCAATATCCCATTCAAACAATTCACAATCACAATTAAACCTTCAGAATTCAATAGCCAAGCCAAGTAGCAAACCTGGACTAACCAGTTATTCAATTTCCTTGGCTGTAGGTCGACTCGACAGCTTCCTACCGTTATTCAACTAAATTCTTCTTACACCTGGGCAAGTGTACTTGCGGCGGGTGATGAAATGTACCGTCAACACGATCTCCAGGCTGGAGACTCCAGCACGAAAGTAGGAGCTGTTGACAATACTAACAAGTTTTATCTTGGAGACTCCTTCCGAGAAACGACATCAATGACGGCATCGAGTACATTGTGGCGCCACAATGTACTCAGTGACACGGTCAGTGAGGTGGACTGAGCAGGGGTTCCGAAAATGTCATTGATTATTTATTTTTTTCGTTTTCAGCGAAAAAATAATTTATTTCCAGGTTCACATTAAATGTGAAAATAATTGGAAGCTTCGAAATTTTCGAAGCTTCCAATTATTTTCTTTCAAGTTTACTGACCAATAACCTTCAGCACCCCTAGTGTCTTCCAAGTTGGAAGTTCCAACCAACCGGTTAATTGTAGATTGGTGGTTCAGGGCGCTTTGTTAGTCTCAAGCGTCACCATGCTTCTAGATTCAGATTCAAATTTGCTGTTTTAGCACCTCTACCATGGCTCCATTCAAGAATTCGTCACGCTCAAAGTCGTCCAAGGCTCTGCCCAAGCGTTCAAATACCCCCAAGCCAAAACAACCGTATGAAAAAGCGAGAAAGGAGACAACCAACAAGAAAAAGTCGACGGCGCCATATACATCCAAGCAGGTTGCTCAGTTCTACTACAAAAATGTCGAGAACATTGAAGGAAATGTAACAGCGTACTACAAGTGTAGATGTGGTGTTCAGCGCAAGATGGAGGCAAACACGGGGTATACCAACCTCCTTCAGCATGTCTTCATGTGGCACTAAAATTTCCTATTGGAAATGGCAAATGCCGGCAACAACAGTGGCACTCTTGTGGGCTACATCGACGACAAGTCTTTCAAGATTTACTCTTGGATCGACATGACGATCTCCTGCAACCTTCCGTTTACGTTTTGCGAGTCGTAAGCTGCTACCGACTACGTGAAGATCGACAGCTTATCTACGGACAGTTTGATCAAGTACATGGGCTTACTGACTCGTGAGGTCGGTACAGTTCGCAAGATCGTTCCCAATAATCTACCAATATACACCTTCGGTACATTCGTCTATATATTGCGCTGCAATAATCCCAATAATTTTCTGGCACACCTGCAGTGCAACATGCAGAATTATTTTTATTGCATTTTTTTGGCTTGCAATTACATTTTCGGAACCCCTGGGACTGAGGACGGTACTTGAAGTTTTGCCACTGTGGACCACATGAATCAGCACATTAAATAAAGCAGGTTTCAAATCGCATTCATTCAGTGTATTTGCAAGTTATCTCAAGTATTCTAATCACAGAGGTATGTCATCTTAAAGGTAACTTCCATTTCTGCATAGTCGCGCTCCTCGCCACCTTACCCCAAGCAGCCCCTCTTCAACCACAGCCTACATGTACTGCCGCCACGCACTTGATCTCCTCCTATTGTTGTCTCTCCATTCTGCAATTGACCAGCAAAGTCTCAAGTCAAATGTCCGTCAAATTCCTAAACCAGGGTGCCAAGATCCAAGAGTTCGTCGTGGGTGGACGCAATCTCGTACTGGGATTTCCCACCCCCGAGCTCTACATTGAACACTGCGGTCCACACTTTGGTGAGACCGTAGGACGCATCGCTAACCGCGTATCCGGCGCCAAAGTGGAGCTCAACGGCAAGTCCTACGACCTCATCGCCAACGACGGGGTTAACTCCCTGCACGGAGGCAACACTTGGGGTCTCAAGGACTTCGAAGGCACCACCCCCGTCAAGAACCACGAGGGTAAAGATGCGGTACAGTACAAGCTCGTAAGTCCCGACGGAGACTCCGGATTCCCCGGTACCGTCGAGTTCACCGTTACGTACACGCAGACAATCAGCCAGACGGAAAACGGCAAGGAACTGGTGCAACTCGAAGCCGAGTACGAGGCGGAACTTGTAGGCCCCGATGACATCAAGGAGACGGCAATTAACATCACCAACCACAGCTACTTTAACCTTTCGGACCGCGAGACCATCGACGGTACGGAGGTGACGCTCGCTTCGGATCAGTACTTGGTCCCGGATGACGGAAACATTCCCACTGGTGCCATTGAGACCTTCCCGGGCATTAAGGCTCACGAGAAGTTCACACTTGGCGTGAAAGAGCCCAATGTGGACCACTGCTTCTTACTGAACCAAGACTCCAAGAGCATTCCACTCGACACGCGTACCCTGCCGCTGCAACTACTGGTGACGGCTGAGCACCCGGACACGAAGATCCACCTCGAAGTACTGAGCACAGAGCCGGCCTTCCAGTTCTACACCGGATTCTGGAACGACGTCCCGGCCGTTGCTGGTCAGCCTGCGCGCGGCTCCCGCTCGGGCTTTGCTGTCGAACCTGGTCGCTATGTGAACGCTATCAACACGCCCGAGTGGCGTAACCAGATGCTGCTACCTAAGGGCGAGAAATTCGGCAGTCGTATCGTTTACCGTGCCTGGGCAGCTTAAGCACTTCCTTTGCAGTACATGCTGGGTGGAGATGGTATGAACAAGCATGTGCAGCAGAAGAGTATCGAAGTAATACAAGTTTTGTTACTGGAGTAAATCTTGAGTTACCACAAGTAAGTACCCGCAGACCTAAGCGTAGTACGCTTTGGCAAGCTTCGCAACGAAGTTGCCCTCCTTGAACGGGACGTTGGCGCTTCCAAAGTCCGTGTCCTCCAGCGCAGTACGAGCCGCATCAGTCAACTGGTCCCACATGATCAAGTCTTGTGTCTCTCCTGCAGTCGAAGTTGCGGACAGCGAATGATCCAAGACAATCCAACTCGTCGAGTACTCGATCTTAGCGCTGTTACCATCCAGGTAGGAGGAGGAAGGCGGGTAGTAGTAGTTGTACGTACTGTGGTAAGAAGCTGACAGAGCCACAATACTGGGACTATCGAGTGAATTCAACCATACAACGCAGTTCTCCCAGTCGTGACGGTGTCCTTGACCGTCCAGAGTTTCGTCCTTAGGCATATACCACGAATACATGAAGGCGTAGACGCCTTCGTACTCCACAGCACGTCCGTAAATCTGACTGCCGTATCCGGATCCCTTGCAGCCAGCGCTTTGAGATCCCGTCGGCTTTAAACCACCACTGGTGTTGCCGTCTGCGTCCACGGCTGGATACGGGTGGCACCCGTTGTTGATGTAGATCTGCGGTTTGAATTGAATCGCAATGGATTGCAACGTGGTGTTGGGTGTCGGTTGAGCGAATGGAACGACCTGGTCGTGGTCAATGACGGCGGCGTTGGCTCCAGCCAAGGCGGCAAATGCAGCAGTAGAAATAGCTCGGAGATTCATCGAAGAAGAGCTGACAGACTGCGTGCAAAAGTGAAAATGGTTTGATTCACGGGTGGATCCGCTCTGCTGCGTGGGTGAATCTACAGACTCCAAGTCTATCGTTCATGTGGCGACCTGGAAGGGCGAGTGTGCAGTTCACCCAGCTGTTGAAGCTCTTGCTGTAGAGAGAAAAAGTCAAAGAGCGTACATGTACACTGTAGGATGATAAGGATGGTATCGTGATGGCCTTGTCAGCTGCATCCTGTGGGTTCATCACTGTTGTGCTGTTTGTTATGCTCTGCAGTATCTTCGTCTCTTTGTTGGCGATTGTATTACATCATGTAGAAGAGAGATTCAAGCGCCACGGACATGAAAGTTGTTGCTGTTCGCTTGGTGTCTGCTCTCAAGGCTTGAGTCAAGCATCAAGCAGACGTGACTAACGGTCTACTGTATCACGTCTTCAAAGATACGTTTGTGCGATTAGCGAATTCATCTTGTACGTGCAGCAATTTACGCGTACATGTACAGTAGGCATTCGCAAGCTTCGTCTCGAAGTTTGCCTCTTTAAGCGGCGCTTTGGTGTCTCCATTATGGAGTCCATAGTCCGTATCTTTAAGTGCCGTACGGTCGTACGGGCCGTCAAACTGATCCCACATGATCAAATCCTGCGTCGCCAACAATGAGTGATGTAGGACAAGTACTCAATTTTATCGCTATCTCCATCAAATAGCTGAAGCTTGCCAAGCCGCTTGGTGGGTAGTAGACGTTGTAGCGACGCTGAGAGCGCCACGATGTTCCGACTGCCAAGCGAGTCCAACCAGATAACGCACGCCTCCCAGTCGTGACGGTGGCCGGGTCCAGGCAGTACCACGAGTACATGAAGGCGTAGACTCCTGCGTATTCCACGGCGCGTTGACTATAGCCAGAGCCTTTGCAGCCAGCGCTTTAAGATCCGCCGTGGATGACATCCGCTGGCGAGTTTAAACTTGAGAGCGACAGTTTACAGTGTTGTGGTTGGTATAGGTTGAGAGAACGGAACTACTGCGTCGCGTGCAATGATAGCAGCTTGAGCCGTAGCAAATGACACGAGGACAGCGAAAGCGATACCGTGAATGTTCATGGCCCATGGTATTAAGTCTGCCCATGAATCATGGGCAGACTTAATACCACAGTTCGTTTCCGACCAGCCAGTCCGAGTGAGTTGAGCCTCAACTCACTCGGACTGGCTGATCGGAAACTTGAGGAGACTACGGTGAGTCGGTGAGTTACATGTACCAGACAAGCAGATTCGGCACAAGTGCGCTCATCAAGATGGCCGAAGTTGACATTTTTTTACCCCTAGGTAGAGTAAACTACTGGTACCAAGCGTTTGCGAGCTTAGATTCAAAGTTTCCATCCTTGAACGGCACGTTGGCGCTTCCAAAGTCCGTGTTTTCGAGTGCCATCCGTGCTGCGTCGGTCATTTGGTCCCACATGATCAGGTCCTGTGTCTCGCCAGCGTCCGAAGTCATGCGGAACGCGTGGTTGATCAGTAAAATGCTGTAGTAGTCGATCTTAGCACTGTTTCCACTCAAGTAGTTCGAGCTGGGAGGGTAGTACACCGTGTAGCCGCTATGAGCTGACGTGGACACTGCGAGGATCTCCGGACTGGCCACCGCAGGGTTGTTGAGCCACACGACGATGTGCTCCCAGTCGTGACGGTGGCCAAAGCCAGAGGACGGCGAGTCCTTGGGGAAGTACCAGGAGTACATGACTGCCCAGACGCCGTTGTACCAGGCCGATCGCCCGTAGATTTGGCTGCCGTATCCGGAGCCTTTGCATCCGGCACTGGACGAACCGGTCGGATTTAGACCGCCACTGGTGTTGCCGTCCGCGTCGACCGCCGGATACCGTTGGTGATGTGGAGTTGCGGCTTGAATTTGACAGCGGCAGTCTGGGATATGGAAGTCGGTGTCGGTTGTGCGAACGGCACGACTTGGTCGTGGCTAATGACCGCTGCTTGAACGGTAGCGAAGGAGACGATAGCGACGAGGAACGCCTTGAACATGACGGTGAGGCGGTTGAGCTTGAGGATGGAAATTGCGAAGTGGAACAGCGTGGTGAGCTTGATCGGTGTCCGTCTGGGTGATTTTTAATCCTGTCAGTCAATGCTGTTCCTATCACCAAGACGAGTTGCACCTGAACTGCGGCAGACGGAGACACTTTGAAGTTGAATCTGGTCGTGTAGATTTGCTAGGAATCAACTCTACAGTCTCCGCTTGAGCGTTACTACAGTTTCTCGTCAAGTTCATGTTGATGAGAGATCAATCGTACGTGTATTCAGTGACCTAAGCGTACGTAGTACGCATTAGCTAGTTTGGTCTCAAAGTTGGCTTCCTTGAACGGGACGTTGGCATCTCCAAAGTCCGTGTCTTCCAACGCAGTGCGAGCGGCGTCAGTCAACTGGTCCCACATGATCAGGTCCTGCGTCTCGCCCGACGTCGAAGTTGCGGACAGCGAGTGGTCAACGTTGAGTACTCAATCTTGGCGCTGTCACCGTCCAAATAGTCCGAATCCGGAGGATAATACGTCAAGTACGTGCTGTGGTAGGACGCCGAGAGAGCAACGACGTTGGGATTTTCCAGTGAATCCAACCAGACAACGCACGCTTCCCAGTCGTGACGGTGGCCAAGTCCAGGCAGGGTTTCGTCCTTAGGCATGTACCACGAGTACATGAAGGCGTAGACACCCTCATACTCCACAGCACGCCCGTAGATTTGACTGCCGTATCCGGATCCCTTACACCCAGCGCTTTGGGATCCCGTCGGCTTCAAACCACCACTAGTGTTGCCATCTTCGTCCACGGCCGGATACGGATGACATCCGTTGGCGATGTAGATCTGGGGTTTATACTGGACAGCTAACGTCTGCAACGTCGTGGTTGGAGTTGGTTGGGCGAACGGTACGACAGCATCGTGGTCGATAACGGCAGCATTGACGCAAGTAAGCGAGGCAAAGACGGAGATGAGGACACGTAGGGGAAAATCTATGGAGCTCGAGGTTACGGAGCTCGAGGTACCAAAAAATCATATGTGTCGACCAAAATAAAAATAGTAAACACAAAATTTTATTTTATCGCAAATGAGATGGTGTGCTATTCGAAACCTACATTTGCCTGTGAGTTTTGCTCTTTTTGAGTCCATTCATTCTTCAATTATGGCTTCAACACCAGCATCGGCACCACCTGCAGCAACAACCTCGAGCTACCTCATTCCGCCACCTCCGGAACAAGTCTTTGAGTCTTATGAAGAGGCAGAGACTGCCCTTCACAGATGGAATCGGCGCCAAGTTATTGACGTGACCAAGACCCATAACAAGAAAAACAAGGCACATGAAATTCGACAACGTGATTTCCAATGTGATCACTACGGCAAAACCAAGAACACACGTCACCTCCGAGAGAAAGTCGAGTTCGAACACAACGGGGAACAACCAAAATTGGTACAAGATGGAGGTTCGCATTGAAACGGTCGATGCGATCAATATTGACCTGCAGGGAGAGTATTTTCCGTACCAAAAAGATCACAGCCAGTAAAAGCAAACTGCCAGTTTATTGTGTGTATCGCTCACGATGAGCCCGCCAGTGTCCCAATAGATCAACTCACGTGTGACCATGCTAGGGGCTTCTACTGCTTAAGTTGCGAGATTGAGCTGTCTATTCGAAAGGGAGCATTGTCGCTCCACACATGAAAAAACCTCCACCCCGATGAATTACTCGCTTTCCAAGAAAAGGAACGGCTTCAAAAGGGAAATGATGCTCCATATCAGCTGACCAACGTTTCCGTGGAGCCTGGTGCGTCTGAGCAGACCGTTTTCAACTCAATTGTATCGCAGTGGGTTGGTACTTCTCTATGACCTTTGAGTATCGTCGAGACTGAGTGCGAATAACGCAAAGACGCAGCTATCGATTCCTTTCTCCTCAAACCGTTGCTAAAACCTTTCCTTGTGTCTGTTATACATGTATGCGTAAGATTCCTCTCGTGGGAACGTTCCACGTCAAATGCCATAGGCATTTCTGCCTCCATAAACTATGTGACGTTGAAGATCTTGCCGTCGAACAGCATGATGGCAGTGTAGTAGGAGCCATTGTACGTGAGCTCACTCCCAAGGTGGTGCACCTGCACATACACCTTATCCGTCGCGTACTTGTACGAGATGTTCGCTGCATTTGAGTTCAGGTTTGCCTCTGTGATTGATAGACACTTGCTCCACAAGTATTGGCAGACCATCAGCGTTCAGAGGGACTTGACGGTGACAACACCTAATGCTACAACTGTAGCCGAGACGATGAGCAGTACAGTGAATCTTCTCTTGGATGTGTTCTTTACCATCCGCCAACAATACAGCAACTGTCAGCGGAATCGACATTATCATTAATTAATAGCCAGCCACACACTACCTAGACAACCTTGTTGATCATGTTGACACCGAGGTCCAAGTGTTTCAAGCAGAAGATCTACTTCTTGTTCTTAGCCGTCACAGCATACACAGCCGTCGTTGAGCAGATGGCAAATGCATCCACTTTCCTGTCACTGATCACAGCGACCGCATTCGTGGTGACGGTAACCCCGTAACCACAGCCTCCACCACGACGATTTCCAAGGCATTGAGGGCGTGAGTGGCTTATACGGGCCATCTTCGCTGTTGTATACCAACCAGATGACGACGCAGTTGAGTATTAGACTCTGCGCGTACATGTTGCCGTTGTGTGTGTTGCCTCCCCTCCCGCTCTAATGGGATCCGTGAACTCACTAGACCGTTGTGTAATCAAACTGCTTCCGCACGATTATTCTTTAAATCAAAATAGTGACAGAATGATGGCTGTCGACGGGTTGGCAGATCGACGTCGCTCGATGACTGTGGGACGTCAGGACGTCATCTGAGTCGACACCGCGAAGTCGACAGCTCTACACAATTTGCATGATATGCACAGTTCACAGTTCTTCGGACCCTGCTCACCTATCCAAAGCAATCCGATACTTCAAAAGTATTCTTCGTGCTACAGCATTATACATATTAATTGAGTTCACTTACAGCAGCGAAATACTAACAGTAATTCCTCTGGTTGCCCATTTCGCCAAATTAAATAAACTCTTTGACAATTACTGTCGGAGTTAATTCATTTGAGATAAAATAAAATTTTGTGTTTACTATTTTTATTTTGGTCGACACATATGATTTTTTGGTACCTCGAGCTCCGTAACCTCGAGCTCCATAGATTTTCCCGACACGTAGTTGCATGATGGTGTTGAAGGCGAAGGAAAAGTGGAAATGAACTTCGTACGTTCATTTCCGACGGTCAGAGGAGCTCACCAAGGAAGGGAAAGAGCTAGCAATGATGTCCAATTTGGCAGTCGGCATCGAACGCATTACATCAGCTCACACCATATCGTTCTCTTCCTTCGATGATAGATGTTGTGAATTACTGATTATCTTGTTGTTTTGAAGCTGCAGATACAAGTGAGCTTTTATCCCTAAGGTTTTATGCCGTAGAGCTTTTGTCCTACAGGGTTTTTGCCAACTTGTTGTAGTTAGTCTTGGGACATGTGAGAGAAGAAAAACGTGAAATTGGAGTGGCCTCACTCTCAAAGAAATATACTCAGCAGCAGCAAGCAGCTTTCCAACTACTACGTCTCTTCTAGTCTTCTGGTACTTGTTGAGCTATTGAGCTATCAAGGAAACGTACTACCTCAATTTACAAGTGGTTATGAGCCCAAATTCTTCTTGGTAACTCATCAGCAACACTGAAATCATGAGTACGAGTGGAGATAAAAAGTAGAGCGAGCAGAAGGAGCTAAAAGAAGAAAAGAAGCCCGCGCACCCGCCATTTGATGGTCAGGACTTCGAGGTTTGGATTGAAAGAATTAGATTGAAGTTGGAGCGCAAGAATCTGTGGAGATAGTGCGAGAAGGAAATCAATGAACCCGATGAATCAAAAGCAGATGACCATGCAAAGTGGAAGAAAGAGTCAGCACGTGCGAAGGAGCTGATCTATGATGGAATGACTGATAAAATTATGAAGACAGTGAAATTTGAGCCTTCTGCGTTTCGGGTGATTGAGAGATTAAACCAGAGATTCATTGGTAAGACGTATTTCAAGTATGCTGCTGAAATGACGCAATTAAGACAGCTTCGACTTCAGGAGAATGGAAATGTGGCAGATCATTTGGGTGAAGTCCGTCGGTTAATGGACCGAATTGCATTGCTGGGCAAACCTTTGGATGATTATGAGAAACCAGCTTTGTTGATTGGTACTCTTCCTGGAAACTATGAAAATGTCGTGGTGACTTTTCTTGCGAGCCACACTTCCCGTGATGTTAACGACCCGCCGAACTATGAACAATTGGAGCATGCGCTGGAAGTCGCATGTGATAGGCGACAAAGCAGAAAGTTGGAAGGAAAGGCCGAAGACTCTGCGTTATACGGTGGTTCCGGCCGAGGCCGAGGACGAGGACGTGGTCGAGGCCGAGGGCGTGGTCGCGGATTTGATGGTGGACGAGGAAACCGCGGTCGTGGTGGAAACCGTGGAAGAGGAAGAGGTTTTGGTAATGGTGGCCGTGGTGCTGGACGAGGAGACGGAGGTGGCCGCTGTGGTCACAGTAGCAGTGGATGTTTCCATTGTGGAGAAGGTTCTCATCATGTTTTTCAATGTCCACATCTGGGGAAACGACCACCTAGTGATACTCAAAGAGAAGAACCTCAGAATAAACATGCAAAGTCTGGAGGAAATTCACAAGGAAAGAAAGCTGCAGCTAAAGGCCATTACACTGGTGATGAAGACAGTGATGATAGTGCGTACATGGTTACTGCACTTTTGAAACACCCGGCAAATATTTTGAAGTTAGCTCGCAAGCGCTGGTACTTGGATTCTGGAGCGACAAGTCATATTACTAACCAGAAAATTGATTTTGTTTCGTTCACTCCGATGAGTGCACTTGTTTGTGTTGGAGGTGAAAACTGGCTGGATGTCGCTGGAGTTGGAACAGTGAAGAAAGCAATTCAAACGTCAAGTGGTAGACGTACCATGTTATTACATGGCGTGCGTTATGTACCAGAACTTCAGTGCAGCTTGTTCTCAGTGCGACGACAGACAGCAAGGGGGTTATTTGATGAGGAGAAGGTGAAAATTCACTTCGACGATGAGTACTGTGCAGAAGTAAAGTTCCAGCAGGGAAGCGCATATGCACATATTGATGAAACCAACCTGTATTGTTTGAAGTTGGAATCCCCTGCAACTTTGGCCATGGTAGCGGCGTCTGATGGTGATCAGAATGTGAGGCAGTGGCATACAAGACTAGGCCACCCTGGACGCAGTGTATTCAATGCGCTGTTTCGGCATTCTGACTGGCCGCTGAGTGCTGTTGATCTGAGAGTGGATGGATCATTTAGCTGTGAATCATGTGTGAAAGGCAAGATGGCGAGAAAGAGTTTTCACTCAGTTAAAGGCGCATCAAGTCGTGAATGGTTAGTTGGAGAACGCGTTCACGTGGATGTCTGGGGTCCATACGCAATCGAGTCATATTCTGGTAAGAGATATTTTGCTCTTTTTGTTGATGATGCTAGTAGATTCTCGACCCTATACCTGTTGAAGGAGAGATCTGAAATCTACGAGTGTCAAGACACAGCTGAAAGTCAGAATGAAATCTCTTCGATATGACAATGCGCGCGAGCTCATTTCTCTTGCGGAACAGTGTAAACAGAATTATGGAATTGAGTGTTCACCAACAATTAAGCACACTCCAGAACAAAATGGAGTTGCGGAGAGAATGATTCGTACTGTGACGGAACGCATGCGGTGTTTGTTGGCGCATTTTGATTTACCCCAAGCGTTGTGGGCTGAGGCTGCTGTGACAGCTGTCTACTGCATCAACATCGTCCCGAACTTGCAGAGAGGAATGGAGGTGCCATATTCAGTGTGGTTTCGGGAGACACCTGAATACTCTAGACTTCGGACGTTTGGTTGTGCAGTCCTGTCGTATGTTGACAAGTGTGAGCGCAAGAAAATGGATCCTAAAGCACGAGAAGCAGTGTTTGTGGGGTACTCACGATAAAGAAGAGGTTATCGTCTTCTCGATAGCAAGACATTACAGCCACACAGCCATCTTCTATGAAACTAAGCCAAGGCGGATTTTGGTTGGATCTGGAAGTACTCCAGTTGCCAATGTTCCTACGTCTAAGTATTTAGACATTGATGCAGCAACTATGCAGAACATCCCGTCACTATTGCGCGAAGCACAAGAGGATGGTAAGAGTGAGAAAGAGTGCAGAACTGGTGGGGCTGATAACTTCGTCGAGAATAAGAAGCTGCAACACGAACGGAAACGAAAATGCCACCCCAGTGAGGAATCTGTACCACGGAAAAGCAGGAAGAAAGTGAATTCAGCAAATGCTGAGAGCGTTGAGCCTGATGGGAACGCACTTAAGGAGACTCAAAGAAAGAAGCGACCTGCACCACCTCACAAGCAGAAAGGAAAACAGAAGCGACGGTGTGTGGAGCCGTTGGAAGAGTCTGAAAGTGAGGGTAGTGGGCGGTGTATGACACCGGCACCGAAGCAAGGTGGTAGTGGGCGGTGTGTGACACCGACTGCCAACCGAGGTGGTCAATTTACAGAGTCGAAGAGATCTCAAATCCCTGCTACTGGTGAAACCAGCAAATTAGAGAAACCCAGAGAAGATGATGACTCCAACAAAACGAAAAGTGATGAAACACCGGCATCTCAAAGAAGTTCTGGCAAGTCCAGAAAGACTGGATGTGTGGAGTATCGTCCAGTGGATGAGCAACGAGTATCTATACATGTTGGGATAACGATTATTGTTGCTAACCTATCACTGCTTGTAGGAGTGCTGGGAGTGCTGTGCGGAGACAACGAACGTGTCTAAGGCAGCTAGCGGCGCGTGGCCTGCTCGAGGAAGTGAAGGCATGTGCGGCAACGTCGAGAAGGCGTATGCCAAGGAACTGACGGCGTGTGCGGGAACGTCGTGGTGGCGTTGGAGTTGGAGCCTGTCCGAGTGGATGGAGTGAACGCCGGAACACGAGTGTGTCCGATGATCCAGCTCTTTCTCTTACCTTAATACGTGGCGTCATGGAGCTGTGCTCCGACTGGATGGGGGGTAGCACCTCTGGTAAAGCAACGTGTGCGTACATGAGTACGAGACGCAACGTCGAGTGACGTGAGCGAGTGCGAGCAGCATCGTCGGGTGGCGAGTGCAGAACAAGATGAAGTGCAGATCTTGAGGCAACGCCGTGTGGCGTGTGTGAGAGCAACGTCGAGTGACGTGTGCAGTACAAGTGAGGCACGCAGTGACGTCGAGTGACGTATGCAGTGCAAGGTGAAGTCGAGTGACGTGTGTGAGTGCATGTGCTTGGGGAAACGTCGAGTGACGTGAGCAAGTGTAGTACAAGTGCGTCCAGTGACGTGTACAAGTAGAAGAACAATGGCAGCGTCGTGTGACGCGGGCAAGACGTACCAGTAGTACGTGGAGTAACGTCATGGAGACGAGTACAAGTGAAGACGCAGCGGTAGATGACGAGTGCAAGCTCAAGTTGCAGCATCATGGAGATGTGTGTAAAAAGAACTGATGAAAGACAAGCCTTACCGAGCTGTGATAGGAAGTTTGATGTACCTCATGTTAGGGACACGGCCGGATCTCGCGTATATGGTGCGAGAGTGTAGTCAATATTTGGAAAATCCTGGAATTTTACATTGGAGAGCGGCAAAACGTGGTCTTCGCTATTTGAAGGAAACATTGGACATGGGTTTACGTCTTGGAGGTGTTCAAGACGCTCGAGACGCTCGACGACTAGTTCGACATCTTGTCTTTTGCAGATGCTGATTTTGCGAATCGCGTTGATGATCGAAAGTCGGTGGCTGGATATTTGACTCAATTTTGTGGAAGTACAATTTCATGGTGCAGTCAGACAGAAAGAACAGTAGCTTTGCACACTTGTGAAGCTGAGTATATGGCACTCAGTCTTCTTGTTCAAGAAGTTGTGCATCTTCGTCAGATGCTTTGTGAATTGAAAGTTGCACAGAGGAAGCCGTCAGAAGTTCTTGTGGATAATGAAAGTGCTCGGAAATTGGCGAAAAACCCTGAATTTCATAGCAGAACGAAGCACATTGATGTACGCCATCATTTTATCAGAGAGCGGATCGAGAAGCAACAAATTCAAGTGGATCATATTGCAGGAGTCGACAATGTTGCTGATATATTCACGAAGTCTTTGCCGCGGATTAAATTTGAAAAACATCGAAGAACTATGGGGCTAATGTCACGATTGGAGTATGACGGCAAGGTTGCAGATGTGGAGAGCAACGAAGACAACCAGTAGGTGGGGCTGTTGTGAATTACTGATTATCTTGTTGTTTTGAAGCTGCAGATACAAGTGAGCTTTTATCCCTAAGGTTTTATGCCGTAGAGCTTTTGTCCTACAGGGTTTTTGCCAACTTGTTGTAGTTAGTCTTGGGACATGTGAGAGAAGAAAAACGTGAAATTGGAGTGGCCTCACTCTCAAAGAAATATACTCAGCAGCAGCAAGCAGCTTTCCAACTACTACGTCTCTTCTAGTCTTCTGGTACTTGTTGAGCTATTGAGCTATCAAGGAAACGCACTACCTCAATTTACAAGTATAGATATTGCTCGAAAAGTCATGGCGATCAAAATGCAGCGGACACGATCCTGCCCGATCACCTCACAAGGCAGAATCTCGTAGTGTTTCTGTCGTAAGGTCATCCCAGATCGCTGGCTGCTAGTATTGGATGAAATCAATACCGTGGGAATACCATTTCGCCGGTATTACCTCTCCATACCACGGTAGTAGTGGGATTACCTTTTGTGTAATAGTGGTGTGGCAAGGAATATTAGCTTACGACATCGTTGAAGTTCACATCGGAATGTGATAATTGTCGACCCAAATGCAAATTTTACAATACACCTGGGCCTATTACCGTTCAGTAATACAGTACCTGCCAAATTCCCATGTAGTTATTAGGAGGTAATACCACGGTAATTAACAACACTACTGGCTGCCAGACTCGGAGATGTAATGCCTGTTTCTCAATACTTGTCGAGGTGTCTTTACCAACAAGTTGTTGGCAACAACAGCAGAAGTGGAAATGGTACAAGTGCGTGAGGATCCACCACTTCAACGGTGTATCCACCATGTCCCACTAACAGTCCAACATCTACAGTAAATGAATGATAAAAGTTCATCGTGTTCGCCTCGATGTACATGACATGTACATTGTAGCTACTTGGACTTGAACGCGCTGCTCTTTTGAGTAAATAAATCACACCAAACTGCGTATCCAAGTTGTATTCAACTCTGATTACTGGGGGAGGACGGGAGCGGGGCCCAGGACGGCGCCTGCTGGATATGACCACGTGTGGAGGGGAGAAGGCCCAACACCTTATAAGGCGCCACCATCTACGGCTTCGCCGTCACGGGGCACGGCGTCGTGGTAGCGGGCGTCTCCGGAAGCGAAGTCACGGAAGTGGGGCATGGAGTCGTCGCAGCAGGCGTCGTAGAGGGGGCCGAAGTCTCCGGTAGCGACGTTACGGACGTCGGACAAGGCGTCGTAGCCGCAGGGGTAGAAGTCGGAGCCGAAGTCTCAGGTAACGACGTCACCGGGCATGGCGTAGTCGAAGCAGGAGTCGACGTAGGGGCATCCGTCTCCGGCAGCGACGTCACCGGGCAAGGGGTTGTAGTAGCCGGAGTCTCAGGCTTTGAGGTCACTGGGCACGGGGTTGTAGAAGCCGGGGTCTCAGGCTTCGACGTCACGGGGCATGGCGTTGACGTAGGCGCCTCCGTGTCCGGTAGTGAAGCAACCGGGCAGGGCGTGTCCGGCTTCGATGTAACTGGGCAGGGTGTGTCCGGCAAAGACGTCACCGGACACGGGGTGTCAGGCAACGACGTCACCGGGCAAGGCGTGTCCGGCAGGGAAGTCACCGGGCACGGCGTATCGGGCAACGACGTCACCGGGCACGGTGTATCAGGAAGAGATGTCACCGGGCACGGGGTGTCAGGTAGTGAAGTCACTGGGCACGGAGTGTCAGGTAGTGAGGTCACCGGGCACGGGGTGTCAGGTAGCGACGTGACCGGGCACGGGGTGTCAGGTAGCGACGTGACCGGGCATGGCGTGTCCGGCAGCGAAGTTACTGGGCACGGGGTATCCGGTAGAGCCGTGACCGGGCACGGGGTGGTGGCGGTTCCACAGCCGACGGACGGGAGCACACAGCCCCAGGTGTCGCCGTTCACAATGGTGCATTCTGCGTCTTCAGGGGCCACACACGTGCTGCCGTTCCAGGACGGCAGGTAGTCGTGGCAGTCGGCGATGGCCACGTCGCCCTTGAGCGGACAAGCTGTGCCAGCCGGTGACGCACCAGCTCCAGAGCACATGGCGCCGCGCGAGGCGGGCGAGTTGTACGTGGCGTCGCGGCACAGCGAAACCGGCAGGTCCTCGAGTGCCACGGCGGCCGAGAAGGCCACGGCGGCGCACACGAGCGCGGCGAACGTCTTCATACTTTCCGTTCGGAGTTGCTAGAGCCGACGAAAAGTGAGGAACTGAATGAGGCTGATCGAACTTTGACTGTGTCGATTACGACGGCAAATTCGGAAGTGCCGAACGGGGCGGCACTGGCGGCTTCAAGCCTGGGCGGACAAGCAGCTCCCTCGCGAGCTGGGCGCGACTGCTCCTCCGACACAGTTGTCCAGGTGGACAGAACAGGTACAGTATTGGATGCGAATAGACATAGACGATGCAAATCTGTCAACCACTTGACAAAAAATCTGAGGATTTAATACGTACAAAAATGCTGACCCGTGGATTATATAAATCAGATGAACAGGCTCTATCGTTGAAGTGGGACCATTGTCGGCAACTCGGTGAGGCGCTACCTCCTTTGTCGGCCGCTGACATGAATTGCTGCACATGCCACTGCACACGCCCGTTTTCACGGCCAAATTCCGTGACTAAATCTCCTATATTCTGCCGTAATCTTCGTGGTTTAGCACCCTTCGCAAGAAGCTTAGCGAGCTGTAAACTCTGTACATTTTAACACTTGCTGCGTTCACCTGTCGATACATTCAAGAACCGTCATGGCCTTGAGGATCATTTACAATACACGCGCGCTGTGTATGTGTTTGGCAAAGTATGTAAATGCTCTCTGTGGCACAGACTGTGCCGGTGCTGTAAAACGGAGACGTCCCACGGTAGTCACTTCCCGCTGAATGCCCTCCATCCCCCGATCACTTCAACCAGCCTGTACACGGCAAGTTCTCGGCTGCAAACGCCGGGAGGGAAGCTCCTCTTGCAGCCAACTTCAACTGTCGTGTCAACCACTGCATCCCTCTTGTTGACAAGTGATGCACGGATCAGCCAGCCTTTGTCGCTTCTTCAATCGGCGGTTTGACCGCTGAGCCGGCCTTGATCACTTGCTTTCGAACAGTGCGAAGGTTTGTGCGCACTCGATCTTCCCGCCCGATCGAATCGGCTCCTGTCAGATCTCTCACTCTGCAATTTGCCTTTCAAGCGACAAATCCAAGCCAAGCTTTAAGCTCCCACCCCCTTTCAACTCTCCACTATGAAGTCCTTCGTTGCCGCCGTTGTCGCCATCGCCGCGCTCACGTCCCAGGCCTCCGCTGCCACCTGCGGTAGCGCCACGCTATCTGCTCTGCTGACCAACGCGAACATCGACCAGTGCGCCACTGACTCGGGCTACGTGTTCACGGCCGCCAGCATCCCGGACCAGGCCACCATCGACAAGATGTGCGCCTCCACCGCTTGCAAGGCTCTTCTCGCTGATGCTGTGTCCATGAACCTGGAGGAGTGCCAGCTGCCGGTTGGTGACAAGATCAACCTTCGTGCTGACTTGGTGGACTACGTGCCGGCTCGTTGCCCGTCGTCGGAGTCGCCTAGCACTGACGCTCCTTCGACCCCTGCAACGGATGCCCCATCAACCACTGACGCTCCTACCACGACCGACGCACCGGACACGCCGTCGACCACGACCGCCGCTCCGTCGACGCCGACTGCTGCCCCGACCAAGACCCCTACCGCTTGCTAAGCGCTCCATGGATCGACTCGCAGCTTGCTGCAGAGTACTTTGCTGCTTTTTTTGAGCCGTTTCCCACCTCGCTCTAGCTATCAAGAGTCGTAGGCGTGTGCATGTTGTAGTCATTTGCCCGTACAACGGGGATTTTAACTTGAATGACTATCGTTTGAACATCTAAACCATTTTTTTCCAATTTCACTTGGTTTCACAGTGATAGACGTATTATATAACGTAATATAACAAATGTAATTTACGAACACCGGGAATTATCCTACGCCTGTCCATGACAAGAGGACGTGTGCATGGCGAAGATATGCCGAGAGCGGCCGTTGACATTGAAGACAGCCTCGAAGGAGCTTTTGGACTTCTCGTACGCATTTTCTCTCGCTCGGTAGCTCTTGCCGATCCTGACATAGACAACTAGAGCTCTGATCGGAAGCTTCGTAGTTCCAAGAGATCCTCTTGGTGACAAGAGGTGGCTGCTTGTTGCCGGCGTTGGGAATGAACTCCATCGATCACTCTTCAATTTGCCTCTTCAACGACAAATCCTCTCCAAAACCACCCACCCCACTCCAAGATGAAGTCCTTCGCCGTCGCCTTCGCCGCCATTGTGTCAACCGTCTCCGCTGCTAGCACTAGTGGCTCGTATGCTGACTGTTCTTCGTCGGTGCTGTCGGCCTTGCTGACGGACCAATACATTGACCAATGCGCCACCGACTCGGGCTACGTCTTCACGGCCGCCAGCATCCCGGACAAGTCCACGATTGACCTCATGTGTGCTTCGTCAGCCTGCAAGAGCCTCCTCGCTGATGTGACGGCTATGGGTCTGTCCGAGTGTGTGATCCCTGTGGGAGACAACATCCTGCTGCTCGCTGACCTGGTGGACTACGTGCCCGCTCACTGCCCATCGTCGTCTTCTGGATCAACTACGAGCAGCACGTCAACGGCTACGACCGCTCCGACTACCTCAACGTCGAGCGCGAGCTCGGCTTCGACCCCTGCTGCTACTACTGCAACCAGTACCAGTTCGGGTTCGTCCACGAGCACGACTACCAGCTCTTCCACCACGAGCACGACTACTACAGCCACGGCGTGCTAAGTAGCTCGATTTTCTGACCGGCTTCAGCGTTCGGCAGCCAGTTTAAGGACTTGTTCACTGCGAGAATCCCTACGTATCCACTTGTGTGTCAAGATTCTTGGTGCTTGGTGATACAACCTATATGTAGGACGGTATCCTCAAAGCCACGTTAAAGAATACATTACGGCATTTTGCTTTATTTGGTGTTTGTTTGATATTTCATAATGCAATATCTATTGTAAGCATGTCGAATGGATGATTATCAGATACAACAAGATGTCTATCCACTCCCACGGATTGATGATGCATTGGACACTATGCACGGAGCCCGACGATACTCGAGTTTGGATCTACATGCTGGATACTGGCAGGTACCCGTCGCTGGAAGTGACAAGGCGAAGACTGGTTTCGTCACTCGGCAGGGGCTGTTTCAATTCGTCAGAATGCCATTTGGTTTAGCAAATGCACCTGGCACATTTCAGAGGATGATGGATGCAGTACTCAGAGGACTTACGTGGCGGAGTTGTCTAGTTTATTTGGATGATGTAATTATCTTTACGGCGGGATCTGTTTCGAGGCATGTGGTGGAACTGGCATGTGTATTGGAACGTCTGGCGAGGGCCGGATTGTCGTTGAAGCCGAAGAAGTGCAGTTTCGCGATGACGAGGCTGGAATATCTCGGTCACGAGCTTGACGAGAAGGGCATACGTCCTTTGGAATCCTTGGTAGACACGGTCAGACGATTTCCGGTTCCCGAGAACCCTGACGAAGTGCGAAGATTCGTACATCTAGCTGGATATTACAGACGGTTTGTACCGCATTTTGGAACCAAGGCGGCACCTCTGACGAGGCTGTTGCGTAAGAGCTCGGAATGGGATTGGGGGCCCGACCAGCAGCAGGCGTTCGAAGTTTTGAAGGCGGAGTTGACGGAGAGACCGCTGTTGGTGTATCCGGACTTCTCGAAGCCATTCAAGTTAGTCACAGATGCCTCAGTGGTAGGATTGGGAGCAGCGTTGATGCAGGACCAAGGTGCAGGTGACCAACCTGTTGCTTATGCGTCCAAGGTGAACTCACCCACAGTCGCGAAGTATGGGATCACGGACCTGGAGTGTGCGGCAGTAATTTGGGCCGTTAAGCTCTTCCGCCCGTACCTATATGGACGTAGATTTGAATTGGTGACGGATCATTCCGCGCTCGCTTACCTCATGAAGAAGAAGGACCTCACTGGGAGGCCATACAGATGGGCACTGCAATTGCAGGAGTTCGACTTTCGGATTACCTACCGACCTGGATCTACGAATGTGGTGGCGGACGCGCTGTCACGAGCGCCCGTGAGGACTGTCGCGGCGAACAGGCGGAAGAACAGGAAGAGGATACCGCGATCTACTGCAGTCACGGCACCGGCGAATGAACGTACAGTTAGCGAGGGTGAACAGCTCAGTGGGGGTACAAAAACTTCCGTACCTCTAGGAGTTGAAGCAGCTGAGACGACAAGTACGGGAATAACACCGACGGTGACGAACAGTACTGTAGAAACGAGTACTCAGATGATCGGAAGCTCGAGTGACACAGTAAACATTAGTGACAACGGACAACTGACGGACGAGGAGATCAAGACCCACCAGAAGGAAGACAAGATGGTACAGCGATTGTCGGAGCACGAACGGCACCAAGGATTAACGGTGGTCAAGCGCGATGGACTCGTGTACTTACGTGAAACGGATGGATCATTGCGAGTGGTGTTACCGGCATCATTACGGGCAAAAGCACTGCGGGAAGCACACGATTCAATTTACGCGTGTCACTTGTGAACGCCACAGACCTACGGAAGACTCGAGAAGATATACTGGTGGCCAGGCATGAGAGACCAAGTAAAGTACTGGGTTCGAAGTTGCAGGGACTGTGCGACGAGAAAAACGAAGCCGAAGGCAGTCATACCTCCACTACGGAGCCTAGGAGTTGGTGCTGTAGGTGACAGATGGGCACTCGATGTGGCAGGCCCACTACCGGTCACTGGACGAGGGAACCGCTACGTTATTGCTGCTGTTGACTATGCCAGTAGATACGCAGTGATGATAGCGACACCAAGTCACACGGCAGAAGATATCGCACGCTTTTTGGTGGAACGAATTGTTGGAGTACATGGACCGATGCGAGAACTGATCATGGATGGTGCTCCAGAGCTCAATGGACTGGTGGTAACTCGGTTGATACAATTGCTGAAGGCGAAGCAGACGAAGCCTGTGCCGTATCGTCCGATGTTGCTGGGTTTAGTAGAGCGGTACCACAAGATCTGGAAGGACATGGTGGCTCAGTACGTCGATGAGAAACAGAACGACTGGGACGACTGGATCCCCTGTGCAATGTACGCGTACAACGGAGCTCGACACGGGACTACCGGCTACTCACCTAATGAACTAATGATGGGGAGACGGCTGAGGGCACCGAATGAACTGTTGAGAGCAAGTCAGGTACAGCAGATTGAAGGTTGGCCCGAATACCACCGGAAACTGGTGACGAACATGGAGTCAGCAGCAAGGATCGCGAAGCAGGCATTAGAGAAAGACCAGCTGCGAAGAGAACGATACTACAGCCACAAAGTGAGGAACAACGTGCATTTCAAGGTTGGAGACATGGTTTGGATCTTCAGACCGCCACGTGGAACGGGGGTGACGAAAGGAAAATAATTAATATCTGTTGTTCTAGCACTACCCACCTGTTAAGTACTTCCAGGCCCCTATCCACCTGTTGTTAGTACCGCCAACCTGTTATCCTGCCAAATGCATTAGCATTCTATTTCATAGGTTACCGCCTTGAAACGATAATCCATTGCGGTCCCGCATCATGAGGACTACTGCAATGAGAAGACTGGGGAGAGACTGCTTCGCCACTCTCCATGGTCGGGTCACACGCGCACTCACTGGGTAAAAAGGAAAATATAGATGCTTTTGTTTTGCTCACAGCGTGCAGTTCACGCTCTTGAGTAGATAAGATGCTGAAGCATCCACCGTGGTGGACATATCCTTGAAATTTTCCTCGATTCTTGTGCTGTCGGTAGAACATAGATCAGGAACATGGACTTGATATAACCTTACAGGAGCTCTATATGACTTAAGCGCCTCCATAGTTGAGTAAGGCCAGTCTTAGGAAGGAACTTTCAATATCTGGTGATCGCTCGTCACCGACAGCTATTCATATTAACAGCAAAGCAGGGCTGAATACCTGTTGAAACGCAACAGGTTTGCGGTACTAACAACAGGTGATCAGTGATCAGGAGTACTGAACAGGTGGGCAGTGCTAAAACAACAGATAATAAATAGCAGCCGTGACGAAACTCGCTCACCAATGGATCGGACCGGCGAAGATTACGGCCGATGGAGGTTTTGACAACTGGATTGTACGTCGAGAAGACACTGGAGAAGAGCTAGTGGCCCATTGCAGCTTTCTAGTCTCTTACTACCGACCTCGCAGTCAATTAGCAGTGGTGGCAGACCAAATACTGGAAGATCTAGCCAAGGACGACGAGCTCTTTGAAGGTGGAGGCCAAGAACTGAGACCCGAAGAGGAACGGACTCAAGGAACCAACCACAGGGAAACAGTTCGTGTACAGTCAGCAGAGCAACACCAGCAGGACGTCGAGAAGACAGGTGGTAATGATGACATAACAGCAACTACGGAACCCGTTGAACGTACTGCAGCGACGACAAGAACGGAGGTCACTCAACGGAAAGATGCAAGAATAGCTACAGAAGCCACGGAAGTAACAGCAACGTCCTCGAGTGACCAGCCCAACACGATAGCAGGGCGCTCAAACACCCCAGCAGGTGAACAGTCAGTTGGTGAGAAGACGACGGCGACGACTGCGACGACTACAACTACCCTACAGCCTTCAGTGACGAATAAGCAGCGCAAGAGAAGGCGCGATGGCGAAGTGCACAGCGACAACCAGCAGGAACAAGCGGCAAAGCGGCGTGCAGAGACAGCGGCACGTAAAGCACGAGCAGCAAAACGGAGTGCTCTTCGTGACCGACCGACGCAAGCAGAAGTCGATACGATGGGTCCAGCTGCAGATTGCAGGATACCAAGTGCTACAGAAACCTCAAAAACGAACGAGGAAGTTAGGGGACAACAACAACGACCAGGAGGAGACTCGGAAGACACTAGTCATGGTGACGCAGCACCAAGGGATGGAATTACGCGAGCTCTTCGAGGACAAGGGCACTCGCGATGGCCGTCCGCAGCTAAGACCATCATGGAGGAGGCTACTGCTGGAACCGTTATTGAACGAGGACAACGAAAAGTCAGGAACAAAGCTGGCAGGTATGAGACGCAGTACCGAGTGGAGTACCAAGATCGACCAGGTGGACCAGTGGTGCCAGCCTGGCTCACAGCCCAGCAGTTTGAGACACTGTTTGACCAAGGAAAGATCGGGGACGATCTTCAGGCGGGGGATGGCGTGTGGACAAATATCAACATTCATTCGTGAAGAGCGGCTTTCGTTGGAAGAAGTTCGGGAAGCAGTGATAATTGACCTCACTGGCGACAGTGACGCGGACACCAGTTAATCGGAAATTGCAGGAAGATAGTGGAGACCTTGAAGTTGAAGATCAGTGACTTTCGAAGATCGCAATGGGAGGAATGACACAGCACCAGACAAGCAAGGACACAGTGGAGCAGAGAGGCGAGGCGACATGAACACAAGGCAATGAACGGAGGAGAAGGCACCCAAGGAGTCGCCGAGGGAGGATCCTGACGGTGGCAGGCACTATACTTAGGATAGGTGTAGAGATAGCGGGGCTACGGTAGTTAGGAGAGCTCTGTGGCGTGCGGCTGGCCGTCAAAACTCTCAGTTACGATTTTGCGCGACCGTGCAGAGTTAAGTAACTAAGAAGTGATTTACGCGTGAAGTGCGGCGACTGGTCGGCTTCACCCAACAGCATTTTGAGGGTTATCTGGGGGAGTGGCCTTGTTCTGCGGTGTACTGACCGGCGAGGACCTCTAGGGTAATACGCTCAGGAGGCACGGAGTTCTGAGGTACGACAATGAGGATGCATGCGTAGTGTGGCGGGGAACGCGGCTAGCAACCGCGCAGTTGTGGTGCTTATCGATAGCGTCTCGACTAGAGAGTGTTCACTTCAACTTTAATGTGGTGTTGCATTCATTTTGTATAGTACATGTTGTATATTGGGATTAGCACGAGGACAAGCTACAGATCTACCCAAGACTGTAGTTGCTACAAAACGTCCTCTCCCTAGCCGTCTCTACTGGACAATGTCCGCCGGGGTCCCTCTCTGGTGACGTGCTGACTCTAGTTCCTGCTTGCGTGACCACTGGCTCCCTTCGAAGTTGGAATTTCACGGCGTAAAAGGAAGTAAAGCCGACACAACTATCCTGAAGTGCTACGCTCGTACTAGTAGAAAGCAAAACTTGAGTTTTATCTTGTGATATGAAATACCAGTAGGACGTACTGCTGCACTGTAGCGCTCTGTACGTATACAACGCAGTGCAATGTAAAGCAAACTGGGTATCAAGTTGATCTACATGTAAGAGCTTCTGTACACGTCGAGACGTTGATAGTACAGTATCAACGTGTCGAGAAGTTCTAGCAAATCGCTTTATGATGAAGTTTAACCCACGTATTATGCATGAAGTAGTTTGTTTCCCACTCCGCTCAGGTCTAGATCGAGAGACTTGTACATGTATGTAGGCTTTGCAACGCCATACATGTACTGGAAGTATCATGTAGAATAGCAGCATCGGTACGACAAGCATGTATGATACGGTAGACGGATGCATTACACCAAGAACCAGCTCGAAAGTTTGATCATGCAAGTGATCTGTCCATGCCCATCCACCAACTGTCTCTTCGATTGAATTCTCTACACCTTTTCCCGGTCAAATTGCAAGTTTTTTCATCCAAGTTGCAAAGTGTCAAAGCCGGAAATGCTTCAAGTGAACAAAGTCGATGCATTTTTCATGTTTTGCAAAATGGCGCTTTCCATTTTTCATGCAAGTTGCAAACCTTCACTTACGCGCCCAGAGGCATGTCGGAACCGTTCTCTGCGGCAAAACAGAGACGCATGCAGTGACGCTCGTAACGACACACTAGTTGGCGCGTAATTACAACCTTACTAACCTCTACAGCTTCTTTCATCAACGCTAGTCGATGCGCGGTATACGTGTCGTAATCACCACGCACCATGAACTCGTTCTTTTTCTCCGTCATGAAGCGGCGCATCTTCGCCTTGAGTGAGTTCCAGCATCCTTCGATGGGGTTTAGCATCGGGCTGTAGGGACCAAGTCGAAGAACGACAAGCTTGTTCAGGTTCATGATACCGTCCTCGGCTAGATACTCACGTGCCAAGTTCTCGACTTGGCTATGGGCAGGCGCGTTATCCGTGACGACAACAATCTTGTCGGGTTGCATCTCTTCGTACTCGTCAGACCGAAGGGCAGCGATAAACAAGTCCGCTATAAATCGTGCGTTCTCTTGCTTCTTGACGGATCCCTCATGGGTTCGCATCAAGATTATGCCGGAGCCAACTGAAACTCCGCCCTGCACGTGAAGGTTTTGTCCTTTCGATGGGGGTAGCTGGACGACAGCTCGTTCACCAACGCGAGACCATCCTTGATTTCTAGAAAGGTAGAGATTAAAGTTAGTTTCATCTTGATACACCACCATGTCACCGTTCCGCATGTGCTTGTTCAGCTCTTGGACGAAGGTCTTGCGCTTCTCCTTGTTGACTGTTGAGTTCATGGTCGCTTTCTCGATGCGTAGGCGCTTGGTCGAGTACAGCATGCCCTGCAACGCGCGGTGGACGGACGACTTGCTCACCCTAACTCCAAGGTCCGACATGATACGGTCGCATAGCTGCTGCAGAATCATGCGGCAGTCGTCGTCGATGAGCTCTTCAATTTTGGACATAACTTCCACTGTCATTTTAACTGAGGCTTGGCGTAAGCCACCTCGTTGCTTTGGTTCCGTGCTCGCGGCGAGAATTGCGCGACGAGCGGTATGATACTTCAAGTCGTTGGCGCTTGCAACTTCCCGCCAGTTTTTGCCTTCCTGAAAGGCTCGAACGACGCGAGCCTTTGCCTGGGCTCGCTCGTACGACACGTTGGTCTTGCTGGGCTGTGTTGCGGACGGCATTAGCGGAAGTGAGACGGAAGTTCAGACGGTTAGATTTTCGCGCCAAAATGGTTGGCGCGGGTCGTTTTGCATATTGCTTGAAAAGTGTACCCATCGATTTTGCAAAACGTGAAAAATCACTTTTTATGACAGTACACAAAATACCTTTTATCCTCAATTTGCAATTTGGTTGAAAAAACTTGCAACTTGACCGGGAAAAGGTACGATACAACTTGTACCTGTACGTACGTGTATCACGCTGACAGAATAAAACCGCGTGGGTTCCAGCCTACCGATTACGGTACCACAGAAGAAAATTATACGTACAGATGCTGCCTATCCCTCTCTTTTATCGCAGATTGCGCGGCTCTGAACGCCATTTCTCGTTTCGCAGTCCAAAGAGCAGAACCAATTCACAGTCAAATGAATTTCTGCTCTCTCCGTCCTCCAAACTTCCACGTTCTCAGCGATGACATTGTCGGTGGAGTGTTGCAACGTAGTAGGGCGGCCAAGTACTCCCTCTCCAGTGAGAATGGCAGAGTTAAACTGAACCAGCAACCGTACGGACGTCCTCCAGCTTATGAGCGTCCACGAGTGGTTCAAGAACGCCGTTCAGAGACTAAGGAACTTATTCCTCAGCGAGATGCGGACGCTGTACTTGGACTTCTTTCGTTAACGAGTGGACAAAAGCGCAAGAGAGAACAAACATCGGACTTTGCTCCTTGCAAGTCTCGGGATGTACGTGCTGAATCGAGTGGAGAGACAGACACGGAGTCACAGCAAAGCGACAAACAGGAACGAGTTGTTCCTGTGTGGGCTTTGCAGAATGCTCGTAAGACGAAGGAGGACGAGCAAATGGTCCTTCTCGAGAAAGAGACGCGACAGCTACGTGAAGAGGTCAACAAGTTCGAACAGCGGCGTCATGCAATCTCCAAGGCAGTTTCTAGACACCAGAATGGCTGGGATGTCGCGTTAGAGTACTTCCAACTGTTCCGATTCGGTCTGCAAGCACCTAGGCGAGGACGCCCTTCGAAGCATCAGTCAGCGAACGCCCAATTAGACTTCCTGCAGTCCACCATGACCCCCAATGTGGTCTTCAATTCTGGTCAAGGACCTCAGGCGATGCTCAGGAGCTGGAAGTGCATGTCGCTATGGTTCCAAGATGTAGAGCAGGAGTTGGAAACAATGGACAGAGGAGCTGCCGGCTCGCTCGCAGTCATGACGAGAACTGGCATCACTATCACGGAGAGAACTCTACGCAACGTCTTCCCACACTTGATCAACCACAACGGCAGTTACTCCGAACTAGCTCACAAGCTACTGGGCCAACGCATCGTCATGCGCGGCTTGACTCGCTTCGAGTGGAACAGTGAGGTTAGTCGATTCACCAGTGTCGTTGCTTATTCTGACCTTTTGACGCCGCTGCTGGAGCTCCTGGGCAATGTGGGAGACGTCGCTCGAGTGTTTGAAAGATCTGCTATTTCTCCAGACTTTCAGTGGCGGACGAAGGCTCCCTCCTCTCTAAGATAAGTTAGTAGTTCATGAATACATTAAACAGTTTTTATGCAGGACATAACCTCATTGTTGCCCGTACGCTCATGAACGAGTCGCAGGGATCATCAATTTCAGCTCCGCAGCAGCGACTTTGAGATGTTTCACTCTCTTGGACAGCCGCTTGCGCCTGTCGAACTCTTTGTCATAAAAAAAATGTGTCTTGCAGGCTTTCACGTTCGGGAAGCAAGCCGCGTACTCCTGCATCCTCCGCGCTAAATCACTGGAGTCGCAAATGGACTGCAATAGAGGCGCAATCACATGGGAAGAGACCGCGAAGAACAGTCGTGCCTCAAATTCATTCACTTCTTGATACTTGGTTGGCCCTGGCGATGCGAATGCTCCTGGAGAAATAAAACCACTGGTAGGAATAAACCCGCCAGTAAAGTGGAATCCACCAATACCAATACCAGCTTTAAAAGTTTGGGGCGCTTTCGTGTTGGATGGCATTTTTGCGGTAAGAATCCGACGAGACATTGCCCTGAAGAAATCACGACAAAGCGATTGTTTAGTCACATAGTTCGTTTAACAACATACTGGTAATCACATACCTGCTGGGAGGCGCAACTGCTGGAAGCTTCGATGGGATGTACACTGCATCAAACGACGTATTTTGGAATCCCTTGGAGGCAAAATATTGCTCCAGTTCGAAAGCTAAGGATTTCATCGCTTCTCCTGCTGCTGGTTCCATCTTTTTAATCCATGTTGGGATACCGACGTCTGCGTTCTCTGGGTCAAACTCCATAAATGTCTTCTCCAAAGTCGTTAATAGAGCTTCGTCGTCGATCAGCATCTCATTTAGTCGCTCCCAAAGCACTCCAGCGAAAAAGTAGTGGAGGTTATCGAAGCGATCTAGGCGCTGGGGTGCACTTCCTGCAGTTTTCACATCCCTTGATGATGCAATTACCTTCTGGAGCAGCATTACTAAGTGAAGCACGACATTTTTTAGGATCTGGCCCAGGTGCTCCGTGATGTAGGTCGTATGCGAGTTCAGCATCATCATAGATGCAGCCACTAGTGATCCGCTACTGCATTGAAACAGATTCTGCTTATCCTTCGAGTGGAACGGGGCCAACACCAATTCGTTTTCCTCGCGAGACTGGAGAAAATCTGCATGCACCAGAGTCATCAGCCGTAGCACTTCTTCATCAACTTGCCTCAACACTTCCGGTATGAGTGGCTTAATGAGCCACATCATCTGCTTGCGAGCAGCAGAAGGGGACACACGGAGGAAGTCGTTCACAATTCCTTGAGCATCAGATCCGCAGTTTGTGAGCTCCTTCACACTCTTCTCAAGATGATCTTCAACTTTAGTTCGCACTGCAGGTACCCATACCTCTCGAATATGGCGCGAGAACATCTTTTCCAGCTTTTTCACCAGCACAGAGCTAGATGCCAGCCCACGAACAATATATCCCGGAAGATTCTCTTCCATCCAGGCATTTTCTTCAGTTTTGAATTCATCCAACGTCACGTATGTCTCCTGACGCGTGTCTCGATTCATTACAGCAACATAGCCTTCTTTCAAGTACACAATGTCTCCTGAAGTGCCATCCAGTCGCATTTTTACCTCGGCCAATGGACCATGTGGGTTTGTGCTGTCGACTGCACGATCTACCATCGTTAGCACGCCGATGGTTTTGTCCATAAGCTTGTACTGCTGCACCAACTGGAACGCCTGAGAGTTACGTACCCGGTCAAAAGCTGGAACAACCGCCAACACGAACGTATTGTTCATTTGCAAATACTTTTCCGCTAGTGCACGAGTCCGTTGCATCATGTTGTCCGGTTCATCAATGAGTTTTCCTGCTACAATTCCCGGGAGGTCAATTAGGTTCAAGTTTGGCACGTTAAGTGACCGCACTTCAATCTCTAGCACGTGTTCGACAACACCTTTGAGTTTGTTGTTGTCAAGTTCCTCCTGCACGATCTGTTCCATCCACTTTCTCATAAGCTGAGCTGCTTCTTCAGCTGAAAAGTTCCTATCGGACATAATTGGCGCTCGGCCATCCGAGTAGATGAGTCTCATTTTCATCTGCATGGATTTACTACTGGACAAGTTGCCTTTGGAGTGTGGCATCAGCTCGGGGTCGCCTTCCACTTCAACGTGCCGCATCTTGAGAACAATAGGCATTAGAATGCCTATTCTGGTACAAATGTCACTATCACGAGGGAACAGTGGTAACATGGCTACACTCTCAAGAACGCTCGACTTGCCGCTGCCTTCCTCTCCGATGACAACGATCTGGGGAAGTGAAAGCTCCACATTCGTCAGAAAGTTAGATACACCTTTCACTGCATGGTTAAATTCCCGCACACAGCCGTTCAGAACGGCAGGAGCGAGACCTTTAGACAGGACAGGAGCTTTGCTCTCTAGATCTTGACCTTGCTCGCGAGCAGCGTCTTGGCGGGGCTCTTGACCTTGTGCTGTAGGTTGTGCAGCCATGTCCTGTCGTGCTGCTGTCGATTGATGGTCATTGCAGAGGTAGGAAGAACACGAGAGGGAGGTAGCAAAGCCTCCGGGTCTAGACTTGTGCTGCTTGGGCAGGAGGTGGCGGAACTGGAAGTGATGCCGCTCTCTAGCTCAAGAGGCACAAGTCGCACCGACCCAATGTATATTTATAGCATGCAACCTAGAGATCTTATCAACAGCGAGCATATCAATAGTAATAGGAGTAGTACTCCGACACTCCCCCTTGCTCGCGTTGTCCAGCAAGCGACCATCGCAACTGGAGATGACGAACGTCAACTGTGATTATCACTGGTGAGACGACCTTCGTTCACCATCATCTCATGAACATCACAAGAGATACTAGTACACGCGCACGAACTTCGTGCCACGAACATCGCGTAGAACACTGCCCACAAACTTTACGACTGTAGAATTGGTGACGACCTTCGTCCACCTCCACGACCCTCGTGATTTGTTATTTGGTTGCGAACATCACTACCATCATAGTCGAGCTCTCGATACCACCGTCAGTAGTTGTAGCTCCACCTTCCTGCTCTCGGCGACACACGCCCAGCATACCTCTGAACTGCACGAATTTAATACGGGCAAGCGGTTTTGTAAAGATGTCCGCTGTCATCTGATCTGTACGACAGTGTCGTACTGCAATGAGCTTGCGTTCACCGAGGTTGCGCACGTAGTGATAGCGGTTCTCTACATGTTTGCTACCGTTGTGCTTGCCAGGGCGCTTTGATAGAGATAGAGCCGCCGTATTATCGCACCACAATGTCGGAATATCGTATGTCCACTTCAGCTCGTCACACAGGCCTCGTAACCACATGACGTCCCGAGCTCCTTCATTCATGGCTACATATTCTGCTTCCATCGTACTTTGAGCATTCAGGCCTTGTTTCCGTGATCCGTACGAGACCACACTACCATTAATCATAGTGACATAGCCGCTCACAGACTGTCGGTCCTGTTGGTCATTGGCGTAGTCAGCGTCTGTGTAGGCTTCGAGCCTCAGGAGTTCCACCTCAGCAGATCCCGAGACTTGCATTTTTAGCCCGTAGTCCTTAGTACTTTTAAGATACCTTAGGACGCGCTTCGCTTGCGCAAAATGATCGGTACCAAAGTTGGCCATATATTGTCCGGAGTCGACGCACCACGTGAGCAATGTCCGGTCTTGAGCCTGACACGAGATACTGAAGTGCTCCAACAATTTCTCGGTAAGGTAGTGAACTTGATTGGCTGCTATCATTCTGCTCACGAACAACTTCAGTCGAGCTGCTTTCTGGGGTTGCAACCCCATTACAGTCATTCATGTGGAACCGACGCAGTAGCTCCTCAATATATGCTGTTTGGCTAAAGAATATCGTGTTTAGCTCTCTGTCGATTGTCACTTCGACCCCAAGCAGATATTTCACAGGTCCAAGAGCAACTAGTTCAAAACTGGATGCCAATTGAGTCGCAATTAATTCGCAGCGTTCACTCGTACCCATGAGGAGCAAGTCGTCCACATAGACCGTAAGCAGCATTGTAATCTCCCCCTTCTCGTGTAGTGCGTAGAGACCATGATCACTTTCGAGACGAGTAAATCCAATTGCCACGAGATGCCGATGCAGGGTTTTGTTCCAGACATGGGGAGCTTGTTTAAGACCGTACAACGACTTGACCAATCTGCAAATTCTGGTATTACCAGGCGAACCACAGCCCTGGGGTAGCTCCATAAAGACAATCTCGGACAGAGTACCGTGAAGAAACGCTGTTTTCACGTCGTACTGCAAAACCAGCCATCCACGTTGAACTGCAAAATACACAGCCGCTCGAATTGTATCAAATCGAATTACTGGCGCAAATGTCTCGTTATAGTTGATTCCAAAGCGCTGTTTAAATCCATGGATAACAAGCCTGGCCTTGAAGCGTATTACAAAGCCTTGCTCATCCTTCTTGACCGCAAATACCCAGCGATTAGTTATCACCGTTGACTTCCCAGCCGAGCCTCGGTCCACAATAATCCAGACTCCATGTCGACGCAACGAAGCTAATTCCTCCTCCATCGCTGCCTTCCACTGCTCAGCATACTGTGATTTGACCGCCATTTTGTACGTAGTCGGTATCGGAACATCTCGAGCATGTAATCGAGCTTGAGAACCGCACGAATTCTTTAACTCTTGTAGCCACTTACTGGATTTGCACGGAGTGACGAGATTAAGTTCAAAGTCGTTGAATTGGGAATTGCGCTTCCTCTTTCTACCAAACCGTGATACTTGATGCCGAGAAACTGTATCATGTTCACCAACAGTTGTGTTCCGAGGTGAATGCTGCATCACGACTTGTCTTATAGGGGAATTTTGGCTGTTGTTTTCAGTTGAGTTTGCCACGGTTGTTGCTTCTGCAGGGGCACTTGATGAGCTCACCCGCGTACTTTGCGGCACGAACACACTCACTTTCACTGAATCTAACTTCACCACGTCTTCAGTTTGCATCTGCATAGGAACGATCGACGCTCTTATTGGAAGCTGATGGTCACCATGACCATACACATTCGCCAGTAGCTTCTCAATATACTCTCGGCCAACAGTATAATCTTCACCCCACACCATATTTCCATCACGATGAGTTGAAACTCCCCCTGAGGTCAAATCTATCACTTTATATCCATTCGTTGCAGGAGAATAACCAACGAGAATCGCAACTCCCATTCGAGAAGATAACTTCTTCTTTCTCGTCCTCGATCCACTAGCTATGTGAAAATAACAAAGAGAACCCCACGTTCTTAGCCACGATACATCTGGACGCTCACCAGATAGCTTTTCATGCGGTGTAATACCCTGAATGACTCGCGAAGCCGTCACATTCATCGTATGTACCACGTGCAGTGCTGCTTCACCCCACAGACTTTCTGGTAGGTTTGTCATGTGCAAAAGCGACCGTACTTTCGGGAGAACAATGCCATTAGCGCGCTCGACAATTCCATTTTCTTGTGGCGTATACCCATTCGTCGTGGTCAATGAGATTCCTTCCGAGCTGCTAAATTCCTGGAGTACGGAGTTATCAAATTCGCCACCTTGATCCGAATGAATTTCTTCAACCCGCCAGTTATTCTCTCTGTACTTAACGTGAAGACGGTTAACAAGAGCAATGATGTGCTCTTTAGCTTCGCTCTTCTGCTTCAGTATGAATATCCACTTGTACCGTGAGTACTCATCCACAACGAGTAGGGAAGCAATTACACCCATCCAGTGTCAACTCATTGACTGTGCACACATCTACTTGAAGCTTTTGCAACGGCTTCTTCGCACAGTTTCTTCTTTCTCGATAAGTCATTCGAACCTTCTTGCCCTTGATACACTGGAAGACAGTCACAGTCCCCAAATGTCTTGCTGTTGGTCTGCAGTCCATTGACAATTTGATTCTTCGCCATATTCCTTATTGTTTCTGAACTGGCGTGAGCAAACCGCTTGCCAGAGCGATAACGACTGCGAACTGTTGGATCGCAGAATCGCATTGCAGACGGCTTCCGTTTGCTGTTCTTGTGGTTTGACCGACTCGATTCGATAAATACCATCAACCTTTTTGAATTGTAGTGAGATTCGAGACTTATCCAAGAAGCAGGCAGACTGGTCTTTTGCCATCGACAGGAAATATCCAAGCGACTGCATATAATCGAGCGAGATCAAATTGGCGATTGCACCAGGAACGTAGTATACATCGGAAAGAATCCTGTGTTCCCTTCTGACCAGTACGTTGATTAACTACGAATAACTCCACTGAGCCTTTCTGATTGACGTTTGCCGTGCTTCCATTGGCACAGCGCATTACACGACCATTGCTAACCGTAGTTATCTCCACAAAACAAGACAGATCTCCACAGATATTCACCTGAGCTCCACTGTCCAGACACCATTCTATTTGACTGCACGTATTCATCTGCGGTGAACTATCCAAGGACACCATTAGCTCCATTGGACCAGTCGTATCATTACCACGATGTCCTCCACGGCCACCAGACTTGGACCGGCCGTTGTAACCATCACGTTGGCGTCCATTATAGCTTCCTCGTTTGTTGTTTCTTGGGCATTCTCGGTACCAGTGACCAAGCTGATTGCAGAAAGAGCACGGACGGCGATCCATACCACTACGGACAGAACGACGATGGCTTTGATGACCAGAGAAGCGTTTCCCTCTGGTAATACCGCCTCTTCCAGCATGTTGACGAGTTGGAGATCGGTCGTCTACAACCTGTAGGATTCGTCCTCCCCCTTGAGCTGAATTATTATTTTGAGAAGTCGCCGGATTATGTGAAACTTGAGTACCACGCATATTTTCTTCTTGTTCTCTTGCCAAAAGACGTCCACGAACACGGCCAACTTCTAACACGGTTCTTTTCATTCGAGCAGCTACAAGCTCATTGCTGAGATCAGGAAATACTTCAAGGGCATTAGTCAACAGTAAACGAGCCAGTTCAGCATCCTCCAGTGGAAATCCGAGCGTAACTAAATCCTCCTGTAGTTTCATTACTGCATCGATGTATGTGTCAACTCGTTCACTTCGAGCCAATTTGCGAGTAAACATTGCACTCTTGATCAAAATATCGTTCTTGGCCGCACTGCCTGCATTGTATTCTTTCTCTATCTCTTGAAAAAGAGAAACAGGATTGCAATTCACAAGCAACCGACGATAACGCCCAGCAAGTCTCGGACCAAGTGATCCTGCAATTGTTTCCTGTGCCTTTAACCAGCGCGTTTCGAAGCGCCGCTTCTTGCTAGATCTCCATGATTCCTTTTTCACCTTATGTTCGATGACAATTTTCCACAATTTTTGCACTTTGAGCTTGAGTTCAATCATTGTGCGCCACAACTCGTAATCGTCAGCTCCTGTGAGTTTGGGCACCTCTAAATTTGAGTAATCTTGTGTTGATTTCCGGGAATGTTTACGGCTGCTCCTTTTCTTGCCTCGAGAACGTTTACGCTTCTTTTCACGCCCACTGTCTGAACTTGAGTCAGCGTCCTCAGAGCTTGAGTGCTCACTCTCCGAGTCGCTTGAGTCAGCACTAGAGCTCTCACCACTTGATGACGAGGCCAAGGACGTTGCTTTCTTAGCCGTACCGCTCAACTGAGAACTGCTACCCTCATCATCATCTCCCAATGAACTTCCATGCTCGTCATCTTCCCGGTCCGAGTCATTACTGACCTCAGACTGGTCAGACGTCCTGCGGAGGCGAGGCGTAACCCTATTTGGGCTCATAACCTGTCGATTGATGGTCATTGCAGAGGTAGGAAGAACACGAGAGGGAGGTAGCAAAGCCTCCGGGTCTAGACTTGTGCTGCTTGGGCAGGAGGTGGCGGAACTGGAAGTGATGCCGCTCTCTAGCTCAAGAGGCACAAGTCGCACCGACCCAATGTATATTTATAGCATGCAACCTAGAGATCTTATCAACAGCGAGCATATCAATAGTAATAGGAGTAGTACTCCGACAGCTGCAACCTGTGGGGAGGCGTGCGGAGCAGCGCCGCCGCCTGTAGCTGTGTCGCTCACGCACATGCTTGAGGCTTGAGGAGGCGCAAGAGTGATTGTCCTTGGTTCAACACAAACGTGTCCAGCTGAAAGTGACAAGGCTTGCAAATCAAAAACCGATAAAGGGACAAATGTATCAGGACATCAAAATCAATTTTCAGAAAGTTTTGGAAAATGTCAAAATGGCGAGTGCGGAATGGCTTCCTAGCACGCATCATGCGTTGGTGACGTCGGCTCGGGCGTCTCCGTTATTGGAGTGTTGGTCGTAGGAGTGTTGGTCGTAGGACTCTCAGTCGTAGGTGCTTCTGTGCCTGGTGTATCCGTACCGGGCGTCGGTGTGGCTGGGGACTCAGTACCGGGATTGGGTGTAGTCGTCGCAGGTGTTTCTGTTCCAGGACCAGGGTTCTCCGTGCCTGGTGATTCAGAGGAAGGAGTTGGTGTCGATGGGGTCTCCGTTGCCGGTTCGGTCGTCGACGGTGTTGTTGAGCCACTGCATTGGTCTGAAACGTAGTCCACCAGGTCACGGAACAGGTAGATCTTGTCTCCAATCGGCAAAATGCATTCCGACAGTCCCAGCGCCTCCACGTCGGCCAGAAGGTTGGCACACGCGGTCGAAGCGCACATACCCGTGACCTCTTCGGCGTCGGGCTGCTTGCCGGACGTGAACGAGTATCCCGAGTCAGTGCCGCATTGGTCGATATACTGGTTTGTCAGCAGTGCCGAGAGGACGGATGTCTTGCACGTGGTTACAGGTGTGGCGGTGGTAGGTGACGGTGTTGTCGGCGTTTCAGTCGTTGGAGCTGGAGTCGTAGGTGCCTCCGTTGCTGGTGCAGGCGTGGATGCATCGCATTGGTCTGAAACGTAGTTAACCAAGTCTGCTAAAAGAAGAATCTTGCCGCCAACAGGAATCCGACAGTCCGTGGTTACCATGGAAGCCACGTAGGCGAACAAATTAACGCATGATTCTGATGCGCACATGGCAGCAACATTAGCGTCAGTCGGGGAGGTTGGAGCTGTGAACGAATATCCGGTATCGACAATGCACTGGGCCTCGTATGAGCTCGTCAACAGGTACCTCAACTGGGCAGATGTGCACGAAGCAATAGCTGTGGTTGGCGCTGGGGTCGGTGCTGCAGTCGTAGGTTCTGGTGTGGCAGTGGTTGGCGCAGGAGTGTCAGCTTCACATTGATCCGTGACGTAATCCACCAGATCGGCTAGTAGCAGAATCTTTCCACCGACAGGGATCCGACAGTCCACGGTCACCATTGATGACACGTAGGCAAACAAGTTGACACATGACTCGGAGGCACACATGGCGGCAACGTTGGCCTCGGTCGGAGTTGTTGGGGAGGTAAACGAGTAGCCGGTATCCGCAACGCACTGAGTCTCGTACGCACTGGTCAAGAGGTACCTCAGTTGAGCGGAAGTACATGAAGCAATTACCGTAGTAGGCGCCGGTGTAGCCGTTGTAGGCGTTGGGGTGGCAGTAGTCGGTTCGGGGGTGGCAGTTGTCGGAGCTGGTGTGTCCGCATTGCATTGGTCCGAGACGTAGTCGATCAGATCAGCGAACAATGATATCTTGTCGCCGATGGGGAGCGTACACTCGGTCAGATTCATGGCCTCCACGTCGGCCAATAGACTGTGACAAGCGTCCGAAGCACACATACCAGCAACTTCGGTCTCGGTAGGTTTGACACCAGTCGTGAAGCCGTATCCGGAATCATCGGAGCATTGGTCGATGTATTGGTCCAGGAGCAGTTTGGAGAGCGTGGCAACCGCACATGAGGCTGCTGTTGCCGACTGTGCCAGCGCAGCAACCGCCGTGGCAGCAAGCAGGAGCTTCATCTTCAGTTGGAGAAGGTTTGTAGCCGTCGAAGGCTTGAGCTGGTTGCACCAACAAGAGAATCGGTAAGTGACGACCACAGCAAGGGCAAGAGGGCTGTGTCTGACAGAAGATTGAGGCAACAGACGAATCAACTCGACGTTGGTCGAGAAACCCAACGGGAGGCTAGACCAGGAAGGGATGGCACTGTTGGAGAGCACGCTTGAAGTTCTCCTTGCAGTGTTACAGCGGGTCGTAGTCAACCAAAGATGTTGCTGGTACGCCAATTGGACTGCAAAGGCGAGTGGCATTGTGCTGCTTGAGTGCCACTCGGTGTTCGGCGTTCAAGTTGAACGTGATGTGCCATGTCTGAGTTTCAGGTAGCCACTATTTCTGATAACTCCCACTGAATGTAACACAGTAGGCGCGCGGGGGCGAGGAAGCGGAGGCCGGACTTGGACGGCGGAGCGAAGACCCAGGGAGGCGTGACCAGTTGGTGGGCCACTGAGAGGTTGTTGGTAAATTGAAAAGTGAATTGAAATGAGGAAGGCTCTTACGGTCCTAAGCTAACTGGTGGCTCACAGAGCTCTCTCTCAAAAATCCAGTAGAATGTATCCTAGAGCCTATCTTTTCCTATCTTCTGATTTGGCTATCTACCAATGATTTTCCTATAAACTTCCACGTAGCAATGTTGACTTGACTCCTGGGCGTCCCATAATCAAGCTTCGAGAACCTTCTCGAATTTCAGCCAATGAGACTCTCTCAATGTCTCAGCTGAATGGCGTAAACCACAATGGCATAATACCAGAATCTAGTTTTAGCCAATCACAAAGTGGGTACATGTAGAGATATGTAGATTGCACTACAGTGCATCAACTTGCACTTCAATGCCGACGGAGTGCTATCGACAGCATTCCGTCACATGACCTCCCTTCGAGAAAGAGCCTCCCCCTAGAAAGGATTCTCTCTCTTCTTGGACTTCCAATAGAGGTCGATGAGACCAGGATCTGTTTCAGATTCTCAACAGGTTCCCATGTGGCCTCTTCTTGGTCTCGCCTAACCACCAAACCTTGTACTGCGGCTTCCCCTTGTACTTACGGTGGTTAATCACGGCTTCGACCAGTTGCCCTTCAGTTCCATCGGCTAACACAACCTTGTTCACCTTTGCCTGCGCTTCGGGTCCTTGCGGTACGGCTTCAACAGTGATGTATGGAAAATTGGATGCAACTTCAGGTTCTTCGATAATCCCAACTCATACGAGTCTCGAGATACCTTCTTCTGACCGGAATGGTCCAATGAACCTCGGAGCTAACTTCTTCGACTGTGCGTACCTTTATGACGGATATCCAAATTCTTCCCATCTAGTAGCACCATGTCGCCAATTTTGAAGTCTTGACAAGTCTGTTCCTGTCGTAATAATGCTTCATGCGCTCCTGTGTTTCACTCATACGGTCTTGCGCGACCTTGAGGAAGGCTTCCGTCGGAGAGAAACTCTTTGCTGCTTTCTCCAACTTAAACTCCGGATCTGCCGCGATATCGTCGGGCATATATGGAATATATCCTAGATCCGCTTCAAAATGGCAGACATGCCAATCGTAGCATGCAATCGCCGATTATAGGCGAACTCTGCCAAATGAAGAAACTCATCCCAATCATTCTGGGCTGGGTTGATAACACCTCGGAGATAATCTCCGATAAAACGGTTTGTACGTTCCGTTTGTCCATCCGTCTGCGGCCTCAAATGCCGATGACAGGTTGTGCTGCGTTCCCATAGCAGTGATAACAGCCTGCCAAAACTTAGACGTAAATTTGAGTCACGATCAGACACAATCGTCTTCGGAAGGCCATGATCTCTTACATAACTCTTCATGAAAACATTCGCAATATCCTCTGCGCTGTCTGTCGTCTGCGTAGCAATAAACTTTGCACGCTTGGTCAATCGATCCACAATGACCATGATGGCATTCAAACCATCCTTGCTGGGAGGTAGAGACACAATGAAATCCATTGAAATGTCGACCCATCTACCTCGTGGTATCTCCAGCGGTTGAAGTAATCCGGGAGGCTTCACACTTGCCTCGCTTTGTTGCGCTGACACATTTCCACAAGTGTTCACATAGCGCTGGATATACTTCATCATCTTCGGCCAATAGTACTTCTCACGTACTGCGACATAGGTCTTGTAATACCCTGGGTGGCCTGCCGTAACTGCATCGTGGTTCTCACAAATGACTCGATTCTTCAGATCTTCGTCATCGGGAATGTACAATCTAGGACTCTCATCTTCACGCGTCTGATAATACAGCACGCCATGATCTAGCGAGTAATGCGGAACCTTGTCTCAAGCTGTAGCTTCTTGACAAGTCCTTGCAAGTCCTTGTTCCACGAGTACATCTTCACTGCGGATTGTGCCACGGTCATATTGTTCTCGACCATGGTAGCCACAATTTCACGGTTTTGAGCCGTATCAAGAAGTTCCTTCAGGCTCACTTGCGCTGCCTTATGCTCGAACTCAGGATTTCTCGACATCGCATCTGCGACTACATTCGTTTCTCCTGGAATCCACTTGAACAGAGGCTGAAACTCCGCAAGTTCGTTGAACCACCGCGCAATGCGTCGATTCGTCGTCTTCTGCGTGAGAATCATCTCAATGCTCTTGTGATCTGTTTCCACCAGGAATGGCTTGTCGAGAAGATACACGCGCCATGTCTTCAACGCATGCATAATAGCGAGTAGTTCCTGTTCGCGAACTGGATAATTCAGTTCTGCTGGCTTCATCTTTCTGCCCGTATAGGCTATTGGATGTTCCAACCCTCCCTCCTTTTGAAATAAGACTCCCCTAATTGCGAAATTTGAGGCGTCCATCCGAATTCCGAAAGGTTTGAGAAATCAGGAAGACTGAGAACTGAGGTGATGACAAGCGCTTCTTAAGCTCGTCAAAACAGTGTAATTGGTTCTCATCGAGTTCGATAGCATCACGAGAACGTTTTCCTTGATACATTCATGCAAAGGACCTGCAAACTGCGCGAAATCCTTGCAAAATCTCGAAACGTAAACCGTTGTCCCCAGGAAGCTCTCCATTTGCTTCTTGGTCTTGGGGACTGGCCACTCGGCGATAATCTTCACCTTATCTGGGTCCATACGAACGCCCTTGCGTCCGACAAAGTCACCTAAGCATGGAATCTCATCCACGCAAAATTGGCATTTGGACAGTTTGATGTAGAGCTTCTGCTCTTCACATCGCTTCAATACCCTGTCCAATGCTGCGATGTGGTCGTTCACATCTTCACCCTTCGTGTATACGTAGATATCATCGAAGTAAATCTTCGCCACATCACTCAAATCCATGAAAACCTTTTGCAGCAGTCGATTAAAGGTTCCTGGGCTACCACTGAGCCCCATGGGTGTGACGAGATATTCAAATAGACCATCTGGGGTTGAGAAAGCAGTGAAAGGTATATCTGCTTCTCGTAACTTCACTTGTAATAACCCCAAAGTAAGTCCATGCACGAATACCAATAGCTACCGGCCATCGCATCAAAGGTATCTTCCTTGCGAGGCATAGGAATAGCTGGTAAAATCGTCGCCAAGTTCAATAGACAATAATCGTGCACAATACGCCATCCGACTGGTTTCTTCACACAGAAAGTCGGTGCACAAAACGCTGACGTACTTGGTCGAATGATGCCAGCCTGAACCATCTCTTTGGTCCATTCCTGAATCGTTTTTCTCTGATCAGGACTTTGGCGCCATTGTTTGACCGAAATCGGTTGAGTACCGGGTTTGAGCAAAATCTCGTGCTCAATTCCTTCCCGTACTGGCGGTGTCTCATTCGGAAGTTCCGTACGGAAAACCGTATCCGCATACTTCAGTAGCGTCTCATACGCCGGATTATCCTTGAGAGCGTCCCATCCTTGACTCTTGAAGCGTTCAGCCTTCTCCGAATCATGCGGATTGATGACAAACACTGCCTCAATATCCTTGTCCCTACGCAACATCTGCTGGAACTGTTTGGACGAAATAATCTTCGTTCGCCCAAACTGGCCGTTGTGGCCATGCTGCCGATAGTAATTGAAGATCTCACGGGCCTGCGCAACTCTGGCGCGGCGTTGTCCTGCCACCCAACGGGCTGGACGAGTCTTCGGCAGTCTCAACTTCACAGTCTGCGTGTTCTCCACCTTGATGCGAGGTGCAATCTGTCCAGTATTCCAGTCGATATCAGGTTCTGCTCCCGCAGCCACATCATGCCCAAAACAACATCCTTTCCTTCAGGAACAGGCATGACTTGGAATGTTCCCGTTGTCAAAGGAAACTCCTGGTAACTGCAGAGACATCTCTACAGTCCGACGTGGACGATGCACAACTTGATCATAACCGAGATCAACTTGCATCATGTCACCTTCAGTGACATCCAACTCAAGCTTCTTCACCAACTCCTCAGTTACGCCATTCAGGCTACTGCCGTTGTCGATGAATATCGTGACGGGCCTCTCTTGGTCATCCGTCTTGAATGCTCGAGCTTCAGCCTCTAGGATCGCATACACTGCGCCCTGCATGTACCGATTTGCTTCAGTACGTTTTGGCTGAGTACAATCTGGAGAAATGTGGCCAAACTTGCCACAGTTTCTGCACGTAGCTGTCTTTTTCCAATCATCGCTCTTGCCTTTCTTCTTGTCGGAGCTCTTTGAATTCTGCTTCGACTTAGACGCACGATGCCCTGAGCTTGATGATCCTTGCGAACCTCTTCGCAGGAGCTCTTGGGGGTTTTCCCGAGTAGTGTGCAAACTCAAAATTCGACGCAATCTCAATGGCATCTTGCAGTGTTGAAGGACTCTCTTCCTTGATCTTCCTCGCTGTCTCCTCTCGCAAACCGTTCTGAAAGAAGAAACGCTTCTCCAACTCGCTGATAGACAACTCTGTCTGTGATAGCAAGTCTTGAAACTTGGAGACGTAATCATGGATGGTCTCATTCTGTTTGAGACGAAACATCCTCTCGCGAAGATCATATTCGAAGTCCTTCGGCCTGAAACGAGTGCGAACTTGAAGAGCGACCATGTGGGCTGTACGTTCGTACCCTCACACTCTGCGATAAACGCGCGATACCAATTCAGCACTGACTTGCCTAAGTTGCTGGAGATCATCGTCACAAAATCCGATGTATCTGCCTCCATCAACTCGCGTCTGCTTGCGTAATACTGCTCGGTGGCGAAGATCCATAACTCAATATCTTCGCCGTATTTGCCTTCATACATAGGCGGATCCTTCTTTCTTTGCTCACCCCTGGACGCAACTAGATATTCGAATCTTGCGTTGGCCTGCTGCATCTGTGCTTGCAACTGGGTTTGCATCTGGGCTTGGTATGACTGTTGCTGCTGCGTTAAGTAAACTAACAGCCGTTGCATCGACATCGTGTCTGATGCTGCGCCTGCTTGTATCGACGACGTATTCGTAGCTTGCGGTTGACCCTGTGGATCAGGAGTCGTCCTAGCCGTTGGTTGCGGTTGGCCCTGTGGATCAGGAGCCGTCCTAGCCGTTGCTTGCGGTTGGCCCTGTGGATCAGGAGCCGTCCTAGCGGTTGCTTGCGGTTGGCTCTGTGGAATTGGAGCCGTCCTAGCGGTAGCCTGCGGTTGGCCCTGGTGTGAATCAGGTGCCGTCCTGGCTGTTGCCTGCGGTTGGCCCTGGAGTGAATCAGGAGCCGTCCTGGCAGTCGTTCGAGGCGTTCTACGCGGACGGGGGTTTGGAGAGTCGCGCTCACTCGATCTACCACGTGTAGATGACATTTCGAGTGGACTTTTCGTAGCACGAACTCAATCCAATAAAACCCAAAATCCAATGAAAGAAGGAGAAAATGGGAGTGGTTCGGCTTGTACCGACCCAAACACCAAAAGAAAGGGTAAATTGGAAGCTACCGGGGAGCGATGGAAATAAAAGCTGCACTTAAGAGCGTTCCAAGCACTGAACCGGCTTCTAGTAGCGACCAAAGAGTTACGTGCACTAGGCAGAGATATACCAACCTTTCAAAGTTGATTCCCTGACCTGTGATGGGCACGAACTCTCCCAAAGACAACCCAAAAGAGACCCCTTTAGGCCTAGCACTTCCCCAGCAATTGGCTGGTGCTAATAGCCAAGGATCTACTCGCTTCTGGCTATGCCGCCCACGAGAGACCCGACCTTGGACGATGGAGCGAAGCTTGACCCGACAAGCGCTACTATGTAACACAGTAGGCGCGCGGGGGCGAGGAAGCGGAGGCCGGACTTGGACGGCGGAGCGAAGACCCAGGAGGCGTGACCAGTTGGTGGGCCACTGAGAGGTTGTTGGTAAATTGAAAAGTGAATTGAAATGAGGAAGGCTCTTACGGTCCTAAGCTAACTGGTGGCTCACAGAGCTCTCTCAAAAATCCAGTAGAATGTATCCTAGAGCCTATCTTTCCTATCTTCTGATTTGGCTATCTACCAATGATTTTCCTATAAACTTCCACGTAGCAATGTTGACTTGACTCCTGGGCGTCCCATAATCAAGCTTCGAGAACCTTCTCGAATTTCAGCCAATGAGACTCTCTCAATGTCTCAGCTGAATGGCGTAAACCACAATGGCATAATACCAGAATCTAGTTTTAGCCAATCACAAAGTGGGTACATGTAGAGATATGTAGATTGCACTACAGTGCATCAACTTGCACTTCAATGCCGACGGAGTGCTATCGACAGCATTCCGTCACACTGAAGACCAGCCGTCGGAACCGTGGGATGCGCGAGGATATTCCGCGGATAATATCCAACCTAAGGCATCCTCTCATCATGAGAGTCTCATGGTTGCACTGAAAGTCCTGGTCCAACCTCGACATCAACAGTGATTCGAGCGCGTCAGGGCTTTGCCCTCGTACGGTAGCCGCTTTCCGATGTGGTCCACAGCCTGCTGAAGGCGCGTTTGTCAAAGGCAAGTACAGTATCTCCACGTTTGCTACTTCCAGTGCTATGACACAGTACTTGTACTGTGCAATGTACAAGCTGGTCAACCGCTTGGGCTTGTACTGCTCGCAACTTCCCTGTTGTGCACTGCCGCTCATCTGCTTCATGCCACTCGGAGCTTGCACTACAGTACGTGCTCTGGCTGTGATACTCGTAAGTCTTCGTAACCTTATGGTTCTTGGTCGCCTTCACCTGCTTGACTGACGCTGGTTCAATGTACTCAGTTCCTTCGGCCTCCGAACTCGTACGCAAACTCGCTCGGCCGTGTGTCCGTCGGTGTTCGTCATACTGGTAATAGCTATTGGGTGGGTAATTCAACTGTGCATCACGGTGCTGAAGTTCCCTCTGTTCCTTAGCGTGGGCCTTCCGTACCCGTTTCTCTTGTCGTCTTCGAGTTCGTGACGCCCGTACGTGCACGTTGTCCCCTTCCAGTTGCTTCTCACTGCCAGATCCCGTGGTTCGTCCGTCTGAAACTTCCCGAGTGTCAGGTGGAGCTGTCCCGTCGAGGTTTGTCACTGTAGAGGACCCTCCGTCGGATTTCTTGGCCAGTCGCACGGCTCCGTGTCGTTCTCTCCGTGTTTGTCGTGCTAGCACCTTTCGTTCCCACCGACGTTCAGCTTCCGCTTCACTGACATCCCGTCTTCGTTGTGCTGCCCGTAGCTGTAAGACCCTTGCTCGTGGACTATCTTCGAGACTCATCTCCCGTCTGAGAATCTGCTGTGTCCCGTTATGAGCTCCGCCATCCCCAGTGATCAGTACTTCTGGGCTTCGCGAAGTTCCTTCAGTAGTTTCTGGTCCGGACTTTGTTTCTTCATCGGTAGCGTCCGCATTCTCTTGGCCTTCGGCGTCCAAGTCCATACATTCGTCCACTTGGTCGTCAGTTCCTGACGTAACTTCATCAGTGCCAGTTCCGACTTCTTGTGACTCGTGCTGTACCAGTTCCTCAGTGTCACTTGTCCGTATGCCGTTGGTAGGCCTGGGTGTAGCGAAATCTCCATCGTTGGCGTCGACCCGTTTCACCAGGCCATCTCCTGTCGCCGTGGTTCCGCCATCCCCATTGTCCAACCCGTCTGTAACTTCAAAATGCACGCGACGTCGCTTCTTTCTGTCGTGTCCCGCGTCCGTGTCTTCGTCGTTCTCCTTATCTTCTTGTTCGGTCACCGCCGTTGTACCAGTATTGCCCACCGCCGGTGCCGTAGTATCTTCTGGCCGCACACCACTGTTGCTCGGTGCCACCGTGCCGTTCTCATCCTGAGCCGTTGGGACGATTTCCACTGTCCTCGTGACTGGATCTCGTACTCCACAACCCGCTTTCTTCCTCTTCCGTTTCCTCTTCCGTCCGGCCAACCGGGCCTTATTCCACAGTTGCCGTCCTCCAGGTGCCGTCACTGCATCTGTCAGCTGGAACTTCACTTGCCGTTCTGGTCCCTGTCGCCTGATGCCGTGCTCACCTGTTTCTTCCTCTCCCCGTGGGCTTGATGCGCGATGCTGGGCCGGGGCCCCTACATCCGCTGACCGTTTCCCGTGCTTCCGGTGGTAGCTTGGTTGCTGGTATCACCGCTCTGGTTCACCACTGGACTGGACTCCTCTTTGTCTTCCTTCCTGAGGGCACACGCGTCCATAACCATGACAATAGAAGCACATATCATCTGGCCGTGCCGTAGACGCTCTTGCTGGCTGCTGCTGCTGTGATCGTCTGTCCAGATACTGCTGGTGGTTACGCAGTCGGTCTTCCTTGGTTCTCAGTGGTTCGGAGTTTCCATATTTTCGGCCACCATTCCACCGCTGTTGCTGAGACTGCTGTTGAGGCTGCTGTGATCCTTGAGCTTCCATCTGTAGTGCGCGTCCTGGTCGCTGAGCCTGTTTGCCATTACCATCTGCACGTTGGTTCGAAGAGTTCTGCTGCCGGTTCTGAGTCTGTCGCGTCGGCGTCGCCGCAGTTGTCGTATTGGCTGCTTGACTTGCTGTCGGGGCCTCTTCCGGTACAAGCCGGTATCCTGCTGGGATTACTGCGTTCCACTGGCTTCCACTTTGAAGTACAGTGCCACCTTGAGGTACCATTAGCCGTCCTTCAACATCGTATCTGGGTGGAGGTCCTGTAGCTAAGCCAACCGTGTCGTAGCCAGTCACAACAGTCCCCAAGTTTCCACCTGCCGTCGAGACCTGCTGAATCGTTGCCAAATTCGGGACCAACGCCGTCGGTGTAGCACCGGCTGATGCCGTTCGCTCGTCATGGACCCGCATCGCCGTCGCAAGATCAACACCGTAGCCCTCTCCGTAATCGCCAACTTGATCCACCGCGAAGTTCACTGCCTCGTTCAGCGTAGTCGGTCGGTGTCCCCGTACCAGAGTCGAGCACCAAGCGTTACTCATCCCCGACAAGAACGAGTCGACTAGCCATTCTTCGTCCACTGGATTCGTCGACGCAATCTCCCGTAACTTCTGCGCGTACTCTACCAAGGACTCTCCTCGTTGCTAACGTCGCTGTCTTAGTCTCGCCACCACTTCTGGATTCGAGCGCTTAACCATGTAGCGATCATCATCCGACTCAGGTTGCCAAACGTCTGGTCTTCACGCCTGCTGAACACATCTTCCACCGTGTCATACCACATGAGAGCTTCACCTTCTAGACTTGCCACCATCTCAATGAAGACTTCATGTTCACGCCACTCAGTGTGCAGTATAGCTGTTTACGACGCAGTTCATTCCTGACGGCCTTCAACCATGCTTTGACTATAACGTTTGGTTCTCCTAGGCCCTTGAACTTCGGCAGACGCAACTTCTTCTCCCGGGTCGGTGTCTGGTACATCCACTGAGGTGCTTGCGGTACTGCGAAGAACTGTGGGGCAACTTGTACAGGTGGAGTTGGTGGTACAGGTGGTGCCATCGCTGCTTGATCCACAGGGGCTCCTACTCCTGCTCCGCCTCCTACCGGTACTGCTGCTTGTTCCTGTCCAGTATCACCACCGTTTCCAGCGTTGTCCTGACCCTGGTTCTCATTGCCGTCACCATTGTTACCGTTGTCACCACCGTCTCCGCCTCCGTTACCGTTACCCCCAGGGACTGCTGCTGCCCCGGGTGCTGGTACAACTGGAGCTACCGGTGCTTGTTGTCCTCCTCCGGAGACCGGTACGTAACCCATCAGAGCTGCTTCTCCGCTTCCACCGCTTGCTCGTGGAGTCTGACTCGCCGTTGCTCGTAGACTTGCTGCCAGCGGTGTCGAGTTTCCTCCTGCGTCATGCAGGGCCGCTTGTGGAACTTGCTTTCCTCCTCCGTGAGCTATTCCTGGACCTGCAGATACATGTGCCGCCTCAGCCACTGCGTCATGAAACGAAGCACGCCTCTCAGCTCGCTCGTCCCGTGCAGCACTAGCCGATCGTCGAACCATGATCTTCAGCTAAACTTCCTTATCCGTGTCCGTGTCCGTGTACTTCTGTAATACAAAACTCATCCGTATGTTCAGTATCCGTGCTTTCCGTGTCAATATCTAATTCTGTAAACTGTGCAGTGCTTAAGGAACTCAGTAATGGCTCTCATCTGTGTCTGTGTCTGATACAGGCCTTATTGCCCATACTTCTAACTTCTAACGGATAGACCAGTGTTGTCTAGTGCCAGTATTGCACCATCCCCAGTACAGGATGTCCCCGCCTATGGTTCTTGCCCACTGTGACTAGGCTCGCAAAGTCCACCATTATTGCAAACGTTTGCCCAGAAAGCCACTGTAATGACCACCATGTCGGCTTTACTTCCTTTTACGCCGTGAAATTCCAACTTCGAAGGGAGCCAGTGGTCACGCAAGCAGGAACTAGAGTCAGCACGTCACCAGAGAGGGACCCCGGCGGACATTGTCCAGTAGAGACGGCTAGGGAGAGGACGTTTTGTAGCAACTACAGTCTTGGGTAGATCTGTAGCTTGTCCTCGTGCTAATCCCAATATACAACATGTACTATACAAAATGAATGCAACACCACATTAAAGTTGAAGTGAACACTCTCTAGTCGAGACGCTATCGATAAGCACCACAACTGCGCGGTTGCTAGCCGCGTTCCCCGCCACACTACGCATGCATCCTCATTGTCGTACCTCAGAACTCCGTGCCTCCTGAGCGTATTACCCTAGAGGTCCTCGCCGGTCAGTACACCGCAGAACAAGGCCACTCCCCCAGATAACCCTCAAAATGCTGTTGGGTGAAGCCGACCAGTCGCCGCACTTCACGCGTAAATCACTTCTTAGTTACTTAACTCTGCACGGTCGCGCAAAATCGTAACTGAGAGTTTTGACGGCCAGCCGCACGCCACAGAGCTCTCCTAACTACCGTAGCCCCGCTATCTCTACACCTATCCTAAGTATAGTGCCTGCCACCGTCAGGATCCTCCCTCGGCGACTCCTTGGGTGCCTTCTCCTCCGTTCATTGCCTTGTGTTCATGTCGCCTCGCCTCTCTGCTCCACTGTGTCCTTGCTTGTCTGGTGCTGTGTCATTCCTCCCATTGCGATCTTCGAAAGTCACTGATCTTCAACTTCAAGGTCTCCACTATCTTCCTGCAATTTCCGATTAACTGGTGTCCGCGTCACTGTCGCCAGTGAGGTCAATTATCACTGCTTCCCGAACTTCTTCCAACGAAAGCCGCTCTTCACGAATGAATGTTGATATTTGTCCACAGTTGAATAGCTTTGGACAATCTTACCATTACACTTTCATTCATGTCTATTACATTTCCATTCAATTCGTTGTCGGCCGCCACTGGAATTCTGGAAAGATAATCGCTTTCTCAAACGCTAGCGACACCTTGTCTAAGCCCACAAGACTCGCCATAGGGTCCCGTAGATCTGACCGAGTTCTAACTCGACTGAGGCAGCGTTGTGCTGCGTCCCACTCAAATCGAGTCAAGCCACGCATAACAATTCGTCGACCCAGTAATTTACCAGCCAGACCATTGTATCTACCATTGCTGCTGCACAAATGAGGGAACACATTGCGTAGAGTTCGCTCGTTGATCGTGACGCATGTCGTCGTAATGGCAACGATAGAGCCTGAAGCTTCCCTCTTCATTTCTTCAACATCCAGTTCCACATCTTGAAACCAAAGGGAAACACATTTCCAGCTCTTGATCATCGCCTCTGAGCCGAAACCCGAGTTAAACCCCATGGCTGGCGACGTTGCAGCACGTAGCAGTTCAAATTGCCTACGAGTTGAAGGTTCAAGCCTCGGTTGAAGTCCACGACGAAAGACGGAGAAGTACGCGAGCGCCACCGTCCAGGGATCCTCTCGAGCAGGGGATAGGTATACTTCTTCTTCTCGAATCGATCTCGTCTTGTTCTCTCTTCATACCCGTCGTCACCTTTCAAAGATTCCGTGTCTGTAGCTCCACTAACCATTCGTTTCAAAGGAGGTAAGGGGGTCGATGCTTCTCTCTGTCTCTTTCTGTTCATAAGAGAAAGTAAACCATCAACTGCCGATTCATCTGAAGTGTGCTGGACCCTCTCAGGCCTTCCATTAAAGCGGTCAAAGCCTCCAGTCCATTGATTCTTGAAGAGAACACACGTGTCCATTTCCAACTTGGTGCTCCTCTCCGTTGACAGTTGAGAAATGGCGTCCGAAGCCTGTGAATTCCCGATAACGGGAAGGATAGGCACTCCATTACCAGTAACTAGTATTGGATGAAATCAATACCGTGGGAATACCATTTCGCCGGTATTACCTCTCCATACCACGGTAGTAGTGGGATTACCTTTTGTGTAATAGTGGAATATTAGCTTACGACATCGTTGAAGTTCACATCGGAATGTGATAATTGTCGACCCAAATGCAAATTTTACAATACACCTGGGCCTATTACCGTTCAGTAATACCTGCCAAATTCCCACGTGGTAGTTATTAGGAGGTAATACCACGGTAATTAACAACACTACCAGTAACATCTGCCTGTAAGCATCGAGTTTGTGGCCCACCAAGTGAAAGTCGTGTTCATAGGCTCACCATGATAGACGAGTTTTCGGCAGCAACAGCTGGGCTTATCAAAGGAATAGCAGAATTATTACATGTACCGTATTTGAGATCTCATAGTTCAGAGAGATCTCATAGTTCGCACCGTGTAATAGCCAATCAGCAACGTTGTTTAGTCCACATCAGCAATTGAGATCTCATAATTCGTAGCGTAAAAATAGGTCAAAACTCTCAAAAACAGGGCGCTCACTTCGAGAAAAGCACCATGGGGCCCCGGCCGGAAGAAAGGAAGGACGAGGACGACGGGCATCGGTAAAGCTCCTAAGCAATTTAAACGTGGTGCAGTATCGTACGAGCACAAACTACGAGTAATAGAGTTCCATGATGCTGTAGTGTTAGAGACGTGTCGGTACCTGTACGGCTCTCGTACATTTTACAACAATACAACTTCAAAAACCTGGGGTCTGAACTATGAGATCTCAAATACGGTATATGAGGCCCCGCAAAACAAACTGATGCTAGTGTACCTTTTCTGTGCATTTGAGTTTTCGAGATAATCGCGTTTGAAGTTGACCAATCAAAATTCGTACATAATCGGACATCAAAAGTTTGAAAGCAATAATCACTGGGAAAAGCCTAAAAAGTACTATAATTAACTTGCTATTCACACGTTCTTTTCAACAATATACAATACATTAAAAACGGAGCAATATTGACTCGTCAGCTCTCCTAAACATGTCGAGATTTTGGGGCCTTGAAAATGGTGACATATTTTTTAGATGAACACTACTGATCGGCTATTGAATATCTCGAGACGTACTAGGGCTTAAAATAAGCACAAGACGCGGCTCTATCGAGTAGTGTGCTTAATCGAGATTCGTATTTAAATGCGATAGCATCAGTTTGTTTTGCGGGGCCTCATATGCAAACAAACAAGAGCAAAGCTCAAACCTTCTCTTTTTCGAACAACTGCACGACGCTATTTTACGATTCCGCCGTACCAGGCAGTATCTTACTACGTAGTACATACTGTACCTGGAGCCAACTGACATTGCTGGTTAGTTCGTACGTGAGAGGTACCAGTATGTACAACCTGGAGCATTTTGTCACCATATCCTAGATCGAATGACCATCCAAGAATGTGCTCTTTGTTTCCATGCATTCATGTGGCTTACATTTCCTAATGAGCACTTTACCAGCTGCTCGACTTTGAGACGACAACTCGTCGTCGACAAGACGAATTCGAGTAATGTTTCTTCAATTTACGATTCGACTAAACAGTTTTCATATTTTTTTTACAGTTCTTGAAAGCTTTTAGAATAATTATGAGTATCCGTTGACAGAATCTGCCTTTACTCTGAAATCGGGAGAGATCCTTGCCATCTCAAATACCCATGAGACGTCCTCGATATCACTACATGTAAGCAGGCGGAGTATTGGAGTGATCATATCGGACTGGGCTATAACACTTGACATACATTGGTGGGCATGATCCTACTCGAAATAAGCGAATCCTTCCAGGGTAAACCGTCGTCCTACGAGCTGACTGGCAAGTCTCACTTGGTAAAAGCCACGCAGATGAGGAAATACATCGCTTAGTGTCTGCTCAGTGATGGTAATATCAGTTCTTGTGACGGCCGTAACGGAATCTTCTCCTCTCCGTTCCAAGTCCTCGAGATCTACCTCAATAGCGCTGAACCACGTCGAAAGCTGTTGCCAGTGTCGTAATATAACGCCAACGCCTTGCTCCGAGTTGAAAATTACGTCTGGAGCCATAGTCACACGAAGGAAATCCCACTGAACATTACTCTGACGCTCATGAGCGTTCACATCGCCACCGTATCGGAAAAGGCGAAAGTATTCCACCGCTACACTCCAGATAGTGTGTTTTACTGGGACCACGGTGCACAATATCCTTCTCCTCTCTTCAAACTTCTTGATCTCTTCTCGTAGCAGTTTATTCCCGTCTTCAAGGCCCAGGAGGTATTCGTTCTTCTTCTTTCTGTAACGGATCTGCCGCTCGCGACGTAAAGTACGCCTCCGTTCCTTCTCAACGAGGATTTCTCGTATTGTGGCTTCGTATCTGTTTGGCCTTGGTAATGACTTGTCGTCCATGCCGTGTTGACGTCTTGAGGATCTTTTTGATTCTAACGCTTGAGGAACATGGAAAACTACTGCATACACTACACACGTCGTCCCGTCATGGTGTTCTCTTCCCATTGGAAGGAAGCCTAAGCACATCTCATACAATTGATGATGTATCTTGGTGAGGAAATGATACGTGACTGTACTGGTACATTGCTGCCAAGTCCGTGAACAAAAACTCTGAGAAATATCACGCTGCAAAACGACATTACAGAAAATTGACTGGAGCAAAGCCCGAAAGGGCTCATGCGCCTCGACTACCCGCGAGAACGTCCAGCTTTGGATCCAAAAGCGCCTGTCTTGGAGATTTGCGGTAACTTGAAGAGAAGAGTAGTGTTGCATGTATTGTCGGCTTTACTTCTTTTTACGCCTTGAAATTCCAACTTCGAAGGGAGCCAGTGGTCACGCAAGCAGGAACTAGAGTCAGCACGTCACCAGAGAGGGACCCCGGCGGACATTGTCCAGTAGAGACGGCTAGGGAGAAGACGTTTTGTAGCAACTACAATCTTGGGTAGATCTGTAGCTTGTCCTCGTGCTAATCCCAATATACAACATGTACTATACAAGATGAATGTAACACCTCATTGAAGTTGAAGTGAACACTCTCTAGTCGAGACGCTATCGATAAGCACCACAACTGCGCGGTAGCTAGCCGCGATCCCCGCCACACTACGCATGCATCCTCATCTTCGTACCTCAGAACTTCGTGCCTCCTGAACGTATTACCCCAGAGGTCCCTGCCGGTCAGTATACCGCAGAACAAGGCCACTCCCCTAGATAACCCCCAAAATGCTGTTGGGTGAAGCCGGCCAGTTGCCGCAGTACTCCACGCGTAAGTCTTAGTTACTTAACTCCTCACGACCGTGCGAAATCGTAACTGAGAGGTTCGACGGCCAGTCCGCACGCCAAAGAGCTCTCCTAACTACCGCCGCCCACTATACTACTCCTAACCTAAGTATGTCAGCTGCCACCGCCAGGATCTTCCTTCGGCGACTCCTTACGCGTCTTCTCCACCGTTCCCTTCCTCGTGCTCACGTCGCCCGTCCCAGTACTCCACTTGTGTGCTGCTAGTCCACCGCCGAGTCGTTCCTCCTGCTGCGATCTTCCATCGTAGCCATTGGCCTTGAACTTCAACGTCGTCCAGCATCTTCCGGTCTCTGTAGCCTTGTAGTCACCGTCCAACCTTCTGTCGTCCCCAATTGACTGCAAGTTAACTTCCTTAGCCGTCGCCGTCATCTGTGAGGTCGATGATCTCCGTCTTGTAGTGCTGTCTTTCGAAAAGTTGCTTTTTAGGGGCGTAAATTCCTAATCGTCCACACGCCATCCCCCGCCTGAAGATCGTCCCCGATCTTACCTTCTTCAAATAACTGCTCGAACTGTTGGGCAGTGAGCCAGGCTGGCACCACTGGTCCACCTGGTCGATCTTGGTATTCAACTCGATACTGGGTCTCATAGCGTCCTGCCTTGTTCTTGACCTTGCGCTGTCCTCGCTCAATGACTGTTCCAGCGCCTGCTTCGGCCATAATAACTTTGGCTGCTGATGGCCAACGTCCTTGTCCATGTCCACGCAAAGCTCGAGCGGCACCACCTTCATTTCCAGGTCCGTTCGCTACAGTACTGACGCTTGCTGAGACGTCTCCGTCATTAATCGCCGTGTCGTCGTCTCTGTGGGTCGTCGAAGGGCTTGATACCCTGCGATTCTGAGCTGTACCCATTTCCTTGGTGTTTGTCTCCGTCGGTTGGTTACGTAGAGCACTCCGTCGAGCTGCTCGTGCCTCTCGCGCTTCTGTTTCTGCACGTCGTTTGGCCTGCTGCTCCTGTTGCTCATCTGGTCCTTGAGCTTCAGCGCGCTTTCGCTTTCGTGGCTTCGTCGCCGGTGTTGTTGTGACGCCATTGTTCGCCACCGTAATCGCTACTTGGTTTTCGGTAGACAGCGTATTAATTGCATTTGGTACCCGTTGATCTTGTCCGGTGCCTGCTGCCTTATCCGGGTCCTCCGTTTCAACTCCTGCAGACGTCGTAGCTATTCTGGAATCTCAAGCTGGCCTACCGTGTCGTCACGTCCTCTGTGGTTCTCCTTCGTTCTCGAACCCGCTGCACTTATCGGTACTGTGGCCATCTCCGCTGCCTGAGCGTTATCTTGAATACTGACGATCGTACGTGTCGTAGATTCAGGTGCAAGTTCACCTTCTGCTACGAATGCTGGTTCTGTCGCCGCCGCAGTGTCGTTCGACCTGTATTCAACGTCATCGTCACCAAACAGCTCCTCATCCTTGGCCATGTCTTCCAGTATCTGGTCAGCTATCGCTGTCAACTGACTCCTCGGTCTGTAGTACGAGATCAGGAAGCTGCAGTGAACAACCAATTCCTCGCCTGTGTCTTCTCTTCGGACGATCCAGTTGTCAAAGCCTCCGTCTGCTGTTAATCTCACGGGACCAACCCACTGATGAGCAAGCTTCGTCGCACCAGTTCCTCTAGGAGGCTTAAAGAGCCACGCCGTATCGCCCACCTTGAAGTGTACGTTGTTTCTGACCTTCTGATTGTAATACCGCTCACGCCGTAGCTGATCACGTTCTAACACCACTTTTGCAATCTTTGCTGCCGATGCCATGTTCTTCACCAGCTTTCGGTGATACTCCGGCCAGCCGTCGATCTGCTGTACTTGACTCACCCTCAGTAGTTCATTAGGAGCACGGAGCCGTCTCCCCATCATAAGCTCATTAGGAGAGTATCCTGTAGTTCCATGTCGGGCTCCGTTATAGGCGTACATCGCACACGGGATCCAATCGTCCCAATCGTTTTGCTTCTCGTCCACGTACTGTGAAACCATGTCCTTCCAGATCTTGTGATATCTCTCCACGAGTCCTAGCAACATAGGTCGATACGGTACAGGCTTGGTCTGTTTTGCCTGCATTAGCTGGACTAATCTGGTCACCACGAGTCCATTCAACTCTGGAGCTCCGTCCATGATCAACTCACGCATAGGCCCATGTACACTCACGATACGTTCCGTCAAAAACCTTGCGATATCTTCTGCTGTATGACTTGGAGTTGCAATCATTACCGCATATCTGCTAGCGTAGTCGACAGCCGCGATAACGTAGCGATTTCCTCTGGCAGTGCTCGGTAGCGGACCTGCTACGTCAAGCGCCCATCTGTCGCCAACTGCACCAACTCCCAAGCTTCGAAGCGGTGGTATAACTGCCTTTGGTCTCGTTTTCCGTGTTGCACAATCTCTACAGCTTCGTACCCAGTACTTGACTTGGTCACGCATTCCGGGCCACCAGTAAATCTTCTCTAGCCGTCCATACGTCTGTGGAGTTCCCAAGTGACACGCGTAGATCGAGTCATGAGCTTCTCGCAGTGCCTTCGCTCGGAGTGGGGCCGGTAAAACCACCCGTAAAGATCCATCCGCCTCACGTAAATACACCAGTCCGTCTCGAACAACAACTGTTAGTCCTTTATGTAGCTGCTGCCCTCGTAACCGTTGTGACAACTTGTCCTCTGCCTGGTATCGTCGAATCTCGGTATCTGTGAGCTGTCCGTCACCCGATCCGTCACCGTCGTCATCTGAGTCTTGGTTTTCCTCTGCTGTATCTCCAGCTACGCCTCCATCGTGATGTCCATCCGTCGGTACTGTACTCGTACGAGTCATGTCGGTCGTTGCGTCCTTGGTTGGTACGGTAGTTTTTGTACCCCCAGTAGGTTGCCCGTTGCCGCCAACTGTACGTTCGTTCTCAGGTGTCATCGCGTTAGCTTGCCGCCGCTTTCCTCGCTTGCTTCTCCGCCGATTCGCCGCCATGGTCCGTACCGGAGCGCGTGACAGCGCGTCTGCCACCACATTAGTAGAACCTGGTCGGTAGGTTATGCGAAAGTCGAACTCCTGCAGTTGTAGAGCCCATCGATATGGCCGCCCGGTAAGGTCCTTCTTCTTCATCAAATATGACAGCGCCGAGTGATCCGTGACTAACTCGAATCTTCTACCGTACAGGTATGGTCGAAAGAGCTTTACGGCCCAAATGACGGCCGCGCACTCCAGGTCTGTGATCCCGTACTTCGCTACAGTAGGCGAATTCACTTTAGATGCGTAGGCTACCGGCTGATCACCAGCACCTTGGTCCTGCATCAGTGCAGCACCTAATCCCACCACTGACGCATCCGTCACTAGCTTGAATGGCTTTGTGAAATCTGGATACACCAACAGAGGTCTCTCCGTTAGCTCCGTCTTCAGGACCTCGAACGCCTCCTGTTGTTCAGGCCCCCAGTCCCATGCCGAACTCTTCCTCAGCAACCTCGTCAAAGGCGAGGCCTTTGTCCCGAAATGTGGCACAAACCGCCTGTAATAACCGGCCAAGTGCACGAATCTCCGCACCTCGTCAGGATTTTCCGGTGTCGGGAACCGCTTCACCGTGTCCACCAATGACTCCAAGGGTCGTATCCCTTGCTCGTCGAGCTCGTGGCCCAGGTACTCCAGTCTCGTCTTGGCGAAACTGCACTTCTTCGGTTTCAGTGATAACCCCGCCCGTGACAACCGTTCCAACACACAGGCCAGTTCAACCACGTGTCGCGAGACTGATCCCGCAGTAAAGATGATCACGTCGTCCAGATATACCAAACAGCTTCTCCATGTAAGTCCTCGAAGAACTGCATCCATCATCCGCTGGAACGTTCCCGGTGCATTAGCTAAGCCGAAAGGCATTCGAACAAACTGGAACAATCCTTGTCGAGTAACAAACCCTGTCTTAGGGCTTTGTCCATTCCTGCTACAGGCACCTGCCAATAGCCCGCATGAAGGTCTAGGCTCGAATATCTCCGTGATCCGTGCATAGTATCCAGAGCTTCGTCAATTCTCGGTAACGGGTACACATCCTTCTTGGTGACGTTGTTCAGTAGCCGGTAGTCGATGCAGAATCTAACAGTGCCATCTTTCTTCCGAACTAGGACCACTGGGAATCCCCATGCTCCCGTGCCCTCTTCTATGACTCCATCATGCAACATCTTCTGTACTTCGGCGTCAATCACTTCCTGCTCGGCTCTCGAATACCGTCGGGGTCGAATCTTGATCGGTGGTGCATCCCCAGTGTTGATGTGATGCTCTACACCAAGTGTCGTTGCCGGTGGACATCCCTCCTTCGGTTCCAACAACTCTGGATAATTCCTGAGCAGCTTCACCAGAAGTTCCTTGTCCTTATCATCCATTTCACCGAAGTCCAACGTCTCTTCATTGCTAAGCGGCTTCTCCTGTACCCGTATCTGATCTAGCCACTCACTCACACGTTCTCGTTCGAGATCACCTCCCAAATCCAGAATTTCCATCTCGTCATCCAGAGGCGTCCATGTTCCTAGCATTTCCTTGCTCGGTAACTTTGCTGTCTTGCCAACCAGATTTAGGATCGGTACCTTTACTTTACCCGACTTCACAGTCACCAACGTCGGTGCCACAAGCAAGTAGGGCTCCTTACGTTTCTTCGGGATGAAGAGGCCAACTGTTCCGTCCTCCTCAGGTACTGATACCTCCACGTTATGACAGGTTTGTGTATGGATCTTAGCCTTCCTCAGGAGCCGTATCTTAGCCACTCGTTCACGTTTCTCTCGCGATCCAATTCCAGTGAAAGGCACGACCTTCTTTACGTCGTTCTCGTACCATTTCATCTCGCTAGAGACGAAATCTATCTTCACTCCATGGTCGTACATCCAGTCCTCTCCAACCAGGAAATCTTCGGTATCACTGTCTACAATAAGGGCATCCACTGTCATACTCTGCGAATACTGTGTCCAAAGAACGAAACGATAGACTCCGATCACCCGTACTGCTGCTCCACTAAAGCCTTCCATAAAGTCCACAGGAGGAGGTACATTTAGCCGTGTACCGTGTTCGCGCCAACTCCTTCCTGCAACACTATATTGAGCCCCTGTGTCCAGCTTCACTGCCGTCAGTTTTCCTCGTACAGTCACCGCCGCTGTAGGTAGTTGATCCACCGTCGGTGCTTGCACTGCTCGTAGTTTTCCAGTCGTACAATGTCGTGCTGCCGTCTCATTCCACTGAGTACTTGTACTGTGATAAGTACTGCCGCTGTGATACTCGTAACTTCGGTGTGTCCGGTGTGTCTTACTGGTCTTCACCGTTCTGACAGCTCCAGGTTCTGCGTACTGTACATCTTTGACCGCACTGCTCGGTAAGGTACTTGCTCGTCCGTGGGTGCGTCGATGTTCGTCATACTTGTACAGGCTGTCGTCCGTATACCTCGTCTGTGCGTTGCGATGTTCCAGTTCTCTTTTCTCCTTCGCGCATGCTTTCGCTAGACGCTTCTGTTGTCGTCGTCGTGCTCGCGAGGCGCGTACTTGCACGGCATCGCCATCCAGCTGGGCTCTCTCTTCCACAACAGTCGTCTGAGGGTCAGTAGTCACTGGAATTGCTGCGTCTTGAGCCGGTTCAGTCGTCGTCACGGTTGCTACCTGTCTTCGAGCTACACGTACAGCTCCTTTCCGTACTCGCCGTGCCTGTAGAGCTGACACCTTCCGGTCCCATCGTCGTTCTGCCTCAGCATCACCAATGTCACGTCTTCGCTGAGCTGCTTTAAGCTGTAGGACCCTTGCTCGCGGACTGTCCAAGATCGTCAACTCACCGTCTAGTATGCCTGTCAATTGCCGCTGTAGTTGTTCACGGACTCCGCCATCCCCACTTGTCAATATCGTCCGTGATTCTGGGGTGGTGTCATCCGGTCCGGTCTTCTTTTCTTCGTCCAGTGGGTCTGTATCCGGGGTCTTGGGCTCTGCCAGAGGCGCTTCACCCGTGATGTCGCCCTCTATGCCCGCCGAGGATCCGCCATCCCCAGTGTTCAAACTCCCGCTAACTTCAAAATGAACTCGGCGACGCTTGTTCCGCCTGCCGTCACCACTTGGACTCTTCTCGTGAATGTTTTCTGCCAACACTTCCGCTTCTTCTGTGTCAGCACCGTGCACTCCTTCTTCACTTGTCTGGTTCGATGTCACCTCGCTGTTCTCTTGTGCCACCGCATCATCTTTACTGTTTCTCGTTTCTAGCTCCACTGGTCCAAGGTCCACTACCCGCCTGGTTGAACCCCGACTCCAGTAAGCCCGTTTCTTCCGTTCCCGTCTTCTCTTCCGCCCAGTCACCTGAATCGCTTCTGGCAACTGCTCTCGTCCAGGTGCTGCTGTCGCTACTAGCTGATGCTGGAACTGCACATGTCTTTCCATCTCCAGTTGGCTAGCGCTTGGCTCACCCGTGCTCTTCGTTCCCCGTTGGTCCTTCGCGTGATGCTGGGCCGGGGCCCCTACACCCGCGAGCCGTTTCCCGTACCGCCAGCCGTGTTCTGGTTGTTGGTCTCACTGTTCTGATTCACCACGGGGCTGGTTTCTTCCGTGTCTTCTTTCTTAAGCGCACACGCGTGAGCGTGGTGCCCAAATCCGTGGCAGTAGAAGCACATGTCATCAGGTTTCGCTGTTGCCGTGCGGTTTGGTTGCTGTTGCTGAGATTTTCTGTTCAAATACTGCTGGTGGTTGCGTAAACGGTCTTCACGCGTCCGAAGCGGCTCATTGTTTCCATAGTTTCTCCCGTTGCTCCAACGCTGCTGTTGGGGTTGCTGCTGCGACTGCTGCTGAGTACCCCGAGCTTCCATCTGGAGCGTACGTCCCTGCCGCTGGTTCTGTCGAGTATTCGCATCCGTTCTCTGGTTAGTGGTTGTCGTCTGTCGGGTATGGGCTGCCGTCCGTGCCGTAGCTGCTGGAGTTGTCGTACTGGCTGCTTGACCCGTCACTGTCTCTTCCGGTACCAGTTTGTATCCAGCTGGGATGACTGCATTCCATTGACCACCACTCTGAAGTGTGGCACCTCCCTGAGGCACCATTAACCGTCCCTCAACGTCATACCGTGGCGGAGGTCCAGTAGCTAAGCCCACGTCGTCATATCCTGACACGACACTTCCCAAGTTTCCACCTGCCACTGAGATCTGCTGAATCCGTGTCAAATCTGGGACCAAGGCTGTTGGGACGGCGCCTGCCGATGCTGCCCGTTCGTCGTGTGCTCGCATCGCTGTAGCGAGGTCCACCCCATAACCTTCTCCGTACTCTCCAACCTGATCCACAGCGGAGTTCACCGCTTCGTTCAAAGTCGCCGGCCGATGTCCACGAACCAACGTCGAGCACCAAGTGTTGTTCATACCGGACAGGAACGAGTCAACCAACCACTCCTCGTCGACCGGATTACTGGAAGCAATCTCGCGGAGCTTCTGTGCGTATTCTACTAGAGACTCGCCTCGCTGTTGACGTCGCTGTCGTAGTCTCGCGACTACCTCCGGGTTCGAACGCTTCACCATGTATCTGTCCCGCATCATCCGACTCAAATTACCAAACGTCTGATCCTCTCGTCTGCTGAATGCGTCTTCAACCGTATCGTACCACATGAGGGCTTCACCTTCCAGGCTCGCAACCATTTCAATGAACACCTCATGTTCTCGCCAATCCGTGCGTAAGATTGCAGTTTGTCGGCGTAATTCATTCTTGACCGCTTTTAACCAGGCCTTCACCGTAACTTTTGGCTCTCCCAGACCCTTGAACTTTGGCAACCGAAGCTTCTTTTCACGACTCGGTGCCTGATACATCCACTGTGGCGCCTGTGGCATTGCAAAGTACTGTGGTGCTATCTGTACTGGAGGCGTTGGTGGTACTGGAGGTGCTGGTGCTTGATCTCCATGGATTCCAAGTCCTGTTCCACCGCCATCTCCTGCGGGTAGTGCTGCTGCTTGGCCTTGTCCTCCGTTTCCACCGCCTTGTGCACTGTCCCGCTCACCGTTACCACCATTGCCGTTGTCCCCACCATCACCGTCACCGTTGCCATTGCCACCGAGGTTCACTGCTGCCGCATGAGCTGGAACTACTGGTGCTGCCGGTGGACCCTGTGATCCTCCACTGGTACCAGGAATTTCAACCAGGACAGTGCCTCCGCTTCCACCACTGGCCCTAGGTGTATGGCCTGCTGCCACTCGTACAGTTGACGCTGCTGGCATGAAACTTCCTCCCGTGCTGTGCAGGTCTGCTTGGGGAACCCTCTTGTCTGCTCCCTGCGCTATTCCCGGATTCGCCACATGCGCCGCCTCAGCTATGGCGTCATGGAAAGAAGACCGCCTTTCAGCCCGTTCGTCTCTCGCGTTATTTCCCGTCCTCTGTACCATTCCTCTCCGTGAACTTAGTCTTCCGTATCTGTAAAACAAAACCAACCCGTATGTTCAGTGTCTGTGTCATCAGTATCTAACCTCAGTAAACTGTGCTGTGTAGGGATATCAGTAACAGTGCTCATCTGTGTCTGTGTCTACCATAGGCCCGTATTGCCCATTCCTCTCCGGTTGGATAGACCAGTGTTGTCTAGTGCCCGTATTGCACCATCCCCAGTACAGGATGTCCCGTGTAGGATTCTCGCCCTCTGTGACTAGGCTCGCAAAGTTCACCCAGTGAAACATTGCCCAGAAAGCCACTGTAATGACCACCATGTCGGCACTACTTCCTTTTTACGCTTTGAAATTCCAACTTGGAGGGAGCCAGTGGTCACGCAAGCAGGAACTAGAGTCAGCACGTCACCAGAGAGACCCCGGTGGACATTGTCCAGTAGAGACGGCTAGGGAGAAGACGTTTGATAGCAACTACAGCCTTGGGTAGACTAGTAAACAATACTTGTACGTGTGAAATGAATGCATGCCAGAGAGAAGAGAGCACTGTCAAGAAGCAATGTCAGTGGCACTGTGCCACAATGCTTGATACGTTTTCGGCATCAATAGCACATCCATTTGTAGCCACCCTAGATCCAGTTGCAGTACTGTAGCGTGGAATATAGTTATCTCGATTCATTTTCAAGAAAACATTCTGTATCGTTCTGCTTAAAATGTATTTTTGCTTTACTTCAGAAAGACTATGGCTATTGGCAAGGTGCGGAAGTACACGCGTACTAGCCTGGATGGAAGAAGGACGTCGCATGAGCTTTAAAGTCAAACATGTTTAAGTATGAAAAAGGCTATGATTATGGTACGTTTGTGCATAACGGTACGATCCACAGGCTTTCTCATCGCGACAACAGTATTATTAGTGGAATATGAACATTGAAAACGCAGTACGTGTATTAATACTACCGGTAGTACATCCGCAAAAGGTGAAGAATCTGCTCAAAAGTCGATCAGAAATCACCGTCGTTCGCAGTGCCGAGCAAATCCGAGAATTAAGCTTCACACGACCCTAGCAAAGCCCAAAAGTTGCTCTTCTTCCTTTATACAACGCGACACTTTCTCTCCAAAAATGCTTTTAAAACTCGTTAACTACTCTACCTACCTAGCTCCTCATGCGCAGTTGGCCCCGATACGGAGTCAGAGAGATAAGGGACTTCTCAAACACCTTGGAGACGTCCTCCAAGCTGCCCAGGACACGCAGCATAGGCGTGAGCATATCGGACTCGCTGATGACACTCGTGACGCGGCCGTATCCACTGTCCCAGTCGAACCGCGTGGAGCCCTGAAGGACGATCTTCTGCCCTAATAGTTTACTGGCCAACAGACCATCAGTATTAGGACCAGTGAGATGAGGGAAGACGTTGGCTACTGTCTTCTCAGTAATAATGAACGTCGTCGTGGTCTTGGCAATCAACGACTCTTGTCCGTTCTTCTTCAAGCCCTCAAGCTGCACTTCGACGTCTTTAAACCACAGGGAAAAGTACGTCCAGTTCTTCAGAATCGCCTCCACGCCACGTCCAGCGTTATATAACACGTCGGGAGCCATAGATGCCCGTAAGAAATCGAGTTGGACACTCGACTTGTTATCGGTTAAGTCCGAAGCGCGGAACCCATACCGGAAGACGCGGAAGTACTCGACTGCCACGTTCCACAGAGTCTTTTCACTTGGTACAGCAGCAGAGATAGCACGTCGACGTTTCTCTAGCTGGAGAATCTCTTGTTGGAGCTCTCGGTTGTTTTTTTCCAGTGTAGTCATGTAGTCTTGCTGTTTCTTACGGTAACGAATCTGTCGAACTCGACGGATCTCCCGTTGATGCTTCTGCTGCTCAACGAACCAGTCTTGAGTTACGACATTGGCCAGAGCATCTTCCGCTGTCTTCTTAGCTGCGTCATGACTCGAATGAGCCAGCATCATCAATTCAGAACTACCGGTATAACCGGAGTCTTGACGCTTCCTCTTAGGCGAGGGTGGGGCCCATTGACGGTCGCTCGCACTAACTTTCCTTGTACGCTGTACGACGCCACTGATGACGTTGTCGCTTAGGAATTGAGTGGGTGGGTGGAGTACGCAACTGTCCATTGTCGATGAGTTGTCTCTGTTGTCAAGACTGCGAATCGCGGAATGGGAAGGGCCTCGATAGTGTTCACGGGGCAGCATGAGCCTCTTTGCCGCGTAAACGGAGGAAGCAGATGACTTGAGGATGTTCTTGTAAGATTTGCCAACAGATTTCCGACCGGACTCATGCGTGTTGCTATGGAAAATTACACAGCTGCAGTGCTAAGAAAGATAAAACATGTATTTTACCCACTGTTTTCGACATGTAGTTGTGTGTATCCTCTCTTTGCACGAAATAAGTGGTTGTACGTACGCTTAGTCCCATTGACGTACAGATCCGCCTTGTGACTAACGACCTGCTACTGTACATGTAGAAAAGGTTGGACAGACAGCGACGTTCATTTGAGAATAAACGGAGTCAGATTCGGATGGGAAGACAGTGGATGCGTAGGTCTGGGAAGAAGGTGACAAATCGACTCTCCTCATCAATGATTGCAGGGTCGTCTATCGCTCCTTGTACATGGCACATGTGACAGTAAAACTGCGGTAACTGTCGCTTGGTGTTAGTTTTCAAATCGACTCATTCCCATGAATACCTGTATGGTTCGACTATCGACCAGCCAACGTCTCCGTAGGGACAAAAGATCTCTTAACCTGGCCCTATCAGAGCAGCAGCGGCTTCGAGAACTGCGTCGCTTACGGCAGGTTCGGTACCGGAAGAAGAAAGACGAGTACACGAACAATCTGGAGGAACAGACGAGAAACCTCCGAAAGGAGATCGAAATGCTCGAACGACGTCAGCATTCCGTCTCCTCCTTCACGACCAAAGAGAGCGCGTGGAGCACTGTGACAGAGTTCTTCCGGCTCTTTCGGTACGGCTTAAGGCCCTTGTTCAGGTACAGAACATGTTCTCTAACAAAGTACACTCTTTATTGTCATTGGTTAAAAATGGTTTGGTACCATGTACCATTTTGCAAAGTTCGCGTTCTCAACCACTTGTTCTGGGAACACCTTCAGTAGGTGTTCTAGTTTGGGCACGTTTGTGCCATGGACGATGTTACAGCTGCAGTGCTAGCAATTGTGGTGAGTGCCTGCGTTAGCGCTGTTATCGCCGCTGCCGATAAACGTGGCCTACGCCAGCCGCCCCAAGCCACCAAGACCTTTTCGACTCGAGCATTTGAGACAGCACTACGCACCTCGGGTACAGATTGGTTCCATCAGAAGCTACGCTGTGATAAGAAGACATTTTTGCGGATCTACGAGCTCGTACATGCATCTATGAGGGTTTCTGGCCCAAACTGCAAGCACAAAGCTATCAAGCGCGTGGCGCTGACGATGAACTACCTAGCGCAGGGAGGTACAATGGACCAAGCGGCCACAGTGCTGGGCATATCCAGGTCTCGAGCCTGCGTCTACATCAACGAGACGCTGGATGTGCTCAGCACCATGGCCAAACGCTTCGTCGTGATGCCCATGGCTGAAGAACTAAACACTGTCGAGAATGGCTTCTACGCTTTTGCAGGCTTCCCTGACACGTTGGGTGCTATTGACGGCACACTCATTCGTATCGCTCGCCCTCATGACTTTGAGGGATGGTACTGCCGCAAAAATTTTCCCGCGGTCAATGTACAAGCAATAGTAGATCACCAAGGTATTTTCCGCTCCATTTCTATTCGTTCAGGGTCTAACAACGATCAATCCCTGTGGAATGGATCGGGAGTTCGAAAACGGTAAGACGAATGGCTAGTTTTATTTATTTGAAAAATATTATAACTAACTTGTATTTGGTAGGCTTTCCAGCTTGCTTCCTCCAGGAAAGCATTTTGTGGGTGACGCTGGATACAAAATTTGGCGTCACCTGCTGACTCCTTTTCCGGAAAAGAATGCCTTGAACGATTGCCGGAAGCGCCGCTATAACTATCTACACTCAAAGACTCGTATTGCTGTGGAATGCGCCTTTGGTCGACTTAAGAACCGTTTCCGAATTTTGCTTGGAAAACTAGAGCAGAAGTCAGCAGATCGGGTGTGCAAAGTAATTATTAGTTGCGTTGTCTTACACAACTTGATGGTGCTATTGCAAGACGGCGTGTCAATTACCGGAGTCGACCCGCTACTGGGAGAAGATGAGACGGTTACAGAGGATGAGGAGGATTGCGAGCTTCATACCTGCCATGAACAAGGATTAGCGAAGCGGGATGACATAGCTAATATTTTCATGATATAGGCAAGAATGAAAGGTCCGTACATTTGCTAGCAGTTAACTTCAAATGTAGATACAACTTGATGCCTACTGGGTTTTAGCTAGGATGTCCCTCAGCAGTTGAAGCTGTAGCTCTTGAAAACGGCGGTTTTCTTCCTGTTGCTGCTGCAATGAAACGGTCAGCACGTTGATGGGGTCCTCGGAAGATGTACGAGCGCCCAACGACCTTGCAATTGCTTCCATCCCTCCTTGGAGAGCTGCCGCCAACTGTGCAACAGGAGGCTTCGTCTTGGACACACTCTCTTCTTTATGATCCTCTTCGTTTTGGTCGTCGTCAATGGACGAGTCGAGCAGCACCTCTCCACTTATGCCCACCCGCCCGCCAAAAGCATCGTTCAAAATGGTCCAAAGACTTTCGTCCAATTCACTGACGCGAGCATCGTTTCCTGTTTTCTTCTGTTCACGCTTCTCTTTACGATAAATGCATTTCAGCTTCCTATACTTAAGCGAAACCTGCAAGACAACATGCGTTATGTCAGAAAGCAATTTAGTAATAGCACACTATACCCAATAATGTACCTGGTCATGGTTGAGCACTATACCAAGCGACTGGGATAGCACGCTTGCGAAATACTGCCAAGCCAGTGCCTTCTTCATCTTTGTGTCTGCAGCCTCAAGACGGCGCTTAACGTCTCCGTCCTTAAACCGTAGTTGTAGGAGCTCACCAATCATTTTGTTGGTCCACTTAATCCGTTTTAACGGAGACTTTGCCTGTTTTGCCTTCCCTTGTATTTTCTGGGTCGACTCTCCTGCAACATCATCAATCCTACCAAATACATGTGACGCAATAGCTACTGCTGGGTGGAAGATCGACGGGGCTGTGCCGGTATTCGAGCCTTCGTGGTCGGAGCGAGCAATCGGGAGAGGGATCGTGAATGTCGGGCCGTCAGATGAGGCGTCAGCGTTGAAATCGCCAGACACGACGTCTGGTGGCGCCATGGTAAAACTCCTTGTGATGCTTATTGCTTGTGTATTGAGGAGACTGGTGGTTGAAATCGCTGCGTTCCACAACCAATCGCTTGTGCGCGGTGCAGCATTGGACAAGCTGGAGCACAGCGGTCTGTAAAAATTGGCAACGCACCAGTCCAATTTGTCTAACCCTAAACCCGGCATTTTCAGAATGTGTTCTGTACCTGAACAAGGGCCTAAGTGCTCCTAATACTTCAGCTCAGGAAGATTTCCTACAGAACGCTGTGACGCTGGACGTAGGCCTCGAAGGCTTAATAAGGAGCTGGAAATGGTTTCAAGACGTGGAATTCGAGCTGGAAGAACTCAAGAAAGCCGGACGGAACTCTCTTCTCGCTAATACGACAACCAGCGTCACGATTACAGAGATGACCCTACGGAACGTTTTCCCACACCTTCCTCTTGATGGAGACCGAAAGATTGTTAAGAACCTCCTAAACCAACGACTGGTGATGCGTGGATCGATGCAGTTCGAGTGGGATGCAGCGTACTGTCGTGTGACGATCGTCATGACGCAGTCGGATCTACTGACGCCCATGTTACGACTATTAGGAGGTCTAGAAACTACGTCGTACGTGTTTGAAAAGGCTTTCATCTCTCCAGACTTCCAATGGAGATAATAACAAAAAGAAGAAATTTACGGATGAGAACTACATGTACATGTACATGTAGTTCTTCAAGGGAGAAAGCGATGATTGTGGTGACACCTGGTTAATCCATGGTGTATAATACATGTGGAAATATCGTTGTTATTTTGCACTCCTTTAGGATAACAGACTGTTCCCTCGACCAACTGTATACACGTACGACCACTCTCTATTGCTGTGGGAATGTTTACTAACGCAGCGTGAACAAATGGTGGACAGAGGTGTGAAAAGAGTTCGTGTACATGATATTTTACTAATAAATTCTCGATTGTCTTGCAGATTAGCTAGGTATGTCCGTAGTCAGTCTAGCGTACACGCTTATGAGACTGTAGCTATCGCGTTAACATCTCTACGTATTCAGAATACAGATGAGGGCGTCACACCTGATATGTACTAAGTCTCAGGTGGAATTATCCTATCAGAGATCCATAAAATCTGGAGGAGTGGTCAACGTAATGCATTTAGATATTCATTGACACTAATCGGAGGCTAGAATGTCACTGATCTGGGTTCGGTCTACGAACAGTCCGGCGTGCTTTCAGCAGGCACCGTCGACTTGGCAGGGGCCTTCTGTAAGTCAAACTGCTGCCATGCCCATTCCCCCAGTTCCCTTAGGGTCCATAGTGGTTCTTGACCATTGCTGAGCCTTGGTTAGGCGGATGCGCTGTGCTTGAACCTCCTTCCGCATAGCCAATTTCAAATTTCCCGCCGAGGGTTATTCAAACGCCAGCGTACCCCTTTAGTGGTACCTAACAATGTCAGTGGTCCTGAATGCGACCTCATCTATAACATTCTGATGCCATTGGATGGGTTATAATTTGATGCCCGTTCACTAACCACGCCCTCATCTGTACCGTTTTCGTACATTTGCCTAAATTCTGGATACAACATGTCCACTGCCAAAGGCAAAGCCCAACGTGATCCTGCTGTCCAGCTAAACCCCAACCCTCCACTCGTCTTGAGATCTGATCGTGATCATCTTGACATAAGTACACCGATCGACAGAATGCATGGTCCATATAAAAAGGGCGCCCGTGATATAGAATTGCGTACACATATTGTTATCAACCAATCAAATCACCCGTCGCAGCGTTCAATCGCTAAAATAAAACTCCACTAGCCACTCGATAAAACGGAGGTCTCCACCAGCCACTCGATAAAATGGAGGCAGCGGACGAGGAGTCCTCGCAGACCCCACCACCCGCGACAGTATTGCAGGAGGCAGAGGAGGTTGCCATCACAGGCCTCCTTGAGGAGGTGTACGCGCCAGCCAAACAACGCCGTATGCACAATTCGTGCTGATGGTGTCAAGCTGCCATTGCTATTTATTTTGCGAGGGGAACCGAACGGAACCATCGAGATGGAAGAATTGCCAACATACCCCCAAGGTGAGTCTTTTAATTTATTTCGTTTATTTATACTTAAACTGTTTATATATGTAGGTCATGTGTATACTGTACAGACAAAAGCATGGACTCTCGCGTGTGGAAGCTTTACCTACGCTCGCTTCTGCAGCAGCACATTACGCCCTCGGCTCTACTACTCGTAGATAACTTAGAGTGTCATGTCTCGGGCGTATCGGAAGCTATAGTTTCGGAGGAACTTGGCGCTGTTCTACAGCCATTGCCAAAAAACGCTACCTCTGTTTGCCAGCCCTTAGACGTTGGCATTATGGGGCCTCTCAAGGCGAAGCTGAAGGCGTTATGGCTGTTTGAAAAGGCTACTGCTACGACGGCGAAAGAAAAGCGCTTGGCTACGATAAAGCGTGCCATTTCAGCCTGGGAATCCATTAAAGCGGATACCGTCACTAGTGCATTTAACAAGGCACTTAAAACCAATTTTTTCTATCTTTTACCAAAATCGTTATTAATTCGTTCTCACATAACCAGTCTACACACGCAGGACAGACTTTGCACCTGCGGGAAAGTGGTTCATGCATTCTGTCGATCGGTGTACTAAGTACGTGAAGCATCATGTTGAGTCAGTCTTGAGCTCGAAAAAATACGTGAAGAGACCTTTCGGAGCGGATGTTGGTTGTTGGTTGCGGGAACGACACGCGTAAAAGGTGCAAAATTATAGCTGCTTACTAATCACTTCCGGCCACGACCTTTCGTTCCAACATCCATGTTGGAAATACCGCCAACGGAGGCCTCGTATCCCACAACGATGTAGGTTGTGGAAATCTGTCTATGATGAAATTCTCCAGTTTTTGATGTAGAAGAGCTGCACTAAGTTCTACAGGTCTAGCCTCGCACCGCTCGAAAATCGCAAAGAATTCGAACTCGATCATGGCGCTCTCCACACTCTCCCCCGCGCTATCGTCTGGGAAAGAGGCGACCGCGCTAGACACAAACTGTTAAAGTGAATAAACGCTAAGAGAATGTCTTTAATCAACTGTCTTTATTGATTTTATCTCTCTCTACCGCTAACTTATGCTATCCTTACGAACGTGCTCAGTCCGAAGCAAAAGCGGTTGTGAGAGGAATGAATCCTCTCCCTCTTGCCTCCGGTTCCTCATCGCACAAATGGTGCCTCTCTCCAGAGAGACGGTACTAGCCAATCACAGCTTGGCTACGTACTTGTCAACTGACCACAGACTGTATCGTCACTTGATTAACCTTAGCTAAACTATAGCCTTAATTAACTCAAATACAAATCTGTTGGCTCAGTAGCCACTGAACCCATCTGGAGATCAGATGTGTCGGTTGCCTACCGACACAGCTGACTCCACAGAGGGTTCTCCTCTGCGCCTGGTCTCCCCAGTGGAGATCGGGCGCAACACTCCCACTAAGTGTCGATGGTAGTCTTTAGGTCTTTGACTCCAATGAGTTCGCGAAGCTTTGCAAACTGTCCTGTTGGTAGAGCTTTAGTTAAGATGTCTGCAGCCATGTCATCGGTCCGACAGTAATGTACATCTAACCTTCCTTCCTCTACTAAATCTCTTGTAAACAAATATCGTATTTGTATGTGCTTTGTTGCTTTGTGATTTCCTGCATTCTTTACTGTGCTTATGACCGACTTGCTATCGCACCATACTTGCACTGGTTGCGTTTGAGGAAATCCCATTTCTCTCAGCAGATACCATAACCACTCGCTCTCCTTTGCTCCTTCACTTAGGGCAATTAGTTCAGCCTCAGATGTCGAAAGAGAAACTGATGCCTGCTTACTGCTACACCATGAAATACTGGTTCCAGCCATAGTGATCACATACCCAGTAATCGACTTACGTTCTTTGGGTTGACACGCGAAGCTTGCGTCTGTGTACACTTCATACGTCACCGTTCTCGAATTCCCATCAAGAAGGAGACCGTACGTTGACGTCCCTTTCAATTATTTGAGCACTCTCCGTGCTGCCTCCCAGTGTGTGTGGTTGTAACACGATAGAAACTTACTTAGTTCTCTCACTGCGTTGGCAATGTCTGGTCTAGTTCCTCTCACTAGATACTGCAGAGACCCGACAAGCCCTCGGAAATCAAATTTCTGATCAGCTATTTCTTTAGCTGTCATTTCTGTCTCTGCTACTAGTTCAACTCCTCTGAGTTGTGGAGTAGATACTGGAGTACAGTCCTCCATGTTGAACTTTTTCAAGAGTTCGGTTACATACTTGTGCTGTGAAATGGTCATCTTTCGCTGTGCACGATTTCTACGGACCTCCATCTTCAGGATGTAGTGTATGTCTCCGAGATCTTTCATCTTGAATCTCGAAGATAGATCTTTCTTTAACTGGTAGATCAAACTCATGTCACGAGACATGATGGTAAGGTCATCAACATAGACCACCACAATTATCCAATGTTCTCCCACTTTTTGGACATAGATGCAATACTCCTTGTTGCATCGGACAAAACCTAAGCTCATGAAAAACTTGTGCAAGACTCTGTACCATATCTTTGGCGCTTGCTTCAGCCCATAAATGCTCTTTCTTAGCTCACACACTAGTCCTTCATGTCTAGCCTGTCTGTAGCCCGGAGGTTGATGCATGAACACCCGCTGTTCGCCTTCCATCAATCCATTGAGGAATGCAGTGCTAACATCCATTTGATGAATGTGACAATCCAAGATCGTCCCAATAGCCAGAACTAGCCGGAGTGATTCAAACCGCGCCACAGGTGCGTATACATCATCGCAGTCCACACCGTATTCTTGGTGATTTCCTTGTGCTACAAGTCGTGCTTTAAAGCGTTCGATTGTTCCATCCGCGTTGTACTTTACCGCGAGGACCCAATGGCATGGCAGTGCCTTTTGGCCTGGTGGTAAGCGTGTCAGCTTCCACGTGCCATTTTCTAGCAGCGATTCGTACTCTAAGTCTAGCGCTTGGCGCCACTGTTTTCTTTGTGCGCCAGTCAGAGCTTCTTTTAGACTTCTAGGTACTGCTACATGATTGCTTAGCTGGTCCACAGCAATTTCCTTATCAATGTGGGTTTGAAAACACTTATAGTCTTCGTATCGTTCTGGACGTTTCCTTGTCCTTTGTGGCTTCGTTGATGCCTCCATAGGAGCTCTCTTTGCTCTCTGTGATTCGCGAGGAACTCCCACTGCTTCAGTAGTTGTCGCTGATTTGCGCTTGACTCCCACTGCTTTGGACAACTTTTCCGTGCCTTGCTCGGCGACAGGAACTTTGGAAGTGACTTCCTCCGTTGTTGACATTTGATCTAGAGAGTCGATCTCTTCCAACTCAGCATCCGTCAACTTATCTGGATCCTTTCCTAAGGATCTTAGGATGATTCCTGATGCATTTTCTGTGTCAAATGTCACTGATCTAGCGACCATAAACTTGTTGTTGTGCACATCCAGAAGTCAGAAACCCTTTTGTGTCTTCGGCGATTCCCAAGAATCTGCACTTTATGGCTCGTGCCGACAACTTCTTGTCTTTTCGGATAGCTTCTGGCACGTATGCAAAGCAGACACATCCCCATACTTGGAGCGTTCTTGCATCCGGGTGTGTTCCTTTCACTAATTCATACGGTGTTCGGTTCTTTAGGCGACTCATCGGCGTGCAATTCTGCACATACGTCATGTATTTGAGTGCCTCTGGCCACCACTTAGCCGGCATGTCTGCATCTTTTAGAGCGCACCGTACCTTTCCCATCTTGGTTTGGTGGTCTCTCTCAGCTGCTCCATTTTCCTCTGGACTGTATGGATTTGATGTTTGAAAGCTGATTCCTTTGCTTGTGCAATACGTTTTAAGTGCTTCGTTCACAAACTCCGTCCCGCCATCGGATCTGATGCGTGTTATTGTAAACTTTCCATCTCGTTCTAAACGTGTCAACAGTTCTTTTACTTTGACCTGCACCTCCGTTTTCTTGCGAAGGACAAATGTCCATCGCCACGATGTATGATCGTCAATGATACTGAGGAAGTATCGGATAGAGCCAACTGCTCCGTATACTCCGAGCTTTTTGATAGGACCGTTCGTGTCCATGTGGATAGTACTTATGGGACGATTGTCTCTCGTGCCCACCATGTTCCTGTAGCTCATCCTCCGCATCTTCATCTCTGTGCATGTGTGACAGAAGAATGGAACTTTTGTGAGCGCAGTCCTGCTGTAACTAGGGAGCCCTGGTATCAGGTTGCTACTCATCACATCGATCAACTTGTCTCTGTTTAGATGTCCCAGTCTGACATGCCACTCAGTCAAAGCAGTCTTGACCTGTGTACAACCTGCCATTCTTAGCGGCTGCACAGGTCTTGTCTTTACTGCTGCACAGTATATCTGTCTGTCTCTAAGTGTACGACCTTGTACATAGTAAGCTCCATTCACAGCAATAGCCACAAATGCTAGCTTACGCTTCCACAGTACAAACTTGTACTGTCCATTTGCACTCTCAACAATTTGATAACCTTTCCTTTTTAGCCAGTACTCACTTAGTATGTTGGCTTTTGCCTTTGGAACTAATGCCATATTATCAAATTGAAACGGTTTAATACCGTCTGGACCCAAAAAATAGAGTTTAACAGAGCCAACGTGTGTATTGTTAAGTTTACTCCCTTCTCCGAACGTAAAACTAAACGTTTGGCTTGGCTGTTTGCGCACAAACAGCGACTCGTCGGCCGTTAATCCGTAGCCACAGCCGGAGTCTAACACCCAATCATAACACGACACGTCAGTAACTGTTCGTTCAATCAGTTGTGGGTACAAAGCTCTTACCGTCTTCTCGATGTCGGTAGACGCCTTCTGGATGCTGCTGGAAGCTTCCGAGACTTTTCCGGTAAGCACCGGTACCTTCTTCGGTTCGAAGTCATCGACGTCGTCGTCGTCACTCATCGGCGTATCCGATACCACAGGCGATCCTGGGGTTGGGGGTGGAGATGCCATCAGCGCATCAATGTCGGCCTTGGCTTGTTCCGGTGTCAGCATGTTCCACAGTGGATCTTCTGCACGTGTCGCAGCAACAGGCGTTGGCTTGCTGGACGGCTTGACGAAAGCCGCGTCCACCGGAATCTCCACTCGGACTTTCTTTTTCGATCCGCCCTTTTTGCTCTTCGCATCAGCAACATCGATTTCCTTGGCCTTCTGGAAGATGTTGGATCGGTGACAGCCCCTGGCTTCGTCACGTTGCTTCGCAGGACAGACCACCCTCCTGTGTGGCCTGTCGTTGCGATTGTACCTTCCATCGCAGTAGAAGCACTCATCGCTCTTTGGAATCTTGCGCTTGCCCAAGCTGGCCCGGTTTTTCACGTGATGAACCGGTACTGCCGACATTGAAGTCATCGCTTGAATCTCGCTACTGCTCTTGTTCATGAACACGTTGCGTAGCATGGCCTCGACTTTGTCAAGGCAGAAGCCTTGAGCGCTGTAGTCGACTTGATTACCCCAATACTGGCTTGGAAACAGAGCCAGGACCTTCATGGCCGCAAACTGGTTGGGGATCATCGTCAGATTGCCCAGGGTTTCACGCGACTGGCGATTGGCCCGATTACGCGCCTCCTTGACGCGCTGGATCAGCTCACCCACGGAGCTGAAATCCATCGACAAAGCTTTGTCGAACTCTGTAATCAGAGTGGCCATTCCTTGCGCGTTGGATTTGCCGAACGTTGTCTCCAGTCGTGCCCACGCGGCTGGCAGACTCTCTTCGTTGAAAGAGACGCGCAGCGCCTCAAGGTACGACCTTGGTAGCGTCTGACTTAACATCGACCGGATGTAGGCATCCTGGTCGGTCAGCACAACTTGCTGCCACTTGTTGGCCCGAATCGTTGCCTCGTCGCACCCGTCTCGGAGCGTTGGCACAATGCACTGCCTCTGCAGTAGCGTCTCGTACGCGAAAGCTGGCTCGTCTTGCCCCTTGACCACTGCGTCACGTCGTTGCGCAGCACTTTTCTGGCGCAGATGACCGATGATCAAATCCTTCCAGACACCGAATTGCTTCGGGTCGCTCGGGAAGACGAGCCTGTCGAAGGCGTTGCTGGCTGCGTTGCTGGTCATCACTTGGCACTCTCACTTGAAATGTTAAAGTGAATAAACGCTAAGAGAATGTCTTTAATCAACTGTCTTTATTGATTTTATCTCTCTCTACCGCTAACTTATGCTATCCTTACGAACGTGCTCAGTCCGAAGCAAAAGCGGTTGTGAGAGGAATGAATCCTCTCCCTCTTGCCTCCGGTTCCTCATCGCACAAATGGTGCCTCTCTCCAGAGAGACGGTACTAGCCAATCACAGCTTGGCTACGTACTTGTCAACTGACCACAGACTGTATCGTCACTTGATTAACCTTAGCTAAACTATAGCCTTAATTAACTCAAATACAAATCTGTTGGCTCAGTAGCCACTGAACCCATCTGGAGATCAGATGTGTCGGTTGCCTACCGACACAGCTGACTCCACAGAGGGTTCTCCTCTGCGCCTGGTCTCCCCAGTGGAGATCGGGCGCAACACAAACTACAAGAACGGAGGTGCGGATGACGGAGATGATCACTCGGCAAACGAAATTATCCCCGCTGTGGATCGCTCTGCTACACTCCCCAAGCGATTTGGCCCCGATGAAGACTACTTACACGCCATCCAGGTGAACAAGGACATGCCCTTTAAGGCAAAGTTTGGCAGCATCAGAAAAGCATGGCTGCTGCTGGTACGCTTAATGGAAGTCCAAACTTTAATCAGTAATAGATCTGTAAGCTGCATCAGTTTATCGCATTTAAATCTGTAGTCTTCGAGCGCATTTGCATCGGGCTAAAGCGAGAGTCAGGGACAAGGGGCCGCTCTACCGAAGGCCTGACCAGCAAAGCAGCACACAAGGCGTGATCGTAGCTGGAATCATGATAGTACAGCGCCATCATGAGAGCTGCCAAGCCCCTCGTTCGTGGTCTAGTTACTCGTTGCATGATCCTTTGGTCGCGCTGTTCTTCGAGTGTCTGAGCTTAGGTGATAAAGAGTCACGAAGAGCCGTTCCCACATCTAAAGAGCTCCGAAAGAAAAAAAGCATTTGCAGGTTGCGGGTTGCACGAACGCGACAGTTGTACTCGCTGTTCCCGCAACCAACAACCAACATCCGCTCCGAAAGGTCTCTAATGTGTTTTGTATTGTTACATGTATGGTTTTAAGCTTGTTTGCAGTGGAAATCAAGCGTAATAAAGGCTTTCTCGAACACTTTCTCCACAGCTTCTAACGTGTCCAATAGCTGCAACATCGGAGTTAACATGTCCGCTTGAGTTCTAATGCAAACCATGCGGCAGTATGCAGTATCCCACTCGAACTGCGCTGATCCTCGCACGACGATCTTCCGTCCAAGCAGTTTCTTCACCAATGAAGATTCACTGCTCCTCAGAACAGGAAACACTGAGCCAATCGCTTCTTCCGACAATGTGAACGTTGTCTTCGTCGTTGCGATGAAAATCCCCAACGAATCTCTCCCCAGTCCGTCCAACTCGATCTCAAAGTCAGGGAACCAACGAGAAAGTCGCCCCCAGCTCTTCATCATCGCTTCTATGCCTTGTTCAGCATTAAACACCACTGTAGGGGTCATGGACGTCTGTAAGAAGTCCATTTGCGCCTCAGAAGAGGACTTCCGTACGCCATACTGGAACAGTCGAAAGTACTCGACTGCCACACTCCAGCCACTCTCCCTACTCGGAATCATCGCTAAAACCGATCGACGTCTCTGCTCGAGCTGGTCAATCTCGTCTCGAAGCTGCCGGTTCATCTCGTCCATGTCGTTCGCATAGTCGTCCTTCTTCTTTCGGTATCGGATCTGCCTCACACGTCGTAACTCTCGTAGACGGAGCTTCTCCGCTACTACGAGCTCTGCCATGGCTTTGACTTGTTCTTCACTCGTATTCTTCTTCATCTTCTCGGCTTGGAGTTGAGCTCTCGTATCCTCTGGGCCTCCACGTGTCGTTAAGTACGAGGAATGGGTCATCATCCTTCGATGCCCAGGTGATCGCTGTACGACGCCACCAATGACTTCGTCACTAAAGAGACGGCTGTTAGGAGGTTGTAGAACGCAGTCCATTGAGTTTACTTGGTTTAACACGTTGTGAGAAGAAGGAGAAGTGGTGTTTGGAGAAGACTTCATAGCTCTGTCAGGGTGAGTGGTCTGTCTTGATTTGTTGGGATGCCTGACGCACCAGACGGCTGGGATGGCAGATAACGCTCTGGCGATTGCGTGGACAAACTAACGTAGGGTAACGTAACAAGGCAAAGACACACACCCAGGACCTGAATCACGCTGAGAGTGATGATGGTACTGTACACCAATAATGTACCAACTGATTGTTTTTCGGCTATCCAAAGCTCTTCTGTGTGGTATTGTAACACGTCATGTACCTTTGTACACAGGCAGCGGCTGCGGTTGCGACGCTGGACGGCACAATCTGCACATCAATGAACCCGACGGGAAAGCGCACATGCGTTGGGAATGCCATCGTAATCTCCTGATACATATACACTGGGTACCGTACACGTACAAGAATTAATGTCAAACGAGCTTTATGTTGACTACAGGAGCTTGAACTTGCCACAACAAGAGCGATTTTAGAATCTCATTGCGTGGAGCTGTACAGTGCAGGCTGGTAGTACTGTAGTGGAGATACACATGTATTCCACTTCACAGTGATCTTCATTCATAGAGTGTGGGCGTGGGTGCCCATCCGAAAGCTACATGTACTCGGGGCATTGATTGCGTTGGCCGTGTTTCCGTTAATAAACTTTGTGAGCGACCTCCGCGTTCTTTAAAATCACGCTGCCTCAGCACAGCCCGTAATTTATCCTTAAACGACTCGACGAAGCAGACGATTGTGTGCGTATGTCTCGTAAAATAAAAACTACAGCTGTATCTTTTTAAAGATTTAAAAACGAGATGTACAGGGCCGAACCATCACAATGTTACCACGGTAAGGAGTGAGCGAGATGAGGGACTTCTCGAACACTTTGGACACGTCTTCTAGACTGCCCAAGAGCTTAAGCATCGGAGTGAGCATGTCCGACTCACTGATGACACTCGTAACTCGACCGCAAGAGGGATCCCAGTCAAACCGGGTTAGTCCCTGCATGACGATCCATTGACCCAGTAGTTTAGCAGCAAGTGTACGGGCTTGAGGGGTGCAGAGATGAGGGAAAACTGTCGTCAAAGACCTCTGGGTGATAGTGAAGCTGGTAGTGATAGACGCGATCAGAGAATCCACTCCTCCTTTCTCCAAGCCATCGAGTTCCACCTGAGCGTCCTGGAACCACAGAGAGAAGTATTTCCAGTTCCTCATGACCGATTCCACGCCTCGTCCAGCGTTAAACAGCACAGTAGGAGCCATGGACTCTCGGAGGAACTTTAACTGTTCACTATGTGCGGAACCTGGAAGGCCATGACGGAAGAGACGAAAGTACTCGACTGCCACGTTCCAGAGCATTTTGTTCGATGGGAATGCCGAGAAGACAGCACGACGACGCTGTTCGAGCTTTTGGATCTCCTTCTGGAGCTTCTCCGTTTCTCCTTCCAGTTGAGCAGCGTAGTCGTCCTTCTTCTTCCGGTATTGGATCTGTCTTAGACGTCGGATCTCGCGCTCGTGTGTCTTCTGAGCTTCCACCCACTCCATCATAGCAGCTTTCTGGGCGTCACTGCACTTGAACCGAGGCTCTGGTTTACTGGGCTTTGCCATATCGGCCAGTAGCAAGAGCTTGGACCTTGGGGAGACGTTGACCTCTTGTCTTTTTCTCTTTAAGGAGAACTCTGGGGCTTCCGAGTCAGCGAAAACAGTTTGATGGACGTGACTTCGAGGGCAAGCACTTCGCTGCCTCACACCGATGACGTGGTCTTGTAGGACTCGAGTGGTGGGTGGATACATCGTAGAATTCATCTCGTACGTTGGGTAGTAGACTGCAAATCGACAAATGGGAACGGAATCGCAGGATTCGCAACGCTCTGATAGCGGCACTTTACACCGTAAACCGAATTGTACATAGCACACAAACAGAGACGCCAGAATGCATGGTCGAGCACATCCGGAGCAAGAAGTTTCATACAGATGACTGCGAGCCCTTTCCGTTGCCATTGGACCAATGCCAATGCACCGATCGACAGAATGCAGCGTCCATATAAAAAGGGCGCCTGTGATATAAAATTGTGTGCACATTTTGTTATCAACTAATCAAATTGCCCGATGCAGCGTTCAATCGCTAAAATAAAACTCCACCAGCGAACGCTGTAGGTGGGGCAGGGTCGACTTGAAGGGTTGCCATCGTGAATGGAAATGACAATCCTTAAGCCCGAGGAAGCAGCACGCAATTGGTTTCACTTTAGTTTTTAGTTTATTTTTGTTAGTAGTTTCAATACACTAAAAAGAAGTTTGGCATGCGATGCGTATTGAAAGTTACAGCTAACCTGCACAATCTCATCTACAGCTATTCTATGCCTACTCCAAGCTTAGCGCATGACCATTATTGCGTGGTCTGCCAGCAGCTACGCGTCTAGTTGATGGAGCTTGTAGCCGAGGGCGTTTACGGGTCTTTGAACGGTTGACGAGAGTTCGCTTTCCATCCGTGCCTGTGTAGCTCCTGACTTGCAGTGCAAATAGCACGTGGATGCAAATTGCGAACTTGAAATGGTACTTGCAGCCACACGTTTGCGCACAGACATCTACCTCCCAGCCACCATCCGGTTGTCCTTCGACCTCCATGCGGGCGTAGTTAGCACCCATTTGGGCGGAGACTGGGGCATTTTCCTTGCTGCGCCCAATCTCAGGCAGGTACACACGAACGCAGCCCCGTGACACCACACGCACAATCCGCGATACTAGTAAGAACTCGATGCTTGACCGGCTGGGTGTCATGTCAAGCAGAAGGTTCCGCTGGCGAAAGTTGCCCACCCGCGATCTCAGCTGTTGCGTCGTCTCAGATGCTTTCTTGAACAGTCGTGGCGTGACAGATTGGTTCCCGCAGCAATCTGCCAGCAACTGGATAAGAGTACCAATCTTATGTTTCGTCCGAAGGGTGTAGTCACGCTTGATCAGACGGTTGAATTGCTCAACAGGGTTGTTCGTGGTGGCGTACCCGCTGAGCGTGTGGAAGCACTGCCAGCGCCACGACTCACTTGACACCCATACGTTGTTGAAGTACGACTTGAACCCCGCCAGCAAATCGTCCGCCTCCCATTTGGCCAGCACAACCTTGACATGATCGTCATATGCTTCTTGACTTGACGCGAAGTGAAGGTCGTAAATGTCAGCAACCACGCGTTCGCATAAGTGTCGCGGTACAGCTTTTAGCTTCTCATGCACCTTCGCCATCACATGGTAGAAACACATCAAGTATGTGTAGTCCGAGTCAACTCCAAACACTTCATCAACAGCATTTTGTTGCGCTACTTCAGCGTCGGCCATGACATACCGTAGGAGCATCTGTTCACCGGTGACCGCGGTAAACATTCGACGAAGCGCACTCAGGGCCTTGACATACAGCTCTGTCAGCCGCTGAGAAGTGATGAACATTGCCACCGGATGGAACGAGCGACATCGGTCCGACACTCCACATACGATCACAGGATACCCAACTTGGTTCAACTTGAAGGTGGCATCCATATGAAACACGAACGAGGCCGGATCGCGAGCTGCATTGCGCAACAGACGCTTTGTCGTCAAGCCCACCAAAAACGGGTGTTCGTCAGAGCCGTTGCCCACGTCAGGCTTGCCGTGACTATCACGTTGCCACCCAAACGAAAATGGTTTCGTGTCGGACATCCCAGGGTCATACGCCAGCTGGGATATTTGCTCCAAGATGTCATCATAGTCATCGCTCTTGTGCAGGTTCGTCTTGGCAAAATGGCTGACGAACCACTGGACTTTGCGCAAGTCAGGGAGAGATTCGTCCGCGATACCGAAGCGACGGCCCATAGCATTGCGAATTCGCGCGGGCTTCATTCCTTCCGTCGCCATTTCCCGGCAGAATTCTTTCAGCCGGGGCGTCAGCGTCGGCTTGACCGGATCACGAACCTCAGTCTCGTGCATACCACACTCCTTGAGCGACACACGGTTGAGCTCCGGGCACGTGAGCACCTTTCCAATCCAGGGACACGCGGCATACGGTGTGGCAGCCCTACATGTTTCCGAGGAGCACCTGAGCAGCTGGTATCGCATCTTATGCGGTCTTCCTAAGCCGCATGTGCCGTCACAGGGGACCAGTTGGCTCTTGGCAATGACGAACGCCTTCATGTCCTCCATCAACAGATGTGCGTCAGCGACTGCCATGTTGGTGCAGATGTTCGTCCAGTTAAATTGCGTCATGGTTGACGAACAGACTTGGGGGGAGGGCCGGAGAGGGGAGAGGAGTGGTGTGGGGGCAACGTGTTTTGTTGTTGTGAGCGGAAATCTGCCTAGTGCAACAGCGCATAACGACTTGTTTCATTGGTAGAAATTAGGCTTAAAAACCAACCTTGATAGGCTGGTGTGCAACCACCTGCATTTGGTGTGATCATTCTCTACAACGGGTGATGCGTGTACACTACGTGTGAACCACACTAATCTAGTGTGGTGTGTAAACAAGTGTTGTGTTATCGCAAGCTTTGTGTGTCACTCCTTTGTCTTGTGTGTTTTTCCTGTTCTGTCATTAATATCGATTTTGGTAAAAGATAGAGAGCAGCTGTATTTTGCACTAAAAATTGCACTAGTGACGGTTTAATGGATTCCCAGGCTGAAATGGCACGCTTTATCGTAGCCAAGCGCTCTCCTTTCGCCGTCGTAGCAGTAGCTGTTGCTCTTGCGTAGCTTTGCGTTGGCTTAGCCCCTCTATAGCTTAAAAGGACACGTCGTTTTTCTTGTATTGTGTAGTGCATGCGGCGTTGTTTGGCTGGCGCGTACACCTCGTCAAGGAGGCCTGTGTGTGGCAACCTCCTTTGCTTCCTGCAATACTGTCGCGGGTGGTGGGGGCTGCGAGGACTCCTCGTCCGCTTCCTCCATTTTATCGAGTGGCTGGTGGAGACCTCCGTTTTATCGAGTGGCTGGTGGAGTTTTATTTTAGCGATTGAACGCTGCATCGGGCAATTTGATTGGTTGATAACAAAATGTGCACACAATTCTATATCACAGGCGCCCTTTTTATATGGACGCTGCATTCTGTCGATCGGTGTACATGCAACACAACAGTACTTAAAGACTATACACTCCTTCTGTAAGTTGTACCAAGACAAAGGGTATCAATACATGACGTACATATTATCTGTAAGAAGAATATGTAAGTATATATGTGCTGTACTGGCGATTCCAATGTCAGGGTGACTGGAATGGCGTGACCTAGGGCCAGGGACAAAGTTTAGTCCCGTTCCCGTGCGTGTTTTGTCTGTGACTCAACTGCAACCTGCAAGCATAAGCATAGAGCAGCTGATGCTCAGTTCTCGGATGGGCACGCACTAACCGTAAGCTATGACCAAAGTTTGAAATCGTCACCAATTTGTGCAAGATCACCTCATTTTGGTGACGAGGTATATACCGGTATACTAGACTAGTAGAGAAGTCACAAGGCCATTGCCGTACGAGCGATCGATCTGCACGACACCATTCGCCACCAACGAGTACAGTGCGCGAATGACAACGCCATTCCCGTTGGGTTTCCCGTGGTCCTTCAACACTGTACTGGCTTCCTGTTTGAGCTCGTTCACACCCATTTCCCCTTCATGTTCGTACAGTAAGTGCAGTAAAACTGCTTCTTCTCTCAACGTTGGAGGGTTGGTGTCTCTTGCTGTTAAGAGCTGAACGTCCACCATGTGCCTCATCTTCCTCTTCTGCCTTGCAAGCTCCAGTCTCAACGAATCCACTTGTGTCTGCACTTTGGATCGTTCTCGCTTAGCATCAGCCAGTTCCTCCTTCAATACCGGTAAATCCCGTATGTTCTCCTCCAAGTTCTCCTCCGTCTCCTCTGCAGCGATGATCTGTCTCTGCAGCGTCTCTTTCTCTTCTCTCAACTCTCGTAGTACTTGTTCTCTAGCTGCTGCAGCTGCATCAGCCTCAGTATCCACATTCTCTTCTTCTTTTTTCTTTCTTTCTTCAGCTAAAGCCGCAGCACGACGTGTCTTCTTCCTCTGCAAAGAATCAATTGCAGCTTGGATGTCTCTCTTCTCTTCTTCTCGTAGAGCCACAGCCTCCTGTAATTCCGCAATCTCCACCTGTGACTGCTCTTGTTCTTCTTCATCATCATCTTGATCTTCTTCTCCGTCTTCTTCTTCCTCTTCTTCTTTTAAAGCTTGTAGCTCCACCTCTTTTTCAGCTACAAGTTCTTCTCTTTTTTGCATCTGCTGCTCCCACGCAGACTCCTCTTGGGCTAATTGACTCTCCACTCGGTCCTGCATCGCTACTTCGTCTCCTGATCTTCTCACTTTGTCCTGAAACAGTCTCACAGAGTCGGAAAGAGCCTCAAAGCGCCTTAAAAGTCGCTCATAACGCTCAATGGAGTCCTTAGACCCGCTATTCTCCGCAATTTCGAGCGCCAATCGATGCAGCGTTGTTTTCCACGCATCCAGTCCACCGGAAGCGTTCGTTTTGGCTGCGTAGGCGGAGCTAGAGACCAGAGAATAGAGAGAATCGGAAGAAAAAGACGCAGACTTTGAGACGAGTTTATGGCGCTTAGAAGTAGAATTAGAAGCTCGCAGCGGTACCGATACAAGCGGTGAAGGCTCACGGAAAAGACAAGACCCAATAGAGGCGCCTAATTCACGTAGGTCGTCCGCACACAGCTCGAGACGGTGAGCATTGTCGTCGTGCCGGCGTTTGCGTTCCGACATTTTGTGGCGCGAATTCTTATGAGAGTGATACCGTATATTGGTGTGGTGTACATAAATTAATTACAACTCAGTTTACGCCTGAAAAATACCTTAGGAAAAAATGTAAACAACAATTGTTTCAAGTGATCGTTTGTAGGAAATACCGTAATACCAACGTGTTGACCAGCTTTTGGTCTTCACAAGGCCGCATCTCATTGACGATCTCGTTGTTATGATTGCCACACGGTGTGAGAACCACAAAGTGACAGTCCACAGTTCTCAATTTGCAACAAGAAACAACAGTCATGACAACCGTTTGGATTCGAGAATCGAAGAGCAGCAGAATTCAATCGATGAAGATAGAAGAGCAACGTATACGTCGTCGTGACAACCAGAGACGATACCGGAAGAGACAGCAGGACACAACAATTAGCCTTGAAAAGGAAACCGAAGACTTACGGATTCGGATCGAAGAGCTTAAAAGAAAACGCGCTGATCTCGATACTCCTGGTATGGGAATACCAAGTGTATGGAGCGATGTAGTCAAGTTTTTTCGACTTTTTCACTTCGGATTCCAGAGAACAACCGCAATTCAACAATCACCACAGAAATCTTTTGTGCACGACATCATGGCAGAAGATCTCGTGTTCAACACAGAATACGGACGAGCTGCGTTCATGAAGAGCTGGCTGAGCACTTCTCTGCGATTCAAAGACTTTGTGATGGATCTTGAAGGGATAAAGAAGACAAGCGACGACTCTTTAGTAGTCACGATGACTACAAGTGTCACTATTACGGATCGTACACTGCGCACGGTGTTCCCTCACTTGTGTCGAAGTGGAAACGTAGCTGAAGATGCATATGCCAGGGATGTACACGCCTTGGGTGATAGACTGCTGGGTCGTCGGCTAGTCATGAGTGGATGTATGCTATTCCAGTGGGATAAAACCCTATCCAAAGTGACAGCAGTGACGAGTACGTCCGATATGCTAAGTCCGATACTGGAACTAGTGGGGACTTTGGAGAACGTGGCTCGAGTGTTTGACAGAGCGATTGTCTCTTCTGACTTCCGGTGGAGTTCATAGAGAGGAAAGCTTTGTCACGGGAATCACCGTATCCAATCAAGACAAGCTTTTAGGCTTGCTTCATGAGGGCCACCGTAATGAAGACTCAGTCAAGAGCTTCACACGCATCACGCTTAGTGATGAAGACGCCTTAGTCACGCAACGAACAAAGCGCAAGAATACATAAGAAATTTCAAAAAATACTTGCATGCAGTAGCTGGTACTCTATTCGGCAATAAATTGTTACTACAGTCCATTTTGTTCATAATTTTTTTCTTGATCACTCAGTACATGTAGTTGAGAACATGGTACCCGAGTTTGAAGCGGAAAGTCTCAGTTGTGGTGTATCCTTACTGTCGATTGACGCATACCGTACTACACACGATAGCTTGGAGGTTTAGTAGTAAAATACTACGTGTGAGTTGCTTTCGCATCTGTGAGATTCATAATTTTGTCATGATGAGATCGCTTGTTAATTCTCGCGACTCTTATGGCTTATTAATCCTAAGCCGCTAACAATGTGTTCGAGAATCATATTCAGCAACTCTTTCGTACAGCGCTAGAGGATAACATCCATCCCTTTCGAACTCCAGACGCGATAACGTACGTAGCCTCGGCCTTCTTCTTCAACTCCTTATCTTTCAGCTTGGTCATCGCTTCCAGTTGCTTAGCCTTTAGTTTCTCCGCCTTCTCCTTCGACCTTTTCACCTAATCCGCCTGCTTCTTCAGCGCTTTGGCCACAGCTTCGTCTTTCTTTAGCTGGGCTTAAACAGCGGCGTCATCGCGTTTGACCGTTTCCTTGGCTTGCTTTTCAAGCATCTTCTCCTGCGGGGTCATCTTTTTGTCTGCCTGTGCGGTTCAGCTTCATAAATGAGAGCTCCGTGGTCAACTTGTTGAAAAAAAACGCCTCTCGTCGGTGGTTCCGGTGCGGAGAGAATAAGTGTCCGGGTTTTCGGCCGAGACGATGCTGCTCAAGGCAACGAGAACGGCAAGTACCAGCAATAGGTTCTGGTACACACGCATGACAAGTTGTTGGTCCTGCTAACGGGGGAAGACGCGAGCGGCTAGTTGGAGATTGGCCACTGTGTCGAGCTGAGCAGGTGATCAACAGTGAATTTGTTACTGGAGAACCTCTCCGTACCTGCCAGAGATTTGCATGGCTTGGGCGATAACTAGCTGTGGCCATGATTCATGTCCACCGAGCACATTCATGGCCCATGATTGTGCTCAGAGGAGGGAGGAGAGGAGTGGGGATTTTTACAACCAGCAATATGGTAGTATACCACCAAAAACGGCAAGTTCACCACCAGCGTTTGGATTGGCACAACGCACCAGACACTTGTATTGGAACACCATAAATTTAGATTGTAACACCATCGCAGGCGTCCGTTATTCTAGTCTCACATCCCAACAGAGAAAATAGTGAGACTTGGACGTTCGCAGTGCAAGGTGAAACCACTTCCCAGTGACTGTTTGGCTAACATAATTCAACCAGAACCATAATCCATGAGCTCAGCTGAAGATGATGCACAGCAATCACGGAGAGCATCCAGAGGTAGAAGGCCATGGCAAGAGCTTTGGAGCAATGAAGCAGGCTCAGAGATCTCTTTAGATGAGTTTCTCACGAGCCTTCCGTCTTTCAGTCGTGACCGCAACGATCCCGCCCGCTGCCGGCTAAATCATATCGAGCACGACGACGCGGAAAAGCTAATAGGGAAGCACCTAATGCGCAGGATACTCACTAAGTGCAAGTCAACGCGCTGTAAGGAAACCGGATTAGCGTGCTCATGTACCTATCGGCTCCTGCTCTGTGAATCCAGCAATTTAGCTAATGTTTCTGTCGACGGAAATCACGCAATGATAGATTCTATGGCAGCTTCACCCAAGGCACCACAGCTCACTGTACAGATGCAAAGTTGGATAGAAGAACGGCTAGCAGAGGATGCGTCGAATGTTCCTATCGATTTGTTTGGCCTGCTAGTGAAGAAGATTGATCGCGGCAATTTAGACGGCCCTCCGCCAACAGTGACCCAGGTACAAACGTTTGTGAAGGCATGGCGTAAGCGCAATAAACGCGAAGCTATGCAGCCTGTAATTGATCTTTGTGCAGCACGAATGTACGATGTCGCTGAGAACGTTGCTCAATCTGGTGATACGTTGCTTATTCTGTGTGATACTACACGCGAAGACGGAAATTTGGTCCCCAAGCTTGGAACTGGTTCAGCAAGCTCGCCTTTTCGAATTGGGCTCACCTGTTATACACTCTTGGATAATTACGTTACTATACAGCGTGATCCTCGATGTACTACCATTTTACACGTTGATAGTACACACAGCGTGGTTAAGCAGAAGTTTCCTGTGTTCGTCTTTGGGATATCGGACATGTGCGGGAAGTTTTTTCCAGTGGTGTACTTTTGTACATCTCAACGGACCGGTCAAGACATTGAGTGGTGTTGCTCCTTCCTAAAACGCGTGATTTGGGAGACCTTCGTGGTCCAATTTGCGCCACAGTTCATCATGACCGACGCCGACAATGCACAATATAATGCCTGTGTTGCCCAGTTACCTCAATCTAAGATTCTGATGTGCTGGTTTCACGTTTGTCAAAACGTGAAAGACTATATTGCAAAGGCAGCGTTAGCACCAGTCACGGCTGCTATGATATTCCGCGATCTAAACAGTCTTCACTTTACACGCTCCCACGAGGAGTATTTAACTAGACTGTCAAGCGTACTGACTTCCTGGAGGTCTGCATCTGTTGTGTGTGCACCTTTTAAAGCTGTAGCCGACCATATCATAGCGCAGTGGATTCTTCACCCGCGGTTTTCATGTTGGCAAGCGTACCACACCCATTCCGGATGGGCTACGACTAACAATCCATTGGAGCAATACCACAAGACACTAAAACTGGTGAACAAGTCGGCCAGAGCAACACCCGCCGAGTTGGTCGATAGATTGGATAAGTCCAGGCTAGTGTTTATCCACATGAGAAAGACATTCAGTATGTCACACTCAGTTTCGGACCGACTTAAAGCTCTTTACAACTTGAGTGTTGCCCGCAATGAACTGCTTGCCACCCCTGTACTTACGGCCGGCGACCTACCTGTACACTTAGTACAAGTACTTCATCACCCTCGAGAGCAGTATGGCGACGAAGAAAGCGAATTAGCTGATGATTTCTTCGCAGAAGACGCCAGGAAGCAACGTATGCCGTATAAATCTATCCACATACTGCGGATGCAGTGGTTGGGTATGCCAGAGAATGGCTGGCTAGACGACGCACGCGTTCGGACTTGCTCGTGTCGCTTCAACATGAAGTATGGGATTTGTGTACATGTGATACATAGTACAAGGGAGTTGGCGTTAAATTACCCCGGAATGCCGCCTCCAGTACCGGTCTTCGTAACAAATCAGCGAAAATCTACTACGGCTCGGACTACCCAACGTCGCCGTACAACCCGGAAACAACTAACACGGCTTTCACTTGACGGAAATACTACAGTCAATGTTCCTTCTGCTTTTACTGATCATCTTGAACGACCTGTTCAAGTTATTCTTCCCGTGCAACATTATATTGGTGGTCTTGAGAGGCCACCAGTGCATGACCCTCAACCGAGAACATCAAGTGTTCCAGTCATTCCTCCTGTTGCAATTAATTCGAGTACTATCGAAAGACACGGTGACACACCGATTGTGGAGCAGTACGGGGATTCATCCATGCACACAGACAGAGGAATGTACCTATCAATGCTCCTGGACTCGCCGGACGTCTCAAACGTGGCGTTATATCCAACTCAGACAGACACAACAAGCCCATACACGCGAAGTTATAGCGATTCCATGCTGCAACCACCGATAGCGTGTTCAAGTCGAAGTACTATTCCAGCATCAGGTCAAACGAATCGACCTAACAGCGCGAATGCTGTCATTAATCATGGAACCAACAATGATAGAAGGGGTAGTGTGTCTCCACCACAGGCAAGTATCAGCAGACAGTCCTGCGATCACACTAAACGACGTAGGTATTAGCCCGTCAACGCAGCACATACACAATTTCATTTCTAAGCCTTTTGTTTCTATGCACAACTATCGTTGTTAACTTCCGTGTCCGTCAAGAATAAGTCATCCAAGCAACAACGATTTCTCTGGTGGTAAGATACATTTTCTTGGTGGTGAACTACTCTTGCTCTGGTGATTTAAACCCTTCAAAACCTTGGTGGTGACCTCCTAATCGCTGGTGGTGGGGAACAAATATCAGGTGGAACATTATCATCGTTGTGGTGGTGAATTCTCTCCCTCGGAGGAGAGGGGGGGGGGGTCAGGAGCGATACCAGAAGAAGCGGAATGATCACGTGTTAAGTTAACAACTAACACTGTTAACACTCGACGGAACAACTACATCAAGAGATCGAGAAGCTGGTGGAGCGCAAACGCGTGGAAGCTTCCAGTATGCAACCCAAAGGGAGTATCTGGAACGTAGCGGTGGAGTATGTCCATCTTTTTGGCAAACCGTCCGCCTCTTCCAAGGATTTCTTGACCTCCGACGTGACTTTGAATTCCGAGCACGGCGTCGAGTCCATTCTGCGCAGTTGCGCGCTGTTTGAGTTGGTGGTTTAAAGACCTGGAGGTGGAGCTAAAAAAACGAGTCCAGAGACCCTCGTGGCTTCCACTACAACCAGATTCACGAAAGAGACACTGTCACGTGTATTCCCCACTTGGTCAACAATACATGTAACGTACTGGCATCCAAGCTTCTGGGTCAACGGGTTACTGCTTTTGGTACAGTCGATGTCGTGACGCGAGGTCAACAGTGAGTCTGACCTGCTCTCTCCGAGGTTGCGACTACTGGAGGACGTCTCGGAGGTGTTTGATCAAGCGCTCGTTACCCTGGACTTCCGAGACCGGTACAAAGCGTAATAAACCAACGAAAATACGTTTGAGGGACTTAATAAGTAGCGTACGGTGTAATAAAGACATTCAATGTTTTTACTACCATAAAATTTGTGGAAGCAGAATGAGAAGCAGGTTCTCTTGTTCCTCATTGTTTTGTGCGGCTGTTGGCGTGTCTGGAAACACGTTTGGAGTGAGCATGCCTGATGCTGATACTGTTTTCGCATTAAATAAAGCAGCAATAAGGAGAAGTTGAACGGTGTGAAGGCTGTCGATGTCGACAGAAGAAACGGCGAATTGTTGACGGATGCAGACGCCGTGTAGTGTTGTTCACTTCATGTGACTAGTAGGACTGGCAGGTGGTAGTTGTCTCGAGTAGCATAAAAACACAAAGTGTCTCGCATTGGACGCTCGCCATGACGCAGTAAAGGTGAGTTGCTTATGTGTTGAACGGTAGGCGCGCTTGAGCGCGCCTCTTGCGAATAAGGCAGCGTGTCTGCCAGCGAGTAAAAAGTAAAACCTCTCTAAACAATTTATTGTTGAGTTACTTCTATCATTAGCAAGTAGAGAATGTAAATGGATGAGGATAACCGGTTTGAACCGAATACAATTCGAATATCAACCGGTTAGAACCGGTCTTGAAAATATCCGAATCCAAACCGAATTAGAACCGGTTCAATCCGGTTAAACTAAAGCGTAATTGGACAGAATTTGAGCGAATCAAATCACGAAATAACTCTGTAAAATTTGCTGACTCTGTTTGATGTGATGCAGTTTATAATTTTCAAGAGATGAATATCACTAAGATCAGACAACAGAACCGTAAGTTACGGTCCGTAACTCAGTCCCCTGGAACTGGCGTAGTCGCGGCACGCTGAGAGCTAAGCGCTAGTGTCAGTGGCAATGAACACGGAAACCGACTACGTGTCCGTAGGAAGGGACACAGACACAGCCTCCACTGTTTCCTCCTTCGGGTCCTCTTACCGAAGACGCACGCGAAAGAACGAGTCACCTGTTTTAACTTTATTCACGAGCTAAGCACTGGTGAATTTCAGTGCATGGTCTGTTCTAGGGATGGGGTTATCTCAGGTTTGGCGTTCTCGTTCAACGTCGAACTTTAAAGGTCACCTAGCCAAACATCATGCTGACATCTACGGCATTGACATTGAAGTCTCTAGCACATTTTCCCGGCAGACGAGAGCCCGTGTTGAAGCCATGACACCCGAAGCCACCAAGCAGTCTGACGAGAAACTTGTTGGGTGGATTATCTCCAACTCCCAGCCGTTCGCCGTTGTCGATCAAGATGCATTTGTGGAGTTTTGTAAGTCTCTACGTCCTGACTATAATGTTCCCTGTCAGCAAACGATTCGAACAAAGTTATTCTTCAGTGGAAAGCTGAAAAAGAGGCTGTTCGCGTGGAAATCCGTCAGGAAGTTGATGGTCGCCGAGTTAGCTTTACGACAGATTTGTGGACATCACCTTCGAAACGGGGTTATATGGTGATCACTATGCATTTTATTGATAGAAGTTGGAGGATGCGTTCTGTAATTATAGCTTTTACTCGAGTGATGTATCCACATACAGGCAAACGACTCGCTGAACACTTCGTAAGTGCTGTAAAGGACATGGACTTCTCGCTTCTTTCATCTATTTGGACGGTTACAGCGGACAATGCTACAAACAATACGGCAATGATACTTTCACTTGAACGACCGTTTGCAGCGAGGTCAACAGTCTTTTGCGAGCAGCAAATTATGGAGAGAGTGTACCTGGAACCTTACGAGCGCCAACTCCAACCGTTGTCCAGCTAAGATGCACTGCGCACGTGCTTCAACTTGCTGTGAAGGAAGGGCTCGATAAGTGTCCTTTAGTCGACACTGCTGTTGGCCATTTTCGAGACCTCGTCAAGAAAATCACGGAGTCAACAAAGTTGACCGAAGCTTTGGAACGTGTATGTGCTGACTTAGTGCACAAGTATATCACTCTGAAGATGGATGTAGTGACGAGGTGGAACAGCACATGGATAATGCTGGGAAGCCTAATTATGTTGAAGTTGCCCTTGACCGAGTTACTTCGTCGAATTCGCGAAAAACTTCCTGGATATACGGGTTTCAGTATCAGCCCAATAGACCGTCTTGCTAAAGAGATTACCGAGGAGTGGTGGGGAGCTGTTGAAGCGCTTTACGACTTTCTTGAACTGATTAAGGAAGCCACCGATATGCTATCAGCGTCGACATATCCAACATTTGGGATTCTTTTGCTGGCTTTCCATGTCATTCGATTTCACGCTACGGAAACCATAGAGAAGTCACAAGACGATCAGACATTGAACTTTGCTATGACAGTGAAGTCGAAGCTGGATGAATACGCACCGAAGGTCAACACGCGAGAAGCAAGAATCGCCACAATATTAGACCCTAGGGCCAAGCAGCATCTCGATGTCTTGGTAGACAACGTTGACCACGTCAAGCGAGAAGCTCATGACGAGTTTAATTTGTACTATCGCGAGAAATTCCAGACTCAGCAACAGCCAAACCGTGGGCCTCCGTCAGCGAGGAAGAAGAAAGGCAAGGCTCTTCGAGGCCTCCTCGCGCGCAGCACTAATCAGGACGGAACTGGTACTGGAATTGCCACCGACAACGCTGGCCAAGATTGCGATATCGATGCGGATGCAAACCACTGTGGGTCCCAGAATCATGATGACTCATTCGCCCAAGAACTGGATCGATGGTTAGCTGCTGAAGGAATGAGCGAGATGACGGAAGTAAAGATGTGTGCACTTGGTTCCGTGTCACGGGTGACGGCTATCCGCGGATCAAACTCATGGCTCACGACTTTCTGGCAATCACAGCCACATCAGTTCCAAGCGAAATTGCGTTTTCCGCAGCAGGTATCGCTCTTAGCAGCCGTCGTGCACGTTTGGGAGATGATGCAGTCCAAGCAATCTGTGAACTGAAGTCGTTTCGGAAGTTTAACCGTAGCTACACTGACGAACGAAGTGAGCAAGGCATAAAATGTCTAGAGCCCAGCTTATATTGGAGCTGATTCATGAGATTCAGCGGATTTCAAACGGTTCGTTTCCATTGTCTCTCGGAGCAACGCGCCAATAGGAACATCATCGCGATAGCCACGAAGGAGCCTCGAAAGCGTTCGGTGTAGCAAAAAATGCAGACATTATTCATCCACCTTCTCCAGCAAGACGTCCTGCAGCGTTTGACGCTCGAGTTTTGAGGAACTGTTCAAATCCAGCACTGATACGAACTTCCTGGTTTGCTGATGTGAGCATTCCGACAGTGTTTTCTCCTTATTCGGGGCAACTAGAACGGGGATCGCACCATACAACACCATTAGGGTTGTCCAGTTCGTACTCGAACACATCAAGATTGTACAACCGGTACGGGTCAGTCACCACTTTCCTCTTGAGTGCTTTAGACGTGGATCTCCTGGATTACACTGTAAATACTTGCTGCTAAAGGTCCTGGGATGTTCCATGACATCAATTCTCCAATTCCCCTGACGTTGTACAGAATATCATACGCCGTGTAGCACCGATTTCCCAGTAAGATATGCCATCGCTTGTTGTTTGCTCCTTTATCTTTAAAAGCGGAAATTCCATACACAAGTAACTCTGGAAAAAAATGCGAGTTTCGACCTTCAAGGTACAAACGTCCCCTTTTCACTTCTACTCCCTGGATCGTAATATCTTAATGCTGCGACCAGAAGCAACCGAGAAATTGGTGCGTTCATTCCACCTGGAATACTATCCAACAGCTTTTCCGAGATAAACACATTCGACCGTGTTTTGGATACCGGTTTCTTCGTTGAGATTTTGACTTTATCCCCTCTCCGTGCCTCACGTAATTCTCTTTCGGATGTGTCCACGTGTTGGTCATCAGTGGTGCTCGTTTCTGAAGTGTCGATCAAACCAGTTCCATATATCGCTAACTTCTTTTCCTTGAGCTGCAGACAACGTCTTAAGAATAAGAAAATCTCCCGATACAATGAACTGGTCTACAAGTGTTCCAACGCGATCAGTAAGCGAGTTTCGTATTTTGATTCGCTTTAAGTAAGCTCGAACACGGAAGCCTCGATAAATTTTTCTGAATGCACTTGTCTGCACAAAATATTAAACAGAGTGAAAATGGGTCAAAGGCAGAAATCCGAATATTCCTACCACTGTTTTCTCAAGTGTCCAAATTCTGATTTCATAGATTTTCTCTTTCCACCTCGGAAGTGCTTCACGAAGAACAGATCGTCCAAAATTCGTAAACAACGCTTCCAAGACTTTTTTGTTTTCGAGCTGAGAATGCAGCATCAGTATCCTCAGTGAACACAGTTTTCCGACATTTTGGTTCAATTGCTTTTACTGAAAAATCGGCTTATCACATTTGCTGCTTTGGCTTTTGCTTGATCATGCATAAGGAATAGATTGTGCTTTTAGCAGTAAACATGCGCCAAATGGTTAGAACCTCAACTGCTGCCGACCAATAAACATCCACGTGAAAAGCTTTCAGCACCTTCTTCCATCTATGAAAGCGAAAGAAAGCACGAATCGATGTCTGCAACGTTCTCACTGCTAAATTCTGCACATATTGGCGAATCAACTTAATGTTCTTCTTCTCTGTAGCGACCGTAGAATTCGCTTTATCCGTTTGGAACAAGCCTCGTCATAGACATTGAACACGGCTACAACAGTAAAGCAGAGCTTGTCAGTCTAGAATCAAATAAATAAATCGATCCTCAATTCACGAAGGCTCAATAAGTCTCCAGAGACCATACTTACGTCAGTTGAACCCGGTTAAACGGCTTGGGTCGTGGACAAGAACAATGGCCAACAAAAGATCAAAATTAACTCTTGTTTAGGTGAAGTAGCTGCTCCGCCACGTCCCTAGCTGCAAGGACACTCCTCGTCGACCTTGTGAAAGCTACAGATGTAAGACGTCGCGTACTCTGACCTCCGTCTGCCGACGAATTTGCGATGAACGGGCGCAGAGCAGCAACTCGCACATTATATATATTGATATCCACTTTTAATAAGGAATTAGAGATCAAAATACAGCTCCTAATTCGCTAAAGGCAGGCATTTTTATATCCAATGGGCGCTGACATGGAAACTCTATAATTTAATTTAAGTCACAAAAGCGTTGGCATTTATGATTTGTTTGAAGAAGTAACCTGTATAAAACATTAACCGGTTTGAACCGGATCAAACCGGATAATCTGGTTTCAAATCCGGTTTTCAACCGGTTGTGTGAAAAAGGGCAAACCGATATCCGGTTGTAACCGGTTTACATTCTCTATTAGCAAGTACGAGAGGGAGTTCAGATCCCATCTGAGATCTGGATAGTGCAGACAGTTGCTGTCTGCCATCCATTGTGCGATGACGACAAGAGGCGAGGAGTGAGGCCGTAGAGGACGAAGTCCGAAGACGAGCTCACTTCCTCTTTTGCCTCCAGGTACCGAGCACGGATCTAGAGAGTAGGCTCAGAGGTTAAGAGTTTCAATACACTTGATTGAGTTTGTCTAGTGTGTTCTGTTCATTCCAATATTATGCAGTCATGTGATCGAGTTTTGGCAGACGAGTTGCGTCACGTACTCGAAGTTCGCTTTACAGTCCAGCGAGCAGAATCTTCCGGCGGTGCTGCTCAACGACGACATCGACTTCAAGAAGAGCCGCTCACAGTTGACACAGTACGTTTGTCGTTGTCTCCAGTGGTCTTCACCGTATTCATTAGCGTCAACCGACCGCATGCGAACTCGCTGCAGTCTTGGATGTGTTGTCGACGTGACGGATGGTGCTGACGACGCGAGACTGTTGGGGATGGAGATGTTGGGGCTGAATTAAGGTTCGCTGGCTGTCGGTACTACTTCACAGTCGGGTTCGTGTCTTCCAGGCCATGACTTGGTTTGCAACTCGGTCGGTTGTTGGTTTCTTTTGAAAACCAGTCGGAGCACTCGAGACGCGAAACTCGGGTGAGTTTTGTCTTGAGTCTTCTTTGTAGCGTTGACCTCGCGCCGAGGAGGTTGGTACCCATTGATCGCAATACCAGCTGAAATGTTCATGTAATGTTGCTCTGGTCGAAGCGAGGCAAATTGGCAAGTAAAAAGTAATCTACGGCGATCAGCTCCAGAGTCACTCGAATTCCTCCGTACGATCAACCAAAGCCGACTCGCACGCCACGACAGTCCGGGCGACAGGAGGAACTTTTGAAATCAAATGAGTCCGCTCCTAAGCAGTAGCAGCAGTAGCAGCAGCAGTGACTCGGAGCTCGACGTGGTTATAATACGTGGCTTCGTCGTTCGTTGTCGAGCAACTTAATTCAATTGTTCCGGGCCAGGCTCTGATAACACCGAACAGTGATGGTCGAAGCAAGCAACAACGAGCACGTGGAAACGCAGCCTACCTATTGACTCAAAGTATTCTGTCCTTGAAGTGCAGGATTGACAGTCTCTGTCTCGAGCAATAAGACGTGAGTCAACGAGTGACTCAGAATTCCAGCGCGTGTTCGGTGTCTTTGTAGATGCAAACGTATCAGCAAACACCTTCGCAGACGAATGATCGATTAACCAGAAACTCGGACAAACAGGTAGACAACTTCTGCGACTCGTCCATTTTCCAATCTGCAAGTTCTGTCCTCCAGCAAACACGACCTACACACACAACCTTCAGCCCGCTATACCCGCCGCGTCTCCTACTGTGACAAATTGACAACGACGATAGCTGAAGTCGATTCCAGCTTTAAAGGAGGCTGAGCAACTCGCAGGGGAGTCCATACTAAAAGCTGCTATGATGGATTGCTGTTCTTAGAAAACCAAAAGCCCGACCATGAAACGTGCAGTCTCATCACTTGGGACGACCATCGACAATATTGTGCAAGGGCTGGACATGACAGCGCCACGCAAGGCTGGGAACATCGCTTGGTCTGGGAGACGGCACGATGTGTAAGCAAGATCTCTAGCGTATCTTTGCTTGGAGGCAGAACTGAAGAAGATGCTGCACTTACCAGCACAACTCGATGTTCACTCTTCAATCCTCCTCGCCCAACGCACATCCAACTCGAAAAGAATGGCTCACACGTTCTGTTTAGAGAGGAAGAAAGCCTTTCGTGTGGCTGCCAATGACGAAGCTTCAACCGGACTGCACCACGTAACTCCACGCCTCCGAGCTTCGCCACTCGAATCTTCCAGCTCATTTTTAAGCGGACATCCTCCTCAGATGACACTCGACGCAAGTCTTGGTCAGGAGAACCAGAACCATCGCCAATGACTGCTAAGGAGTCTCTCGCTCGTCACGCCAGTGCCATTATCCCAAAGCATTCGGTACAATCCAGTTCAACTACACACACAAGAAACGAAGACCATCGTGGTAGCTGGCGAGCACGACAAACTCACTGCATGAACTGCGGACGTCTCTTTTTTACGGTTTTGTCACCTTGGAGCTCCAATGCCGGACAGTTCTGCTCGCTCGACTGCAAGACCAGCTTCGAGTACGTGAATTATCTTGAAGAAGTGCTCTCTCAACACATACTGGGAGGAACTAGCGAGTCGTTAGGTTCGAGCTCAGATGAAGAAGACTATGAAGCTGAAGAGCTGGATGTCGAGCAGCTTTGGAGTTGAGTCGTTTCAGCATTAAACTTGTAGCAGAATAATGTACTTCAAACAACTACAGTGTACTTACCGACGCTAAAGCAGCATTAATTCCGCGCGGGGGTTCGTACTGGCCAGGCGTATTTGTGAAGTCCTCAGACAAGTTCAAGTCCATGCTGCAACTTCTACGCGTAATCTCATCACGATTGAGAGTGACATTCTCATGCTACCAAGACTGAAAAAATCCCATATCCTCGCGTTGGAATTCTATTCATTGTGAGGCTTGTCAGCTGGGTTTTTTGGCGTGGGGGCCCCATCAGCAACATCCCCCAGTCGCTGCGTATCCACAGGGTAAATCCAACGCTGATACAAATACACGATGAACACAATGTCATCTCGGAAGCACGAAATCCGATGAAGTGTCGGCATCTTGATCACAAATGCAAACAGGTCATCGATGAACGTGTTGAGAGCGCGGTAGATGAGCAATCGCCACTGTAAATGCGCCACCGATTTGAGCCGGTAATTAATGACGAGTTGTGGAAGCATGAACACGAAACCCACGGCATATACCGTCGTTGTAAGAGACTCGAGCATCCAGGCATACAGGCCTGTATGCGGGACGTATAGAAGTGAATAGACAGCATATCCAACAGCCAACGGGGCTAGCACAAACAGCATGTGCGATGTTGCTAGCGAGTCAGCTCTTTGCGTCTCTTTCAGTAGCATAACACTGTGCTTGTCCATCACTTTCGCTTTGTCTTCCGCCGTATCATTTAGTGGAGTAGCTTGACTCTTCAGTTGTCGACGTTGAGCGCGCCAGACCTTGGTCACCTTCCAAACAAGCAGCACAACGCTGATACACTGCGGGCCAGTGACTAGCAGCGTCGAATCTTGGTCAATCAGGTACAGAAGCACCACGGATTGAGAGCCCAGCTCGGCCGTCATCGAGCGAAGAGAGACACCAACTACATTGTCTCCTTTAGCTCGCCAGTAGCTCACATCGTGACGGAAAGCCAGCCAGTCAAAAAGCAAGTGCAGCAATGACACACTCATCGTCACAGCCAAAAGAACTGGGTGGGTGTCCGTCACCATCGAGCGAAGTGCATCCAGATCACTGGAAGGCACTCCCATTTGCTCTTGTGAGGTAAAAACCGTTGCGAAAGTCAGCTGCATCTGCCAGCGTGCAAATGACAACGGAGACCAGGACAATTGGAGAGGGAGGACAGCCTCTCCGCCATTGCCATCATCAAGCGTTCCATTCAAAGGAATAAGTTTGTCTTGGGTCTGTGACAAATCATCCACATAAAGTGCTGGCAAATAGCGCCAACGCTGATCCATGGGATGCTGGACGTAGCGTAAGTTCTGGTAGACCATCACCGGTAGTTCCTCCACTGGGTATCGGGTGAAGTCCGTCACGAGTCTCACACTCGCAGCCGGTTTCCAGTAAGAAATTATAGCAGCTTCATCCAGTACGTCAGTTGTAGCCTTAGTTTTGCTCTCGGCAGGAGCCAGCAACAGGCTGGTGTTTTTGGCGTTAGGCCTTGGTCCATATTTGATAATACTTGAGGCTTGGTGGATCGTTCTGTACTGATCAAAGTGCTCTTTGTCCTTCGGATCGGGTGAAAAACCTGTGTGGGTCACATGGACATGTAAATACACCGAGGAGTTACCCTTCAGCGTATTCCACACTTGTTCAGCTGTACTATCACCCGCCAGTTCTGTCAATGTCTCTCGAGAAATATTGAGGTCCAGCTGTCTCGAGTTGGAGCTGTCCCAGTCAAAAGTGAGCGACTTGAAGGCCCCGACGTGGACTGCACCACTGTTAAAGTCCTTGCTAGCGTCCCATTCCGGACGAACTGAGAGATAACACGTCACATCCAGAGGTTGTCCTTCACCCCACAGAGGGTCTAGAGTGTTCGGGTTGTCCGAGAACGTCGGGTACATGATCCTGTATACCTGATAGCGTCAAGTATACATATTTAATATCAATGAAACGTATACAACCACCTTTCAAACACATGATCTCGTACCTGACGACCCACAAACGCCATATACGCAGACTACCGGCACAGAAACACGTTAGAATCCCCCATCTACCTCTATAAAGCCTCATAACGTACAAATATCGCGCAGGAGACGGTCGTGAAGGTCGTCCATGCCCACAGCGTCCGTAGCAGCCCCATGTGACCTTCACTCTGACGATTCCGCACTGGAAACGTGGCATCGAGTGCGGAATGCTATAAAAAGACAGTGACCATCACTCCTTCTCTTTGCTTTTATTTTAACCAATTACCAGTGTATAATCATTTCAGCCAATCCGCGTGATCCGACGGTGTGCGCCAGTCAAAGCAGGCATTGTACGACTTTGACTGGGTGAGGACTATGTTGCTCGGGCGGAGGCTGCTGCAGGCGACGCAGGACGCTAAGGACGAGGATGAGACGCTGCAGACCTTGAAGGCGCATGATATTTTCTTCTGTGACACGATGGAGAACATCCCGGCGGCATTTTACTTCCCTACGGACGCTGAGGCCAATTGGAAGAAGTCGGCACCTAAGAAATACCACAAGGTGAGACTCAATCCAAGCTACAACACGTAGTTTTCCATCTCAGCCAACAAAACACATGCATTACCCGTTGGGTGAAAGGTTTTTGGTATACAACGTTTAAAACGTTTCTGACAGTTGATTGTGTCGCAACTCAGAATGTCCAAGCACTTAAGCAGCAAGAATCGTCAAAGAAAAACCTGCTGAAGCGTGCTAAATTCTCGCCAGCAGCACAGCAGAGTAATGAGGAGAGGCAGAAGGCTACGGCCGCCGCTGAGAAGCAGGAGAAGGAACAGAAGGCGCAAGTGAAGCCGATTAACCCTAGTGCCGCCAACGAAGAGGGCGGTCTGGAGGGACTACGTGCACGTTTGGCCGTGAAAATTCAGGCAATGCGTGAGCAGCGCAAGGCTGAAGAGAAAACAGGCAAGAAACGTCCGTCTCGTGCCGAGGCGGTGGCCGAGCAGCGTGCTCTGAAGAAGCGGAAGACAGCGGCCAACAAGAGCAAGGCCAAGGCTGAAAAGCGCGAGAAGGAGGCTGCTGCAAAGGCTGAGGGCGAAGCACAGGCTAAGAAGGATGCAGAGACCACGGTGGACGCGGGCTCCATCTCGTACGGCAGTCTCTTGCTGGATGACGGCACAGAGAAGGACAACAAGCCGAAAACCCGTCATGGTCAGAGTGTTCGTGGTATTCAAAATCTGTTGAAGAAGGCTGAGCGGAATGCTCAACGTTTGGAGGAGCTGAAAAAGACTGAGGACGGAAAGGAGAAGGCCAAGGCCAAGGGCTGGGACACAGCTCTCCAACAAGCTGCAGGCAAGGTAGTAATGGACGATCCCAAATTGCTGCGTGCGAAGTTGAAGAAGAAGGAGAAGGCTAAGGCTAAGAGCAGCAAGGAATGGAAGGAGCGCACTGCAAAGCTGGAGGTGTCGAAGAAGGAGCGACAGAAGAAGAAACTAGCTAATGCTCTTGGCCGTGGCAAGAAGGACGCTGCCAAGCCCGCTGAGAAGAAGGGTCGAAAAGGACCGGTACGTGGATAAGTGATGTTTTTGAGTAACTAGGTACTGACATTGCTGTATTTTGCGTGTGTGTAGCGTGCCGGTTTCGAAGGCAAGAAGGGCGAGGCGTTCCTGAACGCGGACAAGAAGGGTGGCAAGCCAGCCGGCAAAAAGTCGGCAGGACCTAGCAAGTAGCAGACGCGCTCAGGTATATAATATAGACTGCCAGTTTGCATCAATGTGAGCAACGTGCTTGTATTTGTCTGGATGGTGTCATTTAGATAGATGAAGAAGCTGGAATGGAAGTACCGCAGTTTGCAAAGTACTACAAGATACTGCATCCACCACCGCCCTGACCACTCTGCTGCCACGGGTTGGGGCCACCATCATTCTCTCCAAGGAACGGATCCGCTGTACTCTGACAATACTCGGCGATTCTAGACATGGACAAAATGTAAGGGATGATCTGTACGGAATGTTTGTAAAAAAACTCACTTCTTGGCCGCTTCGGACGTGGTGCAGGAAGCTTCAAGCGTCTTGAGGTCCATTTCCAGTCGCGCAATCTCCTCCGAGAGCTTCTTGGTGCCTGCGTCCGCCATTCTCGTGCGTTGTCTGTTACAGCGCTAAATAACAAGTGGCCGCTCGAAGAGCCGCTATTTTCGATCTTTTTTCCCTGGAAACCGTTGTTATGTTGCTTGTTGATTCAAATTTAAGTTGCGCAACTTAACACGTTGAACCTTCAACCAATTGACCTTCATTCTTCAAAAAGGCACAGCAACAAGAAGAAGCGATGGAAGACCAGGACATATTCGTGGTGATCGACGACAAGAGCGCGTCAGCCGAGCAGTCTGCGACCACCGAAGAGCCGCCGAAGAGTGTCGATGCTCCTCCCCTTCCGTCCGGCATCAGTGCTGCCGTACTTAGTGGCTTTGTGGGGAATTTCTACCGTGTAGTGGAAAGTGTAGCGAATGTACTACAAGACGAGGAGTTGGCTCTACCTCAGATCGTGGTGATCGGACAGGAGAGCAGTGGCAAGTCCAGTGTACTGGAGAGTTTGGCTATGCTGCCGCTGTTCCCTCGAGATCGAGATCTCTGTACTCGGATGCCAATTCATTTAAAGATGAGGCACGTGACTCAAGCTGAAGCAGACGAGAGCGCTGAGCTCATGCCCCATCGTCTGCCACTAGACACGCACCAGATCAAGATGAAACTCGTGTACGCAGACGGTCGAGAACCAGTTGAGTCGGAGAAAAACTTTACAGCTGAAGAAGCTGCTAAACTCATGAGGCAGTGGATGGAGCAGATCGTCAAGGAAGAAGACGAGGACAAGAAGCTGCAAGGGGTGGCTGAACACGTGCTGGAGATTGAAGTTCGGTCTTCCAAAGTGCCCAATCTCAACCTCATCGACCTTCCTGGTATCGTGGCTGGACGATTACTAGACGAACCAGACGATATGATGGAGAGAACGCGTGCTCTGGTGGAGAAGTACCTTCAGTTGCCTCATACACTGGTACTTGCTGTTATCCCGGCGTTCGAACGAGTTCGGAACTCGCAGGCTTTTCAGTTGGTGCAGAAGTTTAATCTCATGGACAAGACGATAGGAGTCCTTACGATGGTTGATCGAGCAATGGACGCTACAAACCCTGAAGGTCCGTTAGGAGAGGTCATGAATCGTCTGGACGGCACATCAAAGGATATTGTCTACCTTAAGGAAGGCTACGTGGCTGTGATGAACCGCGACACTCGACTCTCGCCAGAGCTGGCGCTGGACGAGTTCAAGACTGAGGAGATGGCGTGGCTGGAAGAAAATCTTCCTGGATACATCAGCCGAGGACTGGCGTCTAGCTCTGTTTTAGCGACGAAACTGGAGAAGATGCTTGCCGACCATGTTCGAGCCTCCTGGGTGCCACAAACACTGGAGAAGATCCGTTCGGAACGCATTGGGACGGAAAAGAACCTACTGAAGCTTGGTCCTGAAGCCGAAAAGGTGGTGCGCAATTTCAGAGCTAATGCGTCACGAACGACTGCCTACGAGCAAATGATGGAGATAATGACGCCAATTCTTCCTGATCTCTTGAAAGCTGTGGACGCAGATATTCTGCAGTTGACGGCGTTGATCCACGATGATTTCCTACACTCTAGAAAGGAGCACAAACTGATACTCGCAGTAGTTGAAGATAAGAAGCAGCTATTCACCTTCAGTGCTTCCTGCTTGCTCGCACCGGCTCAGCTCCTCATGGACTCGCAGCAAATGTATTTGACCAACCACCTGGAGAAGATTATTAAAAACGTTGTGCTGGTGATTGTGAACCTCATTCAGAAGGTGATTTCGACGCCCGTGGAGTCAAAGGGCCAAGAAACCTCCACGACATTCGAGCGCTTCTCCAATTTACATCTTTTTTTCTCTGGAGTTCTCTGGGAAAGATTAAACGAGCTTCTCCTGCACGAGGAAGAGTTGCTCGAGCGTTTGGAGAAATCGTTTCTAGAGTTTGATCCTGACCAGGCTACGATGATAAAGATCCCTAGCACAGTGCAACTACCAGCTATGGAGAGCGTCACAGAGCTCAAGGCTCTCGCCTGCAGCGTGGAGATGTACTTGAGCTCTACGGGATTCCACAATTCCTCCTTCAACGAGCTCTATCTTTCACAACAAGAGTGGAAAGAGGATCCTTTGTCAAGGTAAGCGATTGTGCTCATTGTTTCTTCTGCTTTTACTGATCCAACTCTATCGGATGCCGCAGGGGCGTAGCTCGATTGTTAATCAATTCGATTGCGCCGACGCTAACTCCAGCGAAAGCAAGCGCTTCGGTATGGAAGTTTACTGCTCAGCCAGACAAACCACAATCAGTTGCCCCAACGTTTCCCCTGGCAAAGGAAAGCGCTTCGACAGACAAACCGCAATCGGTTGCACCGACATTTACCCCGGCAAAAGAAAGCGCTTCAGCATGGAAGTTTCCTGCCCAACCAGACCAATTCTGTATCGGTACAAAGGCTTCTGTGATTCCACCGGGACCCACACAAGTCTGGAAAAGGTCGGCCGACTCTCGCTCCGTCAGTGAATTCGACGCACGACTGTATTTTGCGCTTACCACCCACGTGGTGACACCGCTACTGAAGATCATTTTGGACGTAAGTGAACTAGCGCGAAAGATGCAACAGTACGTGGTCTGCACCTCCAAGGACAAGGCGAACGACCTATTCCTTTTCAGGGAGAGCACGTCGGGCGAACGCAAGAAACTCAAGAAGGTGATGGAGCAGCTCGACGCAGCGGTCCAAGGGCTGCAATCAACGTCAAGTTTCCCGTAGGTAAATTCATTCTGCATGTATACCTTTTCAATTTCTTTTACACTTTGTGTATGTTCACTCGATAATGGCATACAACTTATGGGAACCTTATCTCTTCTTGCATGTCTACCGACAGTTTGGAGAATCGTCTTGTGCCTTGAGGTATAATATCATACTTTACTGTACAGCTAACAAGACTACCAGGAGGTTGCTATGTGTGGGAAGCTGGAATGATCACTGAGTTTTGTATAACAATGAGCTGCAAATACAGTATTGGTAAGTTGACACTGACCAATCAGAAGCCGAAAAACGAGTAACTTCAACTTGAATCAATCTTACTGTATTTCTACTAAAGTTGCAACACTTTTCAAAAGCCCTTCGAATGATGCACAATGGAGTCGATACTAGTTCTAAATATCTGGTCGTTCATGATCTCTTGGAGCTGCGTTAGGTATTCGAAGTTCGCTTTACAGTCCAGCGAGCAGAATCTTCCGGCGGTGCTGCTCAACGACGACATCGACTTCAAGAAGAGCCGCTCACAGTTAACACAGTACGTTTGTCGTTGTCTCCAGTGGTCTTCACCGTATTCATTAGCGTCAACCGATCGCATACGACCTCGCTGCAGTCTTGGATGTGTTGTCGACGTGACGGATGGTGCTGACGACGCGAGACTGTTAGGGATGGAGATGTTGGGGCTGAATTGAGGTTCGCTGGCTGTCGGTACTACTTCACAGTCGGGTTCGTGTCTTCCAGGCCATGACTTGGTTTGCAACTCGGTCGGTTGTTGGTTTCTTTTGAAAACCAGTCGGAACACTCGAGACGCGAAGTTTGGTCGAGCCCCGTCTTGAGTCTTCTTGGTTGCATTGACTTCGCAACGAGGGAGGTTGTTTTCATTGATCGCAATACCAGCTGGAACGTTCATTATGATGTTGCTCTGGCGACAAGAGGCAAATTGGCAAGTGAGCAGCAACCTACAGCAATTCGCGTCATGTTCAGTCGAATTCCTCCGTACGATCGACCGAATACATTTGTGATCACTGCAAATGCTCCAAAGCCGACTCGCACGCCATGGCGATGGGCGGAGGAACTTTTGAAACTAAATAGGCTGGTTACTAAGCGAAAGCGACTCCGTGCTCAACGTGTCCTCTTGGCATTGTCGACGAGCATCTGGTGCTCTATGCCATTGTTGTCGAGCAGTCAAGCGAGCTCTGGCTCTGATAACACCGAACGCGTGGAAACGCAGGCGATTCACACGACTCAAAGCTGAATTGACCACCGCGTCCCGAGAGAAGGAGCAATAACTCGCTTCGAGTTAATCGGAGCTTGTAGTTTTTTTACAACGAGTGGCTGGGACGGGAACGTTGAAGCTAACACCGAATTCAGCAGACGTCTGAGAACAAAACCACGAAGCACTCGCGTACTTGTGCGAAGGGGGTCGGCTCAGTACTAATTGCTACTGCGATAGACCACCGAAAGGAGACAATTCAATAGAGATCGAGTCAAAACGAACAAGTTCTATTGGTATTGCTGATTCTTAGAAGAACGAAGCCGCCACAGCAGCCAGAACGGCGGCGATCGAGACGCTAAGGACGTTAGCACTGCTGCTACCAGATGCAGTGGCCGATCCTGAAGCGGCCGATGAATCAGCCGAACCCGTGGAGCTAGCGGTAACAGTACCGGACGTGCTGGAGCCGTCAGTGGAGCCCACAGTAGCGGAAGTACTCGAGCCACCATTGGATCCTCCATTGCAGACGTTGGTCAGAGGGGTGATCAGATCCGCATACAGGGCGAAGGTGCCCACAGTGCACTCTGAAGGGGCCACTGACTCAGCTTCCGATAGTAGTGACAGGCAGGCTTTGCTCGTGCACATCTTGGCCAATTCAGCATCGGTGGGCGTGGTCAGAGTCGTTGCCTTGAAACCAGAGTCCGTCATGCAATTGGTAGCATCCGTCGAAGCCAGAAGCGTCTGAAGAGAGGCTAAGTCGCACGTGGCGGCGTTGGAGGTGGCGACGAGCGCAGAAGCAAAAGCGATGGCGGTGAACTTCATGGGGTTGAGTGGGAATTCCGAAATGAAGCAGAAGAACTCTACAGGTATGGCTGGCTCTGGGCGTTGCTGTGGAAGCCAGAGGATAAGGAAACGTGATGAGGATTACCGTACAGTACGCGTAGTACGCGTCGCGTACACGTATTCGTTGTGTTGTTGTCTGTTGCAGTGCAAGTTGACCTGCTTGGATCCATTACTCATCCGATGAGTCATGGAAACAGGGTTGTGAAAAAAACAATTTGACTTTCAAATAATTCAATTAAAACACACTAAATTATTGATTGAGCGAGGTCTCAATCACGTCCAAATAATCCTCCATTTCACTGTGGCGTTTAGCTCGCGTTCTGCACGTTATCGTGAAGTCACGAGCTACTTGAGTACTCTTAACGCATCAATAATGAGCAAGCAGTGGTCTTCTAGGCCTGTACGACGTAAACAACTTCGACGAGACAGCTCTGAGGTAGCGCTCGACACTCCAGCAGCTCCTCACTTTGCAAATTTCTGCAAGACCCAAACATGCGACTATATTGGACGTGCGGTGTCTGTTTGATGCCATTACGAAGGAGTTCACACCAACTGCGAAATACCTCAGCCTACAAGCCATCGTCGTTAAAGCGCCACGCTTTGAAAGCGGAGTTAAAGTTCTCGCAAAGCTTTAGCGAGCGTCAAGGGGTCTGGGTTAAGGTTACGGTTAGGTCGTTTTCTACCAATCAGAGCTCGATGATATGATTGAAAACAAAATTGCAATAAACAAATTATTGATTGACCCGAGTCTTGGAGCTCAATTAACCCTTCTAACCCGAGCCGTTATTCTGTATTCTACAGAATAAGCAATTATCTTGATTAAAGTATGAACGATAACCTGCGAAAAGTATGCCGTTGGAAGCCCTTTCGTGCTCGGCGAGGCATATTCTGTACATAAAGTGTACATCATCGGCTATAGCATGCACAATGTATCCAACATCTGCGAAACTGGCGATCTCCTATTGGCTCCCTGGCGGACAAAACATGTTCAAAACCTCTCACTCGGCAACCCCCGTCAAATTTGAAACGACTCTGTACTGTGCGGCACTCTTGGCGCCAACCAACCATCCGCCAAAAGCGCGCGAAGTGCAAAGCGCGCGAAGAGGAAGAATTTGCCCAGTTCCTAACTAACGGAGTAGTGAGGAGGAACTGGGCAAATACGCTCTGCAGGCTCCAAACAAGACCTACTGCAAAGAAGTACGTGGTGCTAACTAGTTGTCCTTCTTATTCCTCGTCTTTACTTTCTCTCTTACGTTTGCGGAATCTAATCATCTTTTAGGCTCGGTGGAATGCTCTTCCGTCACCTGAGGTATCGTGCCATTTCTGATAGCACGTGAGCGTGAACGTGGCAGAGCGGTACACGACCGCCTCAAACCATTGCTGACAGAAGGTGCTCAAAGGCGGAACGCACCTTACACAAGTACTGCCTGCGTTTGTTCTGGCTTGGTGATCCGATGTGTTCACTAACGTGTGCTTCTAGCGTGATATGACAAACACCAGGTCCTCGGCGTTGATATGAGTCTAAAGTTGATTCTGCGCAGCGCCAGTAGCTGGATGTGTCGAATTATTCTGTAGCATCCCGACATACGGCTGTGGGAAATTCCCTGTGCGGGCAACATCCAGAATTAGTAAAGCACCACTCGAGTTATTCTGTAGCATCCTGACTTGCACGGCTACAGGGAAATTCCCTGTGCACACAATTCAGGGCAACATCCATAATTAGTAAAGCACCACTCGAGTTATTCTGTAGCATCCTGACTTACGGCTACAGGAAATTCCGTGTGCACACGCAACATCCAGAACTAGTAAAGCACCACTCTCGAGTTATTCTGTAGCATCCTGACTTACGGCTATGGGAAATTCCGTGTGCACACGCAACATCCAGAATTAGTAAAGCACCACTTGAGTTATTCTGTAGCATCCCGGCTTACGGCTGTGCTCCTCATTGTATGTGGATCTATCCATACTCTGGGATATCGCAGAGAATCACCTGTCAAGTCAAAGTTACTAGTTTCCGGAACGTTGTCATTTATTTCCAGGTCTTCATCTTCTTCTACACTTTCCTCAAGTGGACCACCTCGTTGTCTGCCATAATGTCTTCTTCGTCGGCGTTGGAATCGGAATCGCTGACATCAGCGGTCTCCACGAGATTCACGTCATCGATAGCTGTAGAGGCCAAACAGTCGCTCCTTTCCGGAGCCTCTCCATGAAATTGTCGCTACCAAACACGTCCGAGTCGATGAGGCCGTCGGCTCCGTTTGGTTCATCGGTCTCGCTCTTTGCTTCTTCATCAGCAGCCATGCACTCTCACTTGAATCGAATTCTGGATCATCCGGAAAAAATGCAATGGTCGCGCCGTCATGCTACGTATAAACCGGTATATCTGCTGGTAGTTCACCTGTAGCGCCCACCTCCTCTGTGTCGACAACTGTGGTGGCACAAAATAAGGCCACTAACCTTCAAAGAAGTTTATGCCACGTCTGGCTTCGTCGAGACGGCCCTTCACCCCGGCTTCACGTAGCGTTGATTCTAGGTCATCCCTGTCGGCTTACGAGCCTTCCAGCCTTCCTCGCAGATCTCGCGCCATAGTTGCTTGAACGGCATCTCTGCTGGGCCGTTCATTTTTTCGAATGACAATGTGAGGTAGCTTCTGACACGTGAACCGATGGGCTTTCGACAGAATTTTCAAACCTGTTGGGGATTTATATGCGTCTTTCTATCCTCCTTGAATAATACCCGTCTATCATCCCATCGCCGATCTGTTAGGAAAGTGGACTGATCCAGACACCATACAATAATCTTCATGCGGAGTTTTGGAGCGCTGATGAGTTTGCTGGATATTAAATCCTGTACAATATATTATTCTGTAGGATACAGAATACCGGGTTAGAGGGGTTAAATAACAATCTTATTTTTCACAACCCTGCATGGAAAGAGACAAGACTTTGTGTTGTTAAGCTTACCGCAACTTTACTAAGTTCTCGGTTTGTACGTGTAAGTGGGTGTGAAATGCATACTTCATGCTCGTTTGTTATGCTGTCACGCACAATCGATAAAGCTAGGGGACGCTAACGCTACAAGTTTATAGAAGTACAACTAACAAGATTAGCCTCAAGAAATGGTTCAAGCTGTAGATGCTGTAACGACTCAATTCCAAAGCTGCTCGACATCCAGCTCTTCAGCTTCATAGTCTTCTTCATCCGAGCTCGAACCTAACGACTCGCTAGTTCCTCCCAGTATGTGTTGAGAGAGCACTTCTTCAAGATGATTCACGTACTCGAAGCTGGTCTTGCAGTCGAGCGAGCAGAACTGTCCAGCACTGGAGCTCCAAGGCGACAAAACCGTAAAAAAGAGACGTCCGCAGTTCATGCAGTGAGTTTGTCGTGCTCGCCAGCTATCACGATGGTCTTCGTTTCTTGTGTGTGTAGTTGAACTGGATTGTACCGAATGCTTGAATTCAATTGGGATAATGGCACTGGCGTGACGAGCGAGAGACTCCCTAACAGCCATTGGCGATAGTTTTGGTTCTCCTGACCAAGACTTGGGTCGAGAGTCATCTGAGGAGGATGTCCGCTTACAAATGAGCTGGAAAATTCGAGTGGCGAAACTTGGACGGTGTGGTGTTGCATGGTGCAGTCCGGTCGAGACTTCGTCGTTGGTGGTCACACGAAAGGCTTTTTTCCTCTCTAAACACGACGTGTGAGCCATTCTTTTCGAGTTGGGCGTGTCTTGGACGAGGAAGATCGAAGAGTGAACATCGAGTTGTGCTGGTAAGTGCAGCATCTTTCTTCAGTTCTGCCTCCAAGCAAAGACACGCTAGAGATCTAGCTTACCACATCGTGTCGTCTCCCAGACCAAGCGATGGAGACAGAGTTCCCAGCCTTGCGTGGTGCTTGATCATTTGGACAAGTCCAGCCCTTGCATGATATTGTCGATGGTCGTCCCAAGTGATGAGACTGCACGTTTCATGGTCGGGCTTTTGGTTTTGTAAGAACAGCAATCCATCATAGCAGCTTTTAGTATGGACTCCCCTGCGAGTTGCTCAGCTTCCTTTAAAGCTGGAATCAACTTCAGCTATTGTAGGTGACGCGGCAGTGAGGAAGAGAGGAAACTTAAACGCTTTTGTTCACGTTGAAACTCACACGTACTAAACCTCCAAGCTATCGTGTGTAGTACGGTATGCGTCAATCGCAGCTGAGACTTTCCGCTTCAAACTCAGGTATGTTCTCGAGTTGCGTCACGTACTCGAAGTTCGCTTTACAGTCCAGCGAGCAGAATCTCCCGGCGGTGCTGCTCAACGACGACATCGACTTCAAGAAGAGCCGCTCACAGTTGACACAGTACGTTTGTCGTTGTCTCCAGTGGTCTTCACCGTATTCATTAGCGTCAACCGACCGCATACGAACTCGCTTCAGTCTTGGATGTGTTGTCGACGTGACGGATGGTGCTGACGACGTGAGACTGTTAGGGATGGAGATGTTGGGGCTGAATTGAGGTTCGCTGGCTGTCGGTACTACTTCACAGTCAGGTTCGTGTCTTCCAGGCCATGACTTGGTTTGCAACTCGGTCGATTGTTGGTTTCTTTTGAAAACCAGTCGGAGCATTCGAGACGCGAAGTTTGGTCGAGCCCCGTCTTGAGTATTCTTGGTAGCGTTGACCTCGCGCCGAGGAGGTTGGTACCCATTGATCGCTATACCAGCTGGAATGTTCATGATAATGTTGCTCTGGTCGAAACGAGGTAAATTGGCAAGTGAGAAGTAATCTACGGCGATCAGCTCCAGATTCATTCGAATTCCTCCTTACGATCAACCGAATACACTTGTGATCACCGCAAATGCTCCAAAGCCGACTCGCACGCCACGACAGTCCGAGCGACAGGAGGAGGAACTTTTGAAATCAAATGAGTCCGTCCCTAAGCAGCAGCAGCAGCAGCAGTGACTCAGAGCTCGACGTGGTTATAATACGTGGCTTTGTCGTCGGATACCTGGCGTCTGTAGCTCCATCGTTGTCGAGCAGCTTAATTCAATTGTTCCGGGCCAGGCTCTGATAACACCGAGCAGTGATGGTCGAAGCAAGCAACAACGGACACGTGGAAACGCAGCCTACCTATTATTGACTCACAATGCGTCTGTCCTTGAAGTGCAGTATTGACCACTCTGTCTCGAGCAATAAGACGTGAGTCAATGAGTGACTCAGATCGTGTTCGGTGTCTTTGTAGACAAGCACTTGGCAAACATATCGGCGGGACAAGACGATGGGAAACACCTTCGCAGACGCAGGGACTTCTGAACAAGTATGATGAGTCATCACATCATTGATAACACTCCAGATCGGCACTGCAACATGTCGGTTTCAATGGCTTGTGTTATTTCGTTAGTTTACTCTTCCGACGGTAGTTTGATATGCATCGATCAAAATGTACATGCAAATATTGATACGGACGGAGTCACGTACTCATGGTGATTTTCCGTCACAGTGCCGCAGCGGTAGCAGAGTGGTAAGTGGGTTGTTGTTGCTGTTGCTGTTGCGGCTGCTGCAGACGCTTGGTTCCAGACTGTAAACCCTCGTCGAGCAAAGCACGAACGTTCTTCAAGCGCTGTTCAAGCGCGCGCAAGAAATTATTCACGTTCTTTTGATCATCCACAGCCAGGACACGAGCGCCACTTCCGTTTGTACCAGGCGTATCCATCAGTAAGCTCTCTAACAAGAGAAGTGCCTGCAGGTAGTGGTCGTGTGCAGCTTGAGTGTGGCCCAAAACTTCACGAATAGCTCCTTGGCGTCCAATTCGAAGGGCATGAGCGTAAAGCAGATCTTCTTGAGACGCAATGGGACGTAACGGAGCTCGAAAACGTGCTGCTTGGGCCATACGCATCTTGCACTGTTCCGCTCGATCCAAGAAATGAGTCAGTTGTTCGGCCAAATAAGCCATCGACACCTTCCGGCTTGTTTCAATCCATCCTGGTGAAGTCCCAGCAGACGATTCCGAAGAACCCATCGAACCACGATGTGTTGGATCCTGGCGGAAGTACAAAACGACATGTTGCACAAGACGCAAGCACTTCACATACAGTGCTAATGCCTCAGCAGCACATACATACTTTCGCTCAGCGCTGCGCTTTTCATCGTCATCGTCATCGTCATCATCATCATCATCGCCGTCTTCATCGTCCCGTAGAGTGTTGCTCACGCCAATTGAAGAGGCCAACGACGAGCTCATCGAAAATACGGTCGAGAAATTAACCCCACTGATGCGCTTGCCTGCTGAATTTGACAACGACGAATTTCCCGTAGCTGTTTGTTGTGGGGATAAAGTACCCACCGTCGGTTCAACGCTGTCCTCAGTCATTAAATCGGACGATGCATCTCCCGCAGCGCTTAAAGTCCAGAGATGATCTGCAATTGGGGCTATGGCCTGAGTGCGCAGCACCACAATATCGATAAGCTGTTGGCCGCATTCGCGAGAGAAAGCTTCTGATGGGGCATTACTGGTGTTGACAGACGATAATTCTCTTCCGGTTAACTCCACCTGGTTTAACAGTCCGCTAGTCTGACGACCAGCAGAACCGCCTGAGTAAGGTGCTCTCTCTGGCAACCCATCCACCAGCACGTATTCGCCACTGCTGTCCAACGCGTGGCCTCCGCCACCAACGTTCTTTGGCTTCGCTGCCATAATTGCATCATTGCCGCTCGACTGAGAAGGTTGGGAGATTTTGATCCTAGACGATGTCAGAGAATGCTGCTGTTGCTGAAGAGCTGCGGCACCTGGTGGTGATTCTGAAAGTTGCTTGAACGGGTTAATTCTTGGGCTTGGACTGGGCAAGATGTGCGGGCTCATTTGTGGACTGAGTTTAGGACTCGTTCCCGAACCATTTTCTCCCGCCAAACCGCTACCACTAGACGAGGCGCGTCGGCTTCGCGCCAGTCGTGACGACGACGACCGACGCATAGCCCCAGAACTCGCACTCGCAAACGCTGTCTCCATTACCTCCAAGTTGCCACTCCGTGAATGGCGCATAATCGTCGATGGTGCTGTATTCGCAAAACGTGAGCTGGAACCTGACTCATGTGAGAATACACGAGATCGTCGATCACTTCCGGATCCTCGACAAGGTGTAGATGCAGCTTCAACATCATCCCCTGTTGTTATTTCGCTGTTTCTTGCAGTTGAAACCCCCCAGCGCCCTGAAAGCCCCTGTTCATCCTCCTCCTCTTCTTCACGAATGCTGGTCGTTGAAAACGTCGACGAGCGGTGTGCAGCTTCAGCTTCTTCAACCTGCTCTGGTAAAGGCTGCAAATCCACAAACGGATCGCTGAAAAATTCAGCAAATCCAAGTCGGAGTGCAGGCTTCCGCTGCAACAAAGCCACCAGCAAGTGACGACACGGCCTGGAAAGCTGCAACGTCGGCGGGAATCGCAGCGGCTGGCGCTCGATATTAGCCAGCAACTGCACGTGGTTCGCTCCACCATAGGGAGGACGTCCAGCCAGCATCTCGAACAAAATTGTGCCTACCGACCAAAGGTCGGCCTTGGCGTCGTACTTCTGGAACTTCAAGATCTCAGGAGCCATGTACAGCGGAGACCCACAGAGAGTCTCAGCCATTGAGGCTGTGGCTAGATGTCTCGCGAAGCCAAAGTCCGCTGTAAATAAAAACAAAAAAATGTCAGCAACAACACCAATAATTGCCGAACCACCTCAATAATTGTACCCACCAATTTTCAACACCGACGTAGGTGAATCCTCCACAAGCAGTAAATTCTGCGGCTTGAGATCTCTGTGAATGAGGTTGCGTTGCCACAAACACTGCATGCCCTTCGCCAGTTCCTGTAGGAAATGTCGAGCTACTTCTTCTGACAATAATTTATTTTTCTCGCCGTTCTCCTTCTGTCGTCGTCGCATATATTGCTGTAGGTCTCCGCCAGCGCAATACTCGAGCATCAGGTACATGTGTTTGTCTGTCTTTTTGATATCGTAGAGCTTCACCACGTTCGGGTGGTCGATCTCTTGCATGATGGCGATCTCCATCTCCAAATTAGCCAATAGCTTCCCGTTCAGCTTATTAAGCGACAGTGCCTTAATAGCCACGGGCGTCTTGCTCACACGGTGGTAGCCCTTGTACACCACGGCGAAGGAGCCGCTTCCTAGCTTGCTGGTCACCACATAGTCGCCGATGGACGCGCGCCCGGACATGGGGGCGTCCAGAGTGATGGTCCGTGTCAACCCAGTGCCCTAAAACAAAACACGAAGAGTGATGGTCCTTCGCGACGCAGTGCGGAATCGGAAATGCCGAAAGTTTTTTTTCTCATGGGGAAAAATTAGTGTGGTGTACATCAAAAAGCGGTTAGGGAAGAACGAGAGTGTAGCTTTCGACCAATGAGAATACAGGAAAGAAATACGCGTCATCGTTCTTGCGATGACGTCGCGTGCAGAGAGTGACGGTCCACCAGAGACTTTTCCTGTGGCACAACAAGTTGAGGGCGATTTGAGACGGCGAAGCAGAGCCTGGCAGAACCCATCTATCATTGACGTGCTTCAGCTCCGGCGTTTCGGCCGTTGACGGAGCTGCAACTGCAACCGCAAAGGCAACTGGCAAAGGCAAGTTGCCTTTTGAAGTTCTCTTTAAAATCTAGAACCACGAAGCGGCATTTCGCTGCTCGAATACAAATTGCAAGTGAAATGGGATAGACATTGATGTTGAAGTCGCAGTTTAACGGAGACGAATCAGCGTGGAGAACAAAGACGCCTCTAACTTGAAGAAACAATGCGCCACACAAATGCTGATCTATCGTTTGTAGGTTGTTCGTTTAGTGAGTTTGTAGCAATTGTCATATCGAGATCTAGCACTTCTAGATTGCTGGTGACAACTTGCAGGAGTGTTGAATCATTAATTATCAAGCAAGTCAGCAAGTCCGCTACATTCTATCAGGGTAGTGTGTGCGAAGATATTTTCTGTCCTGCCGATATGTTTGCCAAGTGTTTGTCTACAAAGACACCGAACACGCGCTAGGCTTCTGAGTCACTCGTTGACTCACGTCTTATTGCTCGAGACTGGTGGTCAATCCTACGCTTTAAGGACAGACGTTGAGTCAATAGGTAGGCTGCGTTTCCACGTGCTCGTTGTTGCTTGCTTCGACCACCACTGCTCGGTGTTATCAGAGCCTGGCCCGGACAATTGAATTAAGCTGCTCGACAACGATGGAGCTACAGACGCCAGGTTCCGACGACAAAGCCACGTATTATAACCACGTCGAGCTCTGAGTCACTGCTGCTGCTGCTGCTTAGGGACGGACTCATTTGATTTCAAAGGTTCCTCCTCCTGTCGCTCGGACTGTCGTGGCGTGCGAGTCGGCTTTGGAGCATTTGCGGTGATCACAAGTGTATTCGGTTGATCGTAAGGAGGAATTCGAATGAATCTGGAGCTGATCGCCGTAGATTACTTCTCACTTGCCAATTTGCCTCGTTTCGACCAGAGCAACATTATCATGAACATTCCAGCTGGTATAGCGATCAATGGGTACCAATCTCCTCGGCGCGAGGTCAACGCTACCAAGAAGACTCAAGACGGGGCTCGACCAAACTTTGCGTCTCGAATGCTCCGACTCGTTTTCAAAAGAAACCAGCAATCGACCGAGTTGCAAACCAAGTCATGGCCTGGAAGACACGAACCTGACTGTGAAGTAGTACCGACAGCCAGCGACCCTCAATTCAGCCCCAACATCTCCATCCCCAACAGTCTCCCGTCGTCAGCACCATCCGTCACGTCGACAACACATCCAAGACTGCAGCGAGTTCGTATGCGATCGGTTAACGCTAATGAATACGGTGAAGACCACTGGAGACAACGACAAACATACTGTGTCAACTGTGAGCGGCTCTTCTTGAAGTCGATGTCGTCGTTGAGCAGCACCGCCGGAAGATTCTGCTCGCTGGACTGTAAAACGAACTTTGAGTACGTGACGCAACTCGAGAACATGGTACCCGAGTTTGAAGCGGAAAGTCTCAGCTGTGGTGTATCATTACTGTCGATTGACGCATACCGTACTACACACGATAGCTTGGAGGTTTAGTACGTGTGAGTTTCAGCGTGAACAAAAGCGTTTAAGTTTCCTCTCTTCCTCACTGCCGCGTCACCTACAATAGCTGAAGTTGATTCCAGCTTTAAAGGAAGCTGAGCAACTCGCAGGGGAGTCCATACTAAAAGCTGCTATGATGGATTGCTGTTCTTACAAAACCAAAAGCCCGACCATGAAACGTGCAGTCTCATCACTTGGGACGACCATCGACAATATCATGCAAGGGCTGGACTTGTCCAAATGATCAAGCACCACGCAAGGCTGGGAACTCTGTCTCCATCGCTTGGTCTGGGAGACGACACGATGTGGTAAGCTAGATCTCTAGCGTGTCTTTGCTTGGAGGCAGAACTGAAGAAAGATGCTGCACTTACCAGCACAACTCGATGTTCACTCTTCGATCTTCCTCGTCCAAGACACGCCCAACTCGAAAAGAATGGCTCACACGTCGTGTTTAGAGAGGAAAAAAGCCTTTCGTGTGACCACCAACGACGAAGTCTCGACCGGACTGCACCATGCAACACCACACCGTCCAAGTTTCGCCACTCGAATTTTCCAGCTCATTTGTAAGCGGACATCCTCCTCAGATGACTCTCGACCCAAGTCTTGGTCAGGAGAACCAAAACTATCGCCAATGGCTGTTAGGGAGTCTCTCGCTCGTCACGCCAGTGCCATTATCCCAATTGAATTCAAGCATTCGGTACAATCCAGTTCAACTACACACACAAGAAACGAAGACCATCGTGATAGCTGGCGAGCACGACAAACTCACTGCATGAACTGCGGACGTCTCTTTTTTACGGTTTTGTCGCCTTGGAGCTCCAGTGCTGGACAGTTCTGCTCGCTCGACTGCAAGACCAGCTTCGAGTACGTGAATCATCTTGAAGAAGTGCTCTCTCAACACATACTGGGAGGAACTAGCGAGTCGTTAGGTTCGAGCTCGGATGAAGAAGACTATGAAGCTGAAGAGCTGGATGTCGAGCAGCTTTGGAATTGAGTCGTTACAGCATCTACAGCTTGAACCATTTCTTGAGGCTAATCTTGTTAGTTGTACTTCTATAAACTTGTAGCGTTAGCGTCCCCTAGCTTTATCGATTGTGCGTGACAGCATAACAAACGAGCATGAAGTATGCATTTCACACCCACTTACACGTACAAACCGAGAACTTAGTAAAGTTGCGGTAAGCTTAACAACACAAAGTCTTGTCTCTTTCCATGCAGGGTTGTGAAAAATAAGATTGTTATTTAATTGAGCTCCAAGACTCGGGTCAATCAATAATTTGTTTATTGCAATTTTGTTTTCAATCATATCATCGAGCTCTGATTGGTAGAAAACGACCTAACCGTAACCTTAACCCAAACCCCTTGACGCTCGCTAAAGCTTTGCGAGAACTTTAACTCCGCTTTCAAAGCGTGGCGCTTTAACGACGATGGCTTGTAGGCTGAGGTATTTCGCAGTTGGTGTGAACTCCTTCGTAATGGCATCAAACAGACACCGCACGTCCAATATAGTCGCATGTTTGGGTCTTGCAGAAATTTGCAAAGTGAGGAGCTGCTGGAGTGTCGAGCGCTACCTCAGAGCTGTCTCGTCGAAGTTGTTTACGTCGTACAGGCCTAGAAGACCACTGCTTGCTCATTATTGATGCGTTAAGAGTACTCAAGTAGCTCGTGACTTCACGATAACGTGCAGAACGCGAGCTAAACGCCACAGTGAAATGGAGGATTATTTGGACGTGATTGAGACCTCGCTCAATCAATAATTTAGTGTGTTTTAATTGAATTATTTGAAAGTCAAATTGTTTTTTTCACAACCCTGTTTCCATGACTCATCGGATGAGTAATGGATCCAAGCAGGTCAACTTGCACTGCAACAGACAACAACACAACGAATACGTGTACGCGACGCGTACTACGCGTACTGTACGGTAATCCTCATCACGTTTCCTTATCCTCTGGCTTCCACAGCAACGCCCAGAGCCAGCCATACCTGTAGAGTTCTTCTGCTTCATTTCGGAATTCCCACTCAACCCCATGAAGTTCACCGCCATCGCTTTTGCTTCTGCGCTCGTCGCCACCTCCAACGCCGCCACGTGCGACTTAGCCTCTCTTCAGACGCTTCTGGCTTCGACGGATGCTACCAATTGCATGACGGACTCTGGTTTCAAGGCAACGACTCTGACCACGCCCACCGATGCTGAATTGGCCAAGATGTGCACGAGCAAAGCCTGCCTGTCACTACTATCGGAAGCTGAGTCAGTGGCCCCTTCAGAGTGCACTGTGGGCACCTTCGCCCTGTATGCGGATCTGATCATCCCTCTGACCAACGTCTGCAATGGAGGATCCAATGGTGGCTCGAGTACTTCCGCTACTGTGGGCTCCACTGACGGCTCCAGCACGTCCGGTACTGTTACCGCTAGCTCCACGGGTTCGGCTGATTCATCGGCCGCTTCAGGATCGGCCACTGCATCTGGTAGCAGCAGTGCTAACGTCCTTAGCGTCTCGATCGCCGCCGTTCTGGCTGCTGTGGCGGCTTCGTTCTTCTAAGAATCAGCAATACCAATAGAACTTGTTCGTTTTGACTCGATCTCTATTGAATTGGCACCTTTCGGTGGTCTATTGCAGTAGCAAATTAGTACTGAGTCGACCCCCTTCGCACAAGTACGCGAGTGCTTCGTGGTTTTGTTCTCAGACGTCTGCTGAATTCGGTGTTAGCTTCAACGTTCCCGTCCCAGCCACTCGTTGTAAAAAACTACAAGCTCCGATTAACTCGAAGCGAGTTATTGCTCCTTCTCTCGGGACGCGGTGGTCAATTCAGCTTAAAGTGTAGCTTTGAGTCGTGTGAATCGCCTGCGTTTCCACGCGTTCGGTGTTATCAGAGCCAGAGCTCGCTGGACTGCTCGACAACAATGGAGATAGAGCACCAGATGCTCGTCGACAATGCCAAGAGGACACGTTGAGCACGGAGTCGCTTTGGCTTAGTAACCAGCCTATTTAGTTTCAAAAGTTCCTCCGCCCATCGCCATGGCGTGCGAGTCGGCTTTGGAGCATTTGCAGTGATCACAAGTGTATTCGGTCGATCGTATGGAGGAATTCGACTGAATATGACGTGAATTGCTGTAGGTTGCTGCTCACTTGCCAATTTGCCTCTTGTCGCCAGAGCAACATTATCATGAACGTTCCAGCTGGTATTGCGATCAATGACTACAACCCCCCTCGTTGCGAAGTCAATGCAACCAAGAAGACTCCAGACAAGACTCACCCGAGTTTCGCGTCTCGAATGCTCCGACTGGTTTTCAAAAGAAACCAACAATCGACCGAGTTGCAAACCAAGTCATGGCCTGGAAGACACGAACCCGACTGTGAAGTAGTACCGACAGCCAGCGAACCTCAATTCAGCCCCAACATCTCCATCCCTAACAGTCTCACGTCGTCAGCACCATCCGTCACGTCGACAACACATCCAAGACTGCAGCGAGTTCGTATGCGATCGGTTAACGCTAATGAATACGGTGAAGACCACTGGAGACAACGACAAACGTACTGTGTCAACTGTGAGCGGCTCTTCTTGAAGTCGATGTCGTCGTTGAGCAGCACCGCCGGAAGATTCTGCTCGCTGGACTGTAAAGCGAACTTCGAGTACGTGACGCAACTCGAAAACATACCTGAGTTTGAAGCGGAAAGTCTCAGCTGTGGTGTATCCTTACTGTCGATTGACGCATACCGTCCTACACACGATAGCTTGGAGGTTTAGTAGTAAAATACTACCGGTGAGTTGCAACGTGTACAAAAGCGTCTAAGCCAATGCCAGCTTTATTTGAGCAACTCGCAGGTACGTCCATACTAAAAGCTGCTATGATGGATTGCTGTTTTTACAAAACCAAAAGCCCGACCATAAAACATGCAGTCTCATCACTTGGGACGACCATCGACAATATCATGCAAGGGCTGGACTTGTCCAAATGATCAAGCACCACGCAAGGCTTGGAACTCTGTCTCCATCGCTTGGTCTGGGAGACGACACGATGTGGTAAGCTAGATCTCTAGCGTGTCTTTGCTTGGAGGCAGAACTGAAGAAAGATGCTGCACTTACCAGCACAACTCGATGTTCACTCTTCGATCTTCCTCGTCCAAGACACGCCCAACTCGAAAAGAATGGCTCACACGTCGTGTTTAGAGAGGAAAAAAGCCTTTCGTGTGATCACCAACGACGAAGTCTCGACCGGACTACACCATGCAACACCACACCGTCCAAGCTTCGCCACTCGAATTTTCCAGCTCATTTGTAAGCGGACATCCTCCTCAGATGACTCTCGACCCAAGTCTTGGTCAGGAGAACCAAAACCATCGCCAATGACTGCTAAGGAGTCTCTCGCTCGTCACGCCAGTGCCATTATCCCAATTGAATTCAAGCATTCGGTACAATCCAGTTCAACTACACACACAAGAAACGAACACCATCGTGATAGCTGGCGAGCACGACAAACTCACTGCATGAACTGCGGACGTCTCTTTTTTACGGTTTTGTCACCTTGGAGCTCCAATGCCGGACAGTTCTGCTCGCTCGACTGCAAGACCAGCTTCGAATACGTGAATCATCTTGAAGAAGTGCTCTCTCAACACATACTGGGAGGAACTAGCGAGTCGTTAGGTTCGAGCTCAGATGAAGAAGACTATGAAGCTGAAGAGCTGGATGTCGAGCAGCTTTGGAGTTGAGTCGTTTCAGCATCTACAGCTTGAACCATTTCTTGAGGCTAATCTTGTTAGTTGTACTTCTATAAACTTGTAGCGTTAGCGTCCCCTAGCTTTATCGATTGTGCGTGACAGCATAACAAACGAGCATGAAGTATGCATTTCACACCCACTTACACGTACAAACCGAGAACTTAGTAAAGTTGCGGTAAGCTTAACAACACAAAGTCTTGTCTCTTTCCATGCAGGGTTGTGAAAAATAAGATTGTTATTTAATTGAGCTCCAAGACTCGGGTCAATCAATAATTTGTTTATTGCAATTTTGTTTTCAATCATATCATCGAGCTCTGATTGGTAGAAAACGACCTAACCGTAACCTTAACCCAAACCCCTTGACGCTCGCTAAAGCTTTGCGAGAACTTTAACTCCGCTTTCAAAGCGTGGCGCTTTAACGACGATGGCTTGTAGGCTGAGGTATTTCGCAGTTGGTGTGAACTAGCAGCTTCTGCGCGGTCTTGTTCAGTGCTTTGGCGTTCTCCGTCAGGTTCTTCAGCGTCTCCTCAAGGCTGCGAGTCGGTGTCCACTTGGTCTCCTAGCGAAGCAGGTAAGAAGTAGTGAAGTGTGTAGTTCAGGGTAAAACCCAAAGTGGTATTGATAGTTACTTGCTGCTATTACTACAGCAAGAGGGGGAAAGCCACAGGCAACAAAACCCCCTTTAGAGCAGAGAACGCATCCATCAAGATGGTCTCCACCCTTCTCGTCTCTCCGTGACCAGAGTGACGATTCTTGACACAGGCGAAAGTTCTCCATCGGGTAGAACCCGAGTGTGGACCCACGGCCCACAAACTCATACTCCCCTGGAACTAAGCCTCCGTGTCATCACCATGATCAGCACTAAGCCGACCTGTAACATCAGCTCGAAGCCGAACTCTACCCGGTGATTGCCTTCCGTCAGCTTCGGTAGCGTCTCCGCTCCGATCTTCTGCCAACGTTTTGCGCCGCATCACAACGGCTTCCTTATTCTGGCACTTAGCCAGTTTCACGCTTTGACGCTCCTCTGCGCCTTTAACATCGTGTAGACGATCTTTCACGTCCTCATTATTCCGGCGTTCTTCTGCGCCCTTCACATCTCTCACACCAAGCTTCTCTCTAAGCTTCTCGAATCGCTGGGGTCCAAGAGCCTTAGTGAAAATATCTGCGACGTTCTCTTCCGTCGAGACATACTCCACCATCAACTTCTCCTTGGCCACCAGCTCAGCGATTTTCCGGCTCTTCTTCGCAAAGCGCCTCACTCCATCAAAGTTCCCAGCATCTGATGACACCTTGATCGCACTCTGGTTGTCCATCAGCAGGAGTCCAATCTCCTGTTCCAATCTGAGCTCCTTCAGTAGCTTGCGTGCCCACAGCAAGTCCTCCACACACATGCTAGCAGCTACCAGCTCCGACTTGCAGGTGTCATCCGTTACTGAACTCTGCATCTTGCTTTTGAAGCCGAAACTGTGACCACACAGCTTCAATACGTATCCAGTAACCGACCTTGACGTGTCGGGACAGTTAGCGTGATCCGCGTCGCTAAACGCACTTATTTGCAGTGCATTGCTCGGCTCAGTGTCACTGTGCATGTAGGTCAGCCCATAGGTTCTCGTCCCTCGCAGGTACCTCAGCACTCTCTTCGCGGCAGCGAAGTTCTCCTTCGTGTAGCTCCCCGTATGCCTGCTCAGGTTTCGCACCGCGTTCGCGATGTCCGGTCGCGTGCAGGTCACAAGGTATTGTAATGCACCAATCAGCTCCTGATATTTCACCTCTTTGTCGTTAATTTTCGTCTCATCTCGCTCAAGTGCCATCACTTTCTCATTGTGTTGTTGAGGCGATCTCACCGTCTTTGCATCTGTCATCTGGAATCTCCTCAGCACCTTATCGATATATGCCGTTTGAGAGAGGCATAGCAACTTCCCCGGTTCATAGCGAACCTCCATTCCGAGCAGATAGTGCACCTTGCCTAAGTCCTTTAGCGCAAACTGCATCTTCAGCTCGTCCTTCAGCTGGTCGATGTCTTCCCGATCTCCAATAATCATTACGTCGTCGACGTACACTGTCACCATCAGCAGTCTTCCGTCGACCCACTTGTAGTACAAGCCGACGTCAAACGTGCTCCTCTTCAGTTTCAGCGCCTCCAAACGCTTGTGCAAGGTTTGATACCACAGCCGTGCTGCTTGTTTTAGTCCGTAGATGCCCTTCAGCAACCGGTACACTTGGTCCGTTCCGTCACTGAATTCAATCGGCTGCTCCACGTAGATCTCTGCATCGTCAATGTCGCTGTTCAGGAAAGCCGTCTCGAAGTCCACTTGGTCCACGTCCAGCCCTAAAATCATAGCCAATAGCAAGATAAGTAGCATTGTCATCCATCGTGCAACAGGTGAGTACGTCTTCCAATACTCATATCCGAATCGTTGCTCGTAGCCATGCACGACCAGTCTCGCTTTGTAGCGTTGCACTCTTCCATGTTCATCTCGCTTGACCTTCAGGACCCACTTTGTTGTCATGACTTTGACGTATACTCCGTCTGAGCCCTTAGGCCTGTCAACTTTGACCCAGGTCTTGTTCTTGACCAGCGACTCGTATTCTTTCTTCAGGGCCTCTTCCCACTGCTTCCATTGTGGTGAATTCATCGCTTCATCCACACTGGTAGGCTCATCCACTTCTTCTTCTGTCAGTAATTGGTAGCCACTCAGCCTCACATTTTGCTGTCGCACTCTTGCAGATCTCCGCAATGGTTGGTTCTGCTGTTGTCGCCGTCCTCTCCTTCTCGGTGCACGCGCAGCTCCTGCTGCCTGAATTATCATTTCTCCAGCTTCCGATTCATCGCTGGACGAGGATTCTGCTTCTGCATTCGTCTCAGGAACACAGCACTCAGCACTCAATTCCTTCGGTAAACTGCTCCTAATTATACTGGTTGCACGCTCGTGCACGTCTCCATCAGCCACAAATTCCACCGGTAGGGCACAAATGGTATGTAGTCGTAGTTCTTGTGCTTGCCCACCAGCAACGCGTCCACGTACTTCCTGCTCACTGTCACGTCTTCACGAAACTTCACATCTCTGGACTCTACTATTCGGCCCGTACGAAGGTGTAACAGCCTGTATCCGGGTGCAGTGTGCGAGAATCCTAGCAGCAACGCTGGTTCCGCCTTTGGGCTGAGCTTGTCCTTTCTCTTTGGTACATATACGAACCCAACAGCACCACACACTCGAATCTTAGCCAAGTCTGGCTTTTTGCCATAGAGTTTCTCTGACGGGGTCTTCCCGTCCAGTGCTTTGGTAGCACTCATGTTGTCGATATCCACGATGTAGCGTAGTACCTCCGGCCACAACTTCGCAGGCATTCCTGCCGCTTGCATTGCTGTTCTGGTCTTGTTGGCCAGGAGGCCATTCATCTTCTCAACCAGCGCGTTCTCCTCTGGAGTATACGCGTGAGTCGGCACAAAGTCGATCCCATGCAGCTCAAGAAAGGTCTCTAATTCTGCATTCACGAACTCTCCACCTCCGTCGCTCGAGAAAGTCTTAACTCTGTGTCCTTGGGCGATCAGCTTCTTTATTAGCGCAATTGTGTTGACGTTCGCGTCGCTTTTCCTCTGGATAGGATAGCACCACTTGAACCTGGAGCCTTCATCCTGTATAATCTGAAAGTATCGAATCCCTCCAGAGCCAGGTATGAATTTTCCCATTTCACAAGTGTCAGACATTAAGCGCTCGTAATTCACCTTGGTTCGTTTGTCTTTTGCGCTCTTCTTGTATGACATTCGACGTCGCTTCGCCGACATGCAGGTCAAACACTGAAAGTTCTTCTTGAACAAGTCCTTCGGGATGTCCATGCCGTCCACCACGTTGTTGTCTACCATACTCTTGATGGCAGCTACATTCAGGTGCCCCAACCGCTCGTGCCACCTCATCAATGGGCTGGCATCGGCGTTGAGCGTGGACATCACCATGACCACCGGCAATTTAGTCTTCAACCAGTAATGCGACCCACTCTTCACGAATTCCAGTCGCCCATCCGCCGAGTCCAACCAGCATCTTCGAGGCGTCACACCGGCCTGGCTAAGCGACGGAGTCCAGCCACTGCTCTCCATCTTCCCGAGGCTAATCAAGTTCACAGTTCCAGCAGGCGAAAACTCCACGTCCTTCAGTTCCACCACAGTCGTACTGCCGTTCCTGCCCGGTACGTCGAGCTTCACCGTCCCGCACATCACTCCTTTTGTGACTTCGCCTGTCCACACCTTGAACATCGCTTTAGACTTCTTCACGCTTGAGTAGAGCTCCTTGTTCACGCACACGTGCGTTGAACTGCCGCAGTCCAGCATCCATGAGCTTCTGTTGCACGTCTGGTTATCCTTCACTACCATGCCAACCATAGGAAAGTCTCCATCGTCTTCGTCGTCGCTGCTGCTGCTGCTCGCGTACTTGCGAACGATCTCAGGTGCATTCTCATTCAGTATCAGCATGTTGCTCCGCACTCCCGGTCTGTCCTCAGCGTTGTCCTTCTTCTTGCTCTTCTTCTTCTTGTCCTTACCCTCCGACTTTTCAGTGGTTTTCTTCTGCTCGTCACTCTCCACCTTCTTCGTCTTCTTCAGATAGTGCCAGCATTGATTCCGAACATGCCCGACTTTGCCACAGTGATAGCATTTCCGTTTCTTCCACGCTCCCCCGTTTCCCTTGGGTTTCTTTCCTTGCCCATCGGTCGTCGAGGTTGCACTCATCACCACTTGCGGCGTCCCGGCACTTCCATTTACTCCACTCCCGCCACTCATGATCTCCACCATTCGAACTCGCTCGTCTTTGGACCTCAGAGCGTTTGTAAACTGCTGAAGTGTCAATGGCGTTCCTTGCCTAGCCGGTAAGTCAAATTGCTCAACGAGCTCAGGGTGAGTCAACGTGACCCCCATTGTCAGGACTCTCAGCATCTCTGCGTCGTCCACGGCGTGAGTAGTTCCCATACTGCCCAGCTGCTGTCGAATCCGGTGCATCGTCATCAGGTACTCGGTCATTGGCCGTCCTGGTTCAGGCTTAGTGCTGTACAGCTGCGCTCTGAGTAGCGCCACGTACGAGAAGTCCCTCTGCGTCTTGTCTGCCTTGATAGTGTCCCACATCTCCTTCGCGGTAGCCATTGTGCAGATCTTATTCACCTCATCGTCTTGACACCCGCGCAACCCGCGCAGGATCGTAGCCTTGGCAAGTCGATTTCTTCTGTCAAAGATTTCTTGTTGGTCAGCATCATTGGCGTGACGTGTCTCTGTTCCGGTCACCACTCCCCATGCTTCACGTTCATCCAGGTAGAGCTCCAGCTCCACTTGGTACAACTCAAAAGTCCCTTCAAACCTCGGGGGCTTAGAGCTTCCTCGCTGCACTTGTTGTGCAGCCGCCATGTTGTCGTTATCGTCGCAGTAGTTGTCGTTCCCAGCCTTGCAGAGCTTTTGGGCTCATAACCTAGCAGCTTCTGCGCGGTCTTGTTCAGTGCTTTGGCGTTCTCCGTCAGGTTCTTCAGCGTCTCCTCAAGGCTGCGAGTCGGTGTCCACTTGGTCTCCTAGCGAAGCAGGTAAGAAGTAGTGAAGTGTGTAGTTCAGGGTAAAACCCAAAGTGGTATTGATAGTTACTTGCTGCTATTACTACAGCAAGAGGGGGAAAGCCACAGGCAACAAAACCCCCTTTAGAGCAGAGAACGCATCCATCAAGATGGTCTCCACCCTTCTCGTCTCTCCGTGACCAGAGTGACGATTCTTGACACAGGCGAAAGTTCTCCATCGGGTAGAACCCGAGTGTGGACCCACGGCCCACAAACTCATATGAACTCCTTCGTAATGGCATCAAACAGACACCGCACGTCCAATATAGTCGCATGTTTGGGTCTTGCAGAAATTTGCAAAGTGAGGAGCTGCTGGAGTGTCGAGCGCTACCTCAGAGCTGTCTCGTCGAAGTTGTTTACGTCGTACAGGCCTAGAAGACCACTGCTTGCTCATTATTGATGCGTTAACCCCTCGAGTACGGATGCTGCATAATGCAGCATAGCCTATCCACTTAAACTGAATATATTCAGTTTAAGCAAATTTAGACTTAAAGTTTGTATTGGTGTCCTTTCCCCCGCCACAGTGGCATACAAACACCAAGTCAAGCACTTGTTTAGTTTCTGTACCTCTGTTGAAGTGTGCATCGACCAGGGTTTTTAGAATTTTGAAATATAAATTCTCAACGAGTTCTGCGAAACTGCAACTGATTTGCATTATGTTTTAGAGACACCGCGAGACGTGTGGTCCAACGGGCCCAACGTGTGGCTGGCAAGCTGCCGCTTTCACAAAAACTCCCTCATTCGAGAATTTACGCGGCCAGAGATCAAGTGGGGTATAGAGAGTATGGTAGTGCTGGACAGCGAGGTGACCGGGAAAGACCTCTCCTTCAAGTCCGTCTGGAAAGAGCTCAAGGAGAAAGGGTGGACGCGTAAGCCGCCACCACGCCGCAGCCTAGACGATCGCTACTTCTACATCCGTCCTGGCCGCAAAATAACGGGGACGGAAGGCGTTGACTACGTCCGCGGTGAGAGGGTTGTGTTGGATTATTACGCTCTAGGTATGTTAAAATCAAAGCGGTATATACATATTTTCTAACCTATCGTGGTATTGGTACCAGTGCTGCGCAAGGAAGCTGGTGTTCCTCTCCACGGTCAAATAGCGCCTGCAGCTCCTTCAGCAGAACATGGTGACGCAGCAGCTCCTACCGTTACGCCTCCAGTTCAAGCGGCATTTTCTCCCGTGACTACGAACCAGTCACAAGCGGCAACAGACGCGACGCCACCTGTCACGACACCGCCACGTCGGGCACAGGGAAAGCGACGTACCCGTCGTTCCTTGATCCAAAGTCCTGTTGCGAGCACACCACCACGGTCTCTGGTGGCGACATCACCTCATGTCCAAGACGTGGATACGGGGTCGGAATTCGACGATTCGGCTTCCATGGACACCGTCATACCTCCAAACGATAGTGCAGCATCTGCAAGCGAATTCGAGAATGGTAAGCTGTATAATAAGCTGCATGTAATACTGAATTGTATGCTGTCTGCTATGCTGAATGCAATGCTGCATGTTGGACTGAATTTTATACTGACTATTGTGTTGCATGTGATGTGGTGTCATGACAGACGATTCCGATGAAGATGGTGATCAAACCATCTCATTTGGGAGTGAGCTCCTGGCAGACAGCAGCGACGTGCTGAATGCAGTTCTTGACGGAGATGTCGGGTCACAATTTGGGGCAATGGAATCGGGCGATGAAGCAGAGAAGGATGACATTGAAATTGGAGAATACGGCTCGGATGAAGGCCCAGAAGCATTCTGTGTTCCGGACGATGTGTCCGATGATCTTGAAGCAACAGAACAGCAGATTGCAGATGAAATGTTTTTCGCTAAGGATTTCCTGTCCAAATTTGGTGGAGAAGACGAGGTGTTGGCTGGAAACCTGAAGGATACCGTGTTGCGCGAGATGGGTACGGTTGGTTGGGAAGATATTGTCCAGCCCGACATCCACGAATATCTTATGAGCCCATATGAGCCGGTTAATGACACTAGAAGCTACCCGGGGTTGAGACAAGGTTACTCAGGTCCAAGTGCGGAAGTGTTGCGTCGAGGAGACTCGCCGGTTGCGCTATTTTTTTACTTCATGCCGGTAGTTCTGTGGCAGCATATTGCTGCCTGCTCAAATGAATATCACCGTGAGAAGTTGCCATTGCGAGTGGATGCCGCCTTCAGACGGTATCGAGCTAAACGAAGATTCAATGACAAGCTTCCCAAAAAGACAAGACGGGATATTGAACACGAACTGGAAGGAATGAAGCCTATATTGCCTCATGAACTCGGGCGGTTTATTGGCCTATTGATCGCTCGAGCTATAGCTCCCAACCGCGAAAAATTGACAAACCACTGGAAGACTACTGATGAAGGAGCGATTTCTCGAGGCTGCTTCGGATCGGTGCTAGCGCGTGACCGCTTTCTGGAAATTTCGCGCAATCTGCACTTCAATTCGAACGCAGACCCCAGATCACATACCGACAGAGCCTGGAAAATCAGAAAAGTGGTAGAAGTTCTCCAACGGACGTTCGTACGAGGCTATGTCGCTCCTGCTCACTTGGCTTTTGATGAGGCTATTCTGCCAAGTCGATCATCGTTCAACAAGATGCGTGTGTACCTAAAAGACAAGCCGCACAAGTGGGGCACAAAGCTCTTTATGCTTTGTAGTGCAGTCACTGCGTACTGCATCCGGTAAGTTTTTTTTTGCAAGTTTCTTTTCACTACAGTGCATTATGCAGCTTTCGATCACTGACTGAAGAATTTTAAACTGAATATGAACAGGTTTGAGGTCTACTGCGGGACGAAGGAACACTCAAGCGATGCGCACAACACTGACATGAAGTCTGGGCCGGCAGCAGTGGTTCAGAAACCTACTGGAGGTTTTTGGTCGTGAGTCGAAGAAAGAAGGTATGCGGCTGGTCGTAATAGACCGATTTTATACATCCGTTCCGCTAGCTATACAGTTGCTGGTCATGGGTTTTTACTGCGTTGGGACTATCATGACAAACCGGCTAGGCTACAGCAAGTCTGTGATCGAGAAGAAGAAAACTCGTCCTGCAGAGATTGCACGCGGATCCTTCAAAGTGTCTAAGTCGAAGCACGTCCCCAGTATGGCGGCAATTAGCTGGTGGGACTCACGTCCCGTTCACTTCCTGTGCACTGGTGGAAGTCTTGAAATGGACCGCGTTGTTCGGCAGGATGGTGCAACCCAGGTGGAAGTGGCGTGCCCCCGTGTCGTGAAGGATTACCACGCCTTCATGGGAGGCGTGGACGTCCACGACCAGCTGCGTCTACAGCGCTACTCGCTCCAGCGAGCCCTGCGATTCAAAAAATACTACAAGTCGCTTGTACTCGGGCTAATTGATGTGGCCATTGTGAACAGTTACATCGTTCACAAGGCTTTTCACAAGAACAAGACCTCCAGCCCATTGAGCCACGTCAAGTACTTGAAGAAGCTGCATATGCAGCTTTGCAGCCTGGTGCCGGCGGACATGTACGAAGCTAACACATTCGGTACTCAGCGGCCACCTGAAACCGCTTCATACGAGCCAATTCCGACTGGGAGAAGCCAAACGACAGGTCACACGGCTCGCCAAGTTGATGAGTGGCGAAATGCGGATACTCAGGCAAAACGTCGACAAAGGACATGCAAGGTGTGCTCTGTGTTGCGCGCAGGAGTGCAGCGTGCGTCGACAACTTCATTTTTCTGCAGTGAGTGCAACACTACAGGCCCTATTTTCCTTTGTATGCGAGCGCGTCGCAAAGTGCGTGGAGTGGCAATGACGTGCTGGGATATCTGGCACAAGGAGTGGGCCGATGGAAAGCTTATCCCCGTTCAAAGCGGTAGGAGTATTCGAGTGCGACGCAAGGTCATACGTGCAACGCCAGGAACACCATCGTCTCCGGGCACGCCGAGCACTCCGGCTTCAAACAAAAGGCGCAGAACAAGTCCGTAGGTGGTAAGCTGAATAATGACCTGCATATAACCTGTATTATTCGGTCTCTACATGATTACATTGCGTGCTGTCTAGCAGCACATCATCAGCACATCCCAAGTCTGATCATCACACATCAAACGCCAAACACTTTCTTTTGATTGCAACAAATCATAGGGATGACACACCTCCTTTCTATATAAGAGTTTGTATTGGAAGTATCAAATTCAAAATTTTTGAAACTGGCCAAACGAACGCATTCGTTTCTGTTCAAGTTGGCGGGAAACGTGTCCAGTCTCTATCTTCATTATGGTGAATACAGTGCGCGCCAAATCGATAGGACCCCCCCTGAAAATGCCCATAACTCAGTCAGTTTTTATCATTTTAAGTTGCGGTTTTGACAGTAGATCCATAACACGGTAAGAAAGGACCTACGGGCGTTTGTTTTAGCGTTTTTGCACCCTAAAGTATGGCTCCCATACAAAAAACTGTTTTTTGCCAAACGACACAATTTAGGACCCCCATGCTTCAATACAAATCCCTATACTAAATAAAACCCGCTCAAAATGATATGACTGGGGATTTGTATGGGGACATGTTCTAAACCTCTGTAGAGTGAAGGTGAGTGCATGTATCATGACTCTGAATTACACAGAACATTGATAATAGATAAGTGCATATTTGGTAGAGATCATATATGCTTTAGAGAGTTCTTATGCAAGGAATCGACATAATTATTTTGTCTCTAACATTTGAACGCATTTTGACTATGATTTGCTAAAAAACAGCCACTAAATGACTGACTGTTAAAGTGCCAGCAATTACTTTGTAACTCTCTGCCAATGGTTATGGCCTTCTCTACCAAATATGCACTTATCTATTATCAATGTTCTGTGTAATTCAGAGTCATGATACATGCACTCACCTTCACTCTACAGAGGTTTAGAACATGTCCCCATACAAATCCCCAGTCATATCATTTTGAGCGGGTTTTATTTAGTATAGGGATTTGTATTGAAGCATGGGGGTCCTAAATTGTGTCGTTTGGCAAAAAACAGTTTTTTGTATGGGAGCCATACTTTAGGGTGCAAAAACGCTAAAACAAACGCCCGTAGGTCCTTTCTTACCGTGTTATGGATCTACTGTCAAAACCGCAACTTAAAATGATAAAAACTGACTGAGTTATGGGCATTTTCAGGGGGGGTCCTATCGATTTGGCGCGCACTGTAATGCAGTTCAACACCGTGTCATGGTGAATTCATATTCAGTTTACATGCACCTTTAGCACGTTTGTGTCCTTAGCCTACCTATCACCCAGGTCCGCCCTACCCCGTAACATACAAATGCCAAGACTAATTATGCTGAATACTGCATATAAAACACATTTTTTTTCCGTACTCGAGGGGTTAAGAGTACTCAAGTAGCTCGTGACTTCACGATAACGTGCAGAACGCGAGCTAAACGCCACAGTGAAATGGAGGATTATTTGGACGTGATTGAGACCTCGCTCAATCAATAATTTAGTGTGTTTTAATTGAATTATTTGAAAGTCAAATTGTTTTTTTCACAACCCTGTTTCCATGACTCATCGGATGAGTAATGGATCCAAGCAGGTCAACTTGCACTGCAACAGACAACAACACAACGCGTAATACGTGTGCGCGTACTGTACGGTAATCCTCATCACGTTTCCTTATCCTCTGGCTTCCACAGCAACGCCCAGAGCCAGAGCCAGCCATACCTGTAGAGTTCTTCTGCTTCATTCTCGATCTCTATTGAATTGGCACCTTTCGGTGGTCTATTGCAGTAGCAAATTAGTACTGAGTCGACCCCCTTCGCACAAGTACGCGAGTGCTTCGTGGTTTTGTTCTCAGACGTCTGCTGAATTCGGTGTTAGCTTCAACGTTCCCGTCCCAGCCCCTCGTTGTAAAAAACTACAAGCTCCGATTAACTCGAAGCGAGTTATTGCTCCTTCTCTCGGGACGCGGTGGTCAATTCAGCTTAAAGTGTAGCTTTGAGTCGTGTGAATCGCCTGCGTTTCCACGCGTTCGGTGTTATCAGAGCCAGAGCTCGCTGGACTGCTCGACAACAATGGAGATAGAGCACCAGATGCTCGTCGACAATGCCAAGAGGACACGTTGAGCACGCAGTCGCTTTCGCTTAGTAACCAGCCTATTTAGTTTCAAAAGTTCCTCCGCCCATCGCCATGGCGTGCGAGTCGGCTTTGGAGCATTTGCAGTGATCACAAGTGTATTCGGTCGATCGTATGGAGGAATTCGACTGAATATGACGTGAATTGCTGTAGGTTGCTGCTCACTTGCCAATTTGCCTCTTGTCGCCAGAGCAACATTATCATGAACGTTCCAGCTCGTATTGTGATCAATGACTACAACCCCCCTCGTTGCGAAGTCAATGCAACCAAGAAGACTCAAGACAAGACTCACCCGAGTTTCGCGTCTCGAGTGTTCCGACTGGTTTTCAAAAGAAACCAACAACCGATCGAGTTGCAAACCAAGTCATGGCCTGGAAGACACGAACCTGACTGTGAAGTACTACCGACAGCCAGCGAACCCCAATTCAGCCCCAACATCTCCATCCCCAACACTCTCATGTCGCCAGTACCATCCGTCACGTCGACAACACATCCAAGACTGCAGCGAGTTCACATGCGGTCGGTTGACGCTAATGAATACGGTGAAGACCACTGGAGACAACGACAAACGTACTGAGCGGCTCTTCTTGAAGTCGATGTCGTCGTTGACCAGCACCGCCGGAAGATTCTGCTCGCTGGACTGTAAAGCGAACTTCGAGTACCTAACGCAGCTCCAAGAGATCATGAACGACCAGATATTTAGAACTAGTATCGACTCCAATGTGCATCATTCGAAGGGCTTTTGAAAAGTATTGCAACTTTAGTAGAAATACAGTAAGATTGATTCAAGTTGAAGTTACTCGTTTTTCGGCTTTTGATTGGTCAGTGTCAACTCTCGACTGTACTTGCAGTCGTACAGCTCATTGTTATACAAATGTATCACTCTCTGACCCATGTCAACCTCCCGGAGTGGCCTAGTGATCATTCCAGCGGTTTGGACATTCCCGCGCGAAGTGACCGAACTGGTGACACACGTAGCAGCCTCCTGAGTCTCGGCGTGTGCGTTTCTGAGGCAGTTCGTGGCTGTGTCGGTTTGTTGATGGAGATCTAGTACAAGGGCGTTTGCCCCCTAGTAGAGATGGACGAGATCCATCACTGCGTTGAAGGAGAATGGCCTCCTTGGCGGCGGTATCCAGATCTTGAGGCTTGGACTCTTTAAGCAGATGTGAGAGTTGCTGACAGCCCACACCATTGATGAAGGCCGCTACGTAGTAGGCCTCTGGGATGATATAGTTCTCTCCAGTGCGACGTAGCGCCTTCTTATACTCCATGAAAGTCTCGTGAGGCATTTTGTGTCGAGCCATCACGCTCGCGACTGCAAATGCCGCTTGAAGTTCGTCCTCTTGTTGCTCTTGATCTGTCATATCACTACAGATCGAGGAGGACTCACGCTTGAGCTCTGCTGTGGCCTCACCGGCCGCATTTCCCGGTACGACGCTGTGACGGCTTGCCATGCGCATGACTCTTTCGGTTCTGGTCGTTCTATTTCTGAAAAACTCTACAAGATCCAAGTGGATATACCGAAGAATTACATTACCACACTCGATACCTCGGTTTGGTCATAGACATAACTTATGATCGAAGATACCTTGTCATACGGTATGTATAACTTATGATTTTTTCACTTCGTGTCATTTCGGTAGGCCTAACCGAAGCACCAAGTCTTGATCACCTACCTACCCAGTGCTGTTGCCGAGAAGGGCTATAAAATAGATCTCTCATCCAAATACGAGTACACTGTACAGGGGTATCTGCGAATGTAATTGTACTAGTACAATAGTACTAGTACATAACTACTACGGCCAAGCCGTTTCGTGGGTAACAGCATTTCAAGCAAGCAGAAGACTTCTCCCCGTAGTTTATCCTAGGCTACAGCCTTACAGTATTAGAGCGATGCAAGCTTTCCTGCTTGAAGCTTCACTTTATCCATCATCCATACAAACACCAAGTCAACGACTAAAATCAGCTGGTTTGATAACGCAGGCTATGTCGCATGCTCAAAACCTTATATATTCGATAACCTGTTCAACACCTTATCCTACATCCAACCATTCACCTTTTTCTTCTTACTACCTAGAACCTATTGAAATCAATCACCTGTTATAACCAATATGGATTTGTGCCGGTGGTGGACCCATCAAAAACGCAAGCTTCAAGTCAGACCACCAAGGTCAGGCACCCCCTACCGGAGGCTGTTCCCCACCAGAGACTTCCCAGTCATTCCCCATTCAGCTATCCACCCCTCAAGTTCCTCATGCATAAGTCCGCACACGACTTCACCGAGGCCAAGCGCCAGAAAGACCTCATCTCCTGGGACGCCTACACCAGTGGTCTTAAAGCTGGTGCCTGGGCCAGTTTAGCCATGGGCGCAGCTGTCTACGGTGCCAACACGTACTACCGTGGCTTTCGTACGCGTCTGGGTGTGAGTGGCAAATGGGCTTTAGTGGTTTCGGCCTATTTGGCTGGATTCGCTATTGTGGCTGAGAATCGTCTCCTGGCCGGGGCCAGGAATCCGGACCAGTACGTGTCCACCCTCGACCCGAACTACGTTGAGGTCCGCGTGATGAAGAGCCAATTGCCACTGCACAAACGAGCAGCCAATTTCGTGTACGACCATCCGTACCGCAGTTTAGTCACGGCCGGTTTACCTCTAGTGGGCGGTATCTTCGCCTATCAGGCTACCAACACTGCCCTTGCTCGTTCGCAGCAGATCATGCACACGAGAATCTACGGTCAAGCTGCTGTGGTGGTTTTGTTGTTGGGCTCTATGGCTTTCCACGACTACATGGCGAAACGTGGCCGTTTCGAGGAGGAAAGAGATCAAGTGTCCAAGATCGAAGAGCTTCAAACGTAGGGCTTTTTTTTATGAAAGAGTTAGTTGTTACAAGCCACACAGTAGAAACCATTGCGAAACCACCAGAGACTTCACGGAGGCTGGCAATTAACCACGTCGCTACTGATAAGACTGAACGAGTCAAAATACAAAAAAGACTTGAGATGTAGTCGAAACTGAAGAAAAATGAATAGCCACAGTGGCCAGACAACGGTCTCACGAATCGTTCGGGTGGTCGTCGCATGGCTACTTCAAGTGGACGGATACCTACCCAACAGTAGACGATGAGGAAGAGGACTGCTAGATGCTGTAGTGACGGGCATTGTTTCCTCTTTCAAACGCAACTGCCGACGGCGCTAACGATGCTAATTGACAGGAACAGGAGCAAAAGCATCATGTATGGGAGGCACCTCCTGTCCGATTTGACACCGTCTGCTCGTCCTGTTGCGCCGGGTGCCTGACCAGCGCTACCCGTCCGGCCAATCTCTACAGTCAAAGATGGAAAGACGGTGACGGTCGAATTGCTCTGGTGGGGTCTCACTTTGGAGCTTACCACACGAAGACCATGGCGTCGTCGCCCGTAGCACCGTACGGGAATCTGCCGGAATTGTCCCCGCCCATGCTCGAACGACCGATGCTCGAAAGCGGCTACACGCGTGAGAGCGGTCGGACCATGAACGGCACGTCGGACTATGATGCGGATACTGGTAACAGTCTGCACAGTCGCAACTTGGCGGCCAAGTACGAGGAATTCATCAACCCGTGCGTACTCAGCTGGAGCGACCTCAGTTACTCTGTACCAGGCAAGAAGACGGCCAAGAACCCATACGGGAAGAAGACGATTCTCGACAAAGTAAGTGGTCGTAGTGCCCCCGGGGAACTAACTGCGATCATGGGGCCGTCCGGATCGGGAAAAACGACGCTTGTGGATCTATTAGCCGACCGGATCAGCTCCGGACTTGTAACGGGAACTATCGAGTTGAACGGTACCGACCGCGTGACCAAAACGTTCCGAGCCGTGACGAGCTACGTGGCTCAAGAAGACACGTTGTTGGGGTCGTTTACTGTCGTTGAGACGATGAAAATGGCGGCCAGACTCAGTTTGCCTAATAGTGTGGTGATGACGGACATCCACTCACGAGTGGAGAGCGTCATGGATGCGATGGGACTCGGAGCTTGTAGTAACACGTTGGTGGGCGATATCTTCCGTAAAGGGTTATCTGGCGGCCAAAAGCGGCGATTGAGTATCGCCATTGAGCTGCTATCGAACCCAAGTATCCTGATTCTGGATGAACCGACCAGCGGCTTGGACTCGAGTTCAGCTCACAACGTTATGAAGTACATTTTGAAACTCTGCGGGGAAGGCAAGAACGTCTTGTGTACGATCCACCAGCCGTCGTCGTTAGTGTACGACATGTTCACGAACGTTATCGTACTGTCACAAGGTCAAACCGTGTACTGCGGCTCTCGTTCCAGTATGATCCCGCACTTCTCTTCTATCGGATTTAACTGTCCAAAGTACATGAACCCGGCCGAGTACTTTGTCAACCTGGTGAATACCGACTTCGAGGACCACGTGGACGTCACAAAACTTGTGTACGCGTACGCCCAAAGCAACGTTAAGAAGCAGCTTCTGGACCAACTAACGGGTGATCGCGCTACGCTTCAGCATCTACCAGATATCGAACTACGACCATCGTCCGCTATGCGGCAGTTCAGTGTGCTCATGTACCGCAACACGTTGAACAACATCCGCAATCCGGGGATCTACTGGATCCGGTTGTTCATGTATTTCTGTCTGAGTTTCATGGTGGGGACCATGTACTTGAGCACAAACAACGACCTGACGGAGGAGGACCTGGTGCCGATGTTGTTCTACGTGCAGGCGTTCCTGGTGTTCATGTCGGTAGCTGTTCTACCGTTTTTCATCGAACAACGTGCTGTTTTCGCTCGAGAACGGGCCAACAGCTCATTGAGCGTCGTGAGCTACGTGTGTGCCAACTTCTTGGCTACGTTACCCGGTATCTTCCTGATCGCAGTCATGTCGACGGCGTTGGTGGTTCTACTGGCGGATTTGAATGCGATCGAGTACTTCCTACTGAACCTGTTCCTGTCGCTGGTGGTGTCGGAGTCCATGATGCACGTGATCGGTGCTGCTGTGCCTCACTACATCATCGGTATCGCTTTGGGAGCTGGTGTGTTCGGTATGTTTATGCTGTGTGAAGGTTTCATGGTTCCTCGTGACTCGATCCCGGACTACTGGATCTGGGGGTACTACCTGGCATTCCACTCGTACTCATTCGAGTCTTTCGTGTTCAAGCAGTTCGAGAACGAGACGTCAGAAGAAGCTCAAGCAATTCTGAGGAAGTATGGGATGGAGAATGTAGACGTCCCACAGGATATGTTGTACCTTGTGGCGTACATTGCGGGATTCCAGATCATTTTCATGTTTATCCTTTGGAAGTTCCACACCGGTCGACGCTAAATGGTTAGCAAGTAACGTATCATAATTCAACTACCATATGTAAGTCTTGGAAAACTATGCTGTAAAAGCACCGTCGAAGCTCGAAAGTGACAGAACCTGTATGCATGAACATGTGACGATCATGCACTCGGATGTAAAGGTCCTCTCTGTGCCTGACCGTTGTCCTCAGCGGCGGAACGGCGGTCACATCTTCGCGATAGGTCTCCCACCACTGTCAGGCTGGTGTTGCGTGCCGACTCGAGTCGCGACGTGACCCAAACGTTTGCTTCAATCTGACCTGCCCTGCCAGGTGAGACGATGAACCTTATCCATCCCATCCGATCCCAGTTCATTCGGCAATTCTCCTCGTTGCGACCATGACGTCTCTGTCTCCGAGGGGCTACGCGATCCTCGAGTGTGATCCGAGCCAAGAACCCACGCCGTCCGAGAAGCCGCGCGGTCAGGTCGGCACCGTCTTGGACCGGGAGATCCAGATCAAGTACGAACGGATCCGCAATCCGTGCGTGCTCAGTTGGAGTGACCTCAGCTACACCGTCAAGGGTAAGAAGACGCCGGAGTTGCCATGGGGCACCAAGACCATTCTCGACCGGGTAAGCGGTCGGTGCGCACCCGGAGAACTCACAGCCATCATGGGTCCGTCCGGTTCGGGTAAAACAACGCTCGTGGATCTCTTGGCCGATCGTATCAGCTCCGGCGACGTGTCCGGTTTGATCGAAGTGAACGGCACGGAACGCGTGACCAAGACGTTCCGAGCCGTAACTAGCTACGTGGCTCAAGAAGACACGCTTTTGGGCTCCTTTACGGTCGTTGAAACGATGCGTATGGCGGCTAAACTGAGTCTTCCGAACACCGTCACGTCTCATGAAATCGAGATCCGCGTAGAAGACGTCATGGACGCTATGGGGCTCGGAACGGCTCGCGATACTTTAGTGGGCGACATTTTCCGGAAAGGGTTATCCGGTGGCCAGAAGCGGCGTCTGAGTATCGCCATTGAACTGTTGTCGAACCCGAGCATCCTGATCTTGGACGAACCTACCAGTGGATTGGACTCCAGTGCCGCTCACAACGTCATGAAGTTCATCGTGAAACTTTGCGCGGAAGGGAAAACCGTAGTCTGTACGATCCACCAGCCGTCATCTTTGGTGTACGACATGTTCACGAACGTCATCGTCCTGTCGGCCGGTCAAACCGTGTTCTGTGGCCCGCGGTCCAAGATGATCCCGCATTTCGCCTCCACAGGCTACGACTGTCCACAGTACATGAACCCGGCCGAGTACTTCATCAGTTTGGTGAATACGGACTTCGAGGACCATGCTGAAGTGCCGAAACTCGTGTACGCATACTCGAAGAGCGACACGAACAAGCAGATCCAAGAGAGGATCAACAGGGATAGAGTGACGCTCAAACATCTACCGGATATCCGGAAACGACCCCCGTCGGCGTTGCGTCAGTTCGGTGTGCTCATGTACCGCAACACGTTGAACAACATCCGCAATCCGGGGATCTACTGGATCCGGTTGTTCATGTATTTCTGTCTGAGTTTCATGGTGGGAACCATGTACTTGAGCACAAACAACGACCTGACTGAAGAGGACCTGATCCCGATGTTGTTCTACGTGCAGGCGTTCCTGGTGTTCATGTCGGTAGCTGTTCTACCGTTTTTCATCGAACAACGTGCTGTTTTCGCTCGAGAACGGGCCAACAGCTCATTGAGCGTCGTGAGTTACGTGTGTGCCAACTTCTTGGCTACGTTACCTGGTATCTTCCTGATCGCAGTCATGTCGACGGCGTTGGTGGTTCTACTGGCGGATTTGAATGCGATCGAGTACTTCCTACTGAACCTGTTCCTGTCGCTGGTGGTGTCGGAGTCCATGATGCACGTGATCGGTGCTGCTGTACCTCACTACATCATCGGTATCGCTTTGGGAGCTGGTGTGTTCGGTATGTTTATGCTGTGTGAAGGTTTCATGGTTCCTCGTGACTCGATCCCGGACTACTGGATCTGGGGGTACTACCTGGCATTCCATTCGTACTCGTTCGAGTCTTTCGTGTTCAAGCAGTTCGAGAACGAGACGTCGGAGCAGGCTCAAGCGATCTTAACCAAGTATGGGATGGAGAATGTGGATGTGACTCGTGATATGCTGCTGTTGGTGGTGTACATTGTGGGTTTCCAGGCTATCTTCGCTTTCCTTTTGTGGAAGTTCCACACCGGACGCCGCTAACATGACTCCGTATAAATTGTATGTAATTTTTTTTTTATTTAAGTTGAAGTCGTGTCGAAAACCGTATGAAATCCAAAAGTTAACTTGTATGCATGATTGAAAACAGGAAGCTGTCCTCTACATTAGCTTCGGGTCAAGAGGAATTTCCAGAAAACAGTACAAAGTACTGTTTTCTTGCTAATCCAAACAGTGAACTCATAGTACTGGAAACAGTATGTATTAAGTTCGCGTACGAACTTAATAATCTTCCTACGTTCTTGCAACAGTTCTGGAGCTTCGTCGGGTAGCAGGGGGCGCTCGACGGCGTCGTCCGCGGGTAGCTTGGTATAGCCACACGAAGTTGATTGTTTCTCGCTCAAAATCCATTTTTAGTTGCCAAGGTAAGTTTCTAGCTGGTTCCCACGTTAGCTCTCTATAATTTACCCACTGCACTAAGTAGAATTCAAGAGTGTGGACCCATCGTTTTGCATAAAGGCGCTCAACCTCAAATGTCTCCCCACCTCGCCCTCTTTGTGCTTGCCTTCCTCGAAATAAACCGTTGCCACTCTGCGGTCGAAACGCCGGGTCTTCTTCAGGGGGAGGCCGATTAGTTAGATTTTGGTTGACTCTCAATCTGTAAAAGGAGCCGTCGAGATTGCGTTGGAAGTTGCGTGTGTGTTTTCCTCTCTTGTTCAAAGGCGCTATAACAGAAATTGTGGAATGGCATGCATTTAGTGCTATCATAGTTGAGGACGTGTAATGCATAAGAAGCGATGCCGTTTGCTAAAACAAAATGAATTGTAGACGTCTCCAAAACACAAAAAAATTCACAAAACACAATTACACCTAAAGAATTCAATATTCTAATGTCCAAGTCAGGGACGCTGCAGTCGAGATCTTATAACTTGCAAACAAGAAACACTGTTTCATACAATTTTTTGTATAGACACCACAAGGGAACAACTGAAAATGTTATTGGATCACAATTTCGAAATTTCAATACTGGACGATCTGAAGTGCTTCCAAAACATGACTTGTGAAGCAAATTTTTAAAGATAATATTCAGCTAAATTTAATTTTTAATTACAAAATGCAAAAAACCAATTACTTTTATAGGAAAGAAATTGTATTTTTAATATGAAGAAACAGAGTCGGGAATCACTATAGCTATCCTCATAGAGCATTACGAGCTTGTTTTCGTTTGTGGGAAGGCTTGGGTCCTGGCTTCAGCCCACGTTTACCAATACGTTCTGGGTCACTCTGAAAATGAGGAACAAGCATGGATGAGTCGGATTCGAGTGTGACATCTGTAGGCCAAGGCTTGAACGCGAAAGTGTATGTGTCTTGAAAATGCCCAATTGAAGTTCTAATCTTGTCGTATAGCTCTTCAAATCTGCTACCATTGTGAACGGCAGCGCAAATTGCATGAATGCACGGAAAATTTTCATCCTTCCAATTGCCACACGTACACTCAGTGGCCCGGCAGATCAACTACGCGCCAGGGGTGGATATATCCATGCTTGCTCTGGGGACCAAGGTGCTGGAACCGAAAAAGCGCCATCTAGGAGAGGAGTTATTGCGCACATTGAAGCAGCCTTGGCTCGATCTTCCAGCTCCCTTTGCAATAGAGGAACCAAACGATGTCCACCGATGTTACTAATCCATTTCGACGCCAATTGTCGTTTTTCAGACGTGAGTTCACTTAGGCGCTTGAAGTACATGTGAAAATGCGTCAAGAGGTTTGGAACTCCTCATTTCATTACCCATCAATTGTTAGCTTGTTCGGACAAATTTGAGGTAATTTCTCCGAACGTTGGCAGTCCGAATGTTTCGCAAAATTTGTGTTTGACCCAATGTTTCTGGTCGATGTTGTCCAGATATTCTACTGCCTTGGGTTTAGAAGCCAGTAATTCACTTCGAAAAAGCTTGTAGTCATTTTCGCAGTCGCTACGAGCCATAGAACAAATAATGCGCCTGTCGTCGATAGAAAGCTTGGCACCAGAACGATTGATGTTATCCATAATATGTCTTAGACAGTAGCGGTGTCCTGCTGAAGGATAAACCTCGGCAACGGCGGACAAGAGGCCCTTTTGGCGATCCGAAATTATTGTGATTTTGTCCAACCCAGTAGCTGTTTTCACAATTTCCATGAACCAATGCCAATTCTCGTAGTTTTCAGTCCCAACAAGAGCAAGGGCAAACGGAACGACATGGTTGTTGAAGTCCTTCGCCGTAGCCACAAGGAAAACACCTCGTTTGTTCATTTCGCCTTTCAGGTGCGCTCCGTCGTAACCAGTTAGTTTTTGCACATGTTAGCGATATGGAATGCCAACACTCGGAACGAAACATGCACGACGAAATGTCATATTATCCGCTTCACGGTCAATTTTCCAGACGCTGCCTGGATTCTTTTCTGTCATTTTTTGAAATACGACTCAATTTTTGATAACTTCCCACTAAATCGCCCCGTAGTCTGTCGTCAATATCCATCTTCATACGTGAAATTCCTGTTTTCCCCAGTTTGTGTCCCTTTGAAATTAGAAATTCCTGAATAGCGGAGCCCGTCAAGGTTGCAGTTGTTCGGTCATGCATAGGAAGCATTTCCGTCATAACCAGTGTTGTAAGTTGCTCAATGTCCTGGGTGGTGTTATGCAAGCTGGTTTTCTGAGCAGGAACAGAACCTTCCACAAATGGAACTTGGGTAAAACCAACATGTTTGACGTGGTTATGGGCCAAATTCATCTTTGTCACTTTCCATTTCCCGTTAAATCCAAAAACGTTCACGAAAAATGGGCATTCCAGACTTTCAACTGGAGTGTTTTGGTCAAAAAATTGCGCTCCATGTAGCTTCTTGCATCGGTATTTTGCGTTCCCAGAATTGTTAGGTTTCACACTCGTCTGTTTCACAAATATCTGGAATCCACAGCGAACGGCGAACTCTTTGAAGCTCGATCTGGCTGCCTTCTGGGAGGCGAACTCATGTTTAGCCAAATTTTCTAGACGGTCGTACACCAGACCGTAGTTTTCTGCTACAGAATTCTCAGAGTCCAATACAACGTCATCCCGTAGCAGGCCCAAGTCACGCGCTGCCTGAACATCCGATGTATCAACCACGAAGCGTGCTTGACCGTACTTGGACAACGATGGAGGTTCGTAGCTTGTGGCCGGAGAAGTCATTTCTAATGTGAAGAACGAAGTAAAAGACAAAATAGATTCGTGTGATCTATAAAAAAAAACGAAGGAGCTGAAGATTAGTAAGAAATAAACTATTAATAGAATGTTGTTGGAAAAGTAAATTAAAGTATTAGCTGCGAACTTAAGTGTACTGGTTTTTTGTTCAATAACTGTCTACAAATATGTACTGGATCGGTAGCTATATCCCAGAGTTATTTGTACAGACTAGAAGAAAACAGTACTTTGTACTGTTTTTTGGAAATTCCTCTTCGGGTCAACATGGCTTGCGCCAAAGGAATCGAGCCTTTCCATGTTTGGGAAGCGTGCAAATCGATCGTATCCGGTCAACTTGTCGGTCAAGTCGACCGTCAACTCGTCGTTGGAACTGTACCGGTACTGTAGTTGATCTTGCCCCGCAACGCTGCACAATGCTCGACTGTCTTTCCTGTCCTGACCAAGTTGTCACGTCAATTAAATCGTTCACGTAACTAGGAAGGTCAAAAGTTCGCTCTACCGATAGAATCAGAATAAAGCGATAATGGTGATCAGCACTGCTTACAGATGTACACTAACACCTGCATGATTACGACCATCAAGCGTTGGCAAAATGGCTGTAAATTACTGCCATTTATGGTTAAAACCATAAATGGCAAGTTTTCGGCAGGTTATAACCATTTCTGCCGAAAACTGCCGAAAACGAATTAGGCCGCTGCACCCAGCAAATTAGCGCGGGCTGGATACATGCAGGGAGCAGCCTCCTGCAGAGAGTCTGGAAGGCAAGCAAGCGCCGCGCCGGAAGATGAAGGCACACGACTCATATGGCTGGCAGCTACATGCGATACTAGGACGTGCATTACCTTCCTATGACCATTCTTTATATCGACATCGCAGTTCTTGCACCTAACGTCAGGGTAAGCTTTACCAGGACCTTTCGCTACGATGGTGTCGTAAAGTCTCCATACTGACTTTTGCGGTCGAGCCATGGTGTGGACTGGAACGAGTGCTCTTCTGAGAAATGGAAAGTGAGAGTCCGGGCCTCATCATTTCGCCCTAATGGGCCATCGTCGGTCATGACCATGACTGAGGCCTCCTAAAAGATGGCCGCTGCGAGGTAAAGAATTAATAAAACATCGCTATCCTCCGAATTAGGCCGATTTGAGTTTTCGGCACGAATCCGGCTGGTTTTTTCCTGGTTTTTTCCTGGTTATAACCATTTATGGTTTTAACCAGCCATTTATTCTGCCCAACGCTACGAGCAGAATCTGAGCACAAACGCATCAGGTCAACCAGCCCCCATCTGTGTCAGTAGGCACATGCTAGTGCTTCCACCAGATGCTAACGTTATCTTTCACCTTCAACACTTATCTAGAACGGATGAAGAATATCTTACGTATATTGGATCACTATAACGCCGAGTCATACTGTCTTATTGAACTATCTCAACTAACGACGGCCGGTGTGGAACTTCCACAAAATGAAGGCGAAGATAGCCTGGAAACCCACAATGTACACCACCAACAGCAGCATATCACGAGTCACATCCACATTCTCCATCCCGTACTTGGCCAAAATACCTTGAGCCTGCTCCGACGTCTCGTTCTCGAACTGCTTGAACACGAAAGACTCGAACGAGTACGAATGGAATGCCAGGTAGTACCCCCAGATCCAGTAGTCCGGGATCGAGTCACGAGGAACCATGAAACCTTCACACAGCATGAACATACCGAACACACCAGCTCCCAAAGCGATACCGATGATGTAGTGAGGCACAGCAGCACCGATCACGTGCATCATGGACTCCGACACCACCAGCGACAGGAACAGGTTCAGTAGGAAGAACTCGAAAGCGTTCAAACCAGCTAGCAGAACCACCAACGCCGTCGACATGACTGCGATCAGGAAAATACCAGGTAACGTAGCCAAGAAGTTGGCACACACGTAACTCACGACGCTCAATGAGCTGTTGGCCCGTTCTCGAGCGAAAACAGCACGTTGTTCGATGAAGAACGGTAGAACAGCTACCGACATGAACACCAGGAACGCCTGCACGTAGAACAGCAGCGGCACCAGGTCCTCCTCTGTCAAATCGTCGTTCGTGCTCAAGTACATGGTCCCCACCATGAAACTCAGACAGAAATACATGAACAACCGGATCCAGTAGATCCCCGGATTGCGGATGTTGTTCAACGTGTTGCGGTACATGAGCACACTGAACTGCCGCATCGACGACGGCGACGGCTGCTCAATGTCCGGCAAATGCTGCAGCGTCTTGCGGTCACTCTCGATGCGGTTGCTCAGCTCCTTGCGGATCTCACTCTGCGCGTACGATTGCACCAGCTTCGGGACGTCTGCGTGGTCGTCGAAGTCCGTATTCACGAGGCTGATAAAGTACTCGGCCGGGTTCATGTACGTCGGACAGTCGTGGCCGACTGACGTGAAGTGCGGGATCATTTGGCGACGGGGACCGCAGTACACGGTCTGACCGGCCGACAGCACCACGACGTTCGTGAACATGTCGTAGACCAGAGACGACGGCTGATGGATCGTGCACACGATGGTTTTCCCCTCCTTGGCGCACAACTTCACGATGAACTTCATGACGTTGTGCGTGGCGCTCGAGTCCAACCCACTCGTAGGTTCGTCCAGGATGAGGATACTCGGGTTCGACAGCAGTTCAATGGCGATGCTTAGACGTCGCTTCTGGCCACCTGACAGACCCTTGCGGAAGATGTCGCCTACCAGAGTGTGACGGCACGTGGCCAGTCCCATGGCTTCCACTACGTCGTCCACGCGAGCCTCAATCTGCTTGGACGTGACGCTGTTGGGCAGACTGAGCTTGGCCGCCATGCGCATGGTCTCCAGTACAGTGAAGGAGCCGAGTAGTGAGTCCTCCTGAGCCACGTAGCTGGTCACGGCTCGGAACGTCTTGGACACGCGTGCTTCACCGTTGAGTTCGATGTCTCCCGTCACGTCTCCGGAGCTGATGCGGTCAGCCAAGAGGTCGACGAGTGTGGTTTTTCCCGAACCGGACGGTCCCATGATGGCGGTGAGCTCTCCGGGTGCGCATCGGCCACTGACATTGTCCAAAATGGTCTTCTTCCCGTCGGGGGCGTCCGACGTTTTCGGAGTTGCAACGGTGTAGCTGAGGTTGGTCCAACTGAGCACGCACGGGTTGCTAATATGCTGGTAACTTGGTTCGGGTTTCCCGCCGGTCTCGAGCGAATCCAATGTCGCATACGGCGTCGAGTGTGGTGAAGCCATGACGGAGATCGACGGGGTGCGGTCCGGGTCCAGCACGAAGAAGCACAAGCTGTTGGCTGTGCTACCGGTGGAGGAACGGTGACGGTCTCGTTCTGACTGGGCGACTTGGATTGTGACGGCCAGAGGCGAACGGGTCCCAACGAGGAGGCCACGCACGCCAATGCGAATTGCAGAGTGTGCAAATCTCCGGTCATTTCCTAAGGTGTTGGGCAGCAGTTCGGTCTCGCCTTTTCCAGGTCAATTGACGGCAGCAACAGGGACACGGCGGAGAGGTCTCATGCAGGTCAGTAACGGTGCCGCTGTTGGAGACGACGCTGCACAAACGTGGCGGTCAGGTCAGGCAGGTATGGCCAAAGTCAGGCACATGGCGCGGCACCACACGGGTCCTGTCAATTGTAAGGCAGATTGGAAGCCATCCAACGCGACTGGATGCAAGTGTCGAGGACAGTCAGGCGATGGAGACGGCGGCGCCGCGAAAGATAGGATTTTGGCCGCCGTTGCAGTGCAACCACCGAGACGATCGCCGGCAAATCGTTGCCGATGCAACTGGTTTGGAGTCCAAGTTGGATCGCATATTGTCAGGCATTGTGGTGCTATGCCTGACTCGAGATGAACAAGGTCAGGTCGTGAGAACGTCGGCGTTTACCTGTGGATACATGTCCCCTGGATGGTGTTGACGTACATGTAGGAAGTCAGGCGCATCGAGTTTGCCAAGCAACCGTTTTGTACTTAGGTCATTGCCGGATGGGTTTAGCCACCCATAATGCGATGAGTCTGCTTCAACTTTGTCAACTGGTGCTTCGTTTGAATCAAGAGATGCAATCCACTACAACTACCGGTTAGCCCAAGACACGACTATTCAGCGCGTGTATGTGTACGCTTCCAAGTGCCATCTATCGTTAAACGCACGGCGCCGTTCGTGCCTCGACAAACTCGCAACAAAAACTGACACATCAAAAAAATCTCGTTACGCCTGACTCGAAAAGTAAAAGGTCAGGCAAGGCCTGGATACCTACAACTGATTGTTAGTTAGATGTCAGACGCCATTGACACAACCAAGTCGCTTCCATTCATCAAATATCCTCGATATACAATTGCAAAACTCGCTACTAAGCGAACACCTTCATGACGTTCGTCATGGAATCACCACGTTCACTACGAGGTTTATCCTACGCCATGCTTGAATCCCAATCTCTGGAAACTGCAGGTAAACTTGAACCTTCCTACCAACACCTTAACAATCCATGCGTCTTGAGTTGGACCAACCTCAGCTACACCGTTGCAACTCCGAAAACGTCCGACTCTCCTACAGGTAGCAAGACCATTTTGAACAATGTCAGTGGCCGATGCGCGCCCGGAGAGCTCACCGCCATCATGGGACCGTCCGGTTCGGGAAAAACCACACTCGTCGACCTCTTGGCTGACCGCATCAGCTCCGGAGACGTGACGGGAGACATCGAACTCAACGGTGAAGCACGCGTGTCCAAGACGTTCCGAGCCGTGACCAGCTACGTGGCTCAGGAGGACTCACTACTCGGCTCCTTCACTGTACTGGAGACCATGCGCATGGCGGCCAAGCTCAGTCTGCCCAACAGCGTCACGTCCAAGCAGATCGAGGCTCGCGTGGACGACGTAGTGGAAGCCATGGGACTGGCCACGTGCCGTCACACTCTGGTAGGCGACATCTTCCGCAAGGGTCTGTCAGGTGGCCAGAAGCGACGTCTAAGCATCGCCATTGAACTGCTGTCGAACCCGAGTATCCTCATCCTGGACGAACCTACGAGTGGGTTGGACTCGAGCGCCACGCACAACGTCATGAAGTTCATCGTGAAGTTGTGCGCCAAGGAGGGGAAAACCATCGTGTGCACGATCCATCAGCCGTCGTCTCTGGTCTACGACATGTTCACGAACGTCGTGGTGCTGTCGGCCGGTCAGACCGTGTACTGCGGTCCCCGTCGCCAAATGATCCCGCACTTCACGTCAGTCGGCCACGACTGTCCGACGTACATGAACCCGGCCGAGTACTTTATCAGCCTCGTGAATACGGACTTCGACGACCACGCAGACGTCCCGAAGCTGGTGCAATCGTACGCGCAGAGTGAGATCCGCAAGGAGCTGAGCAACCGCATCGAGAGTGACCGCAAGACGCTGCAGCATTTGCCGGACATTGAGCAGCCGTCGCCGTCGTCGATGCGTCAGTTCGGTGTGCTCATGTACCGCAACACGTTGAACAACATCCGCAATCCGGGGATCTACTGGATCCGGTTGTTCATGTATTTCTGTCTGAGTTTCATGGTGGGGACCATGTACTTGAGCACAAACAACGACCTGACGGAGGAGGACCTGGTGCCGATGTTGTTCTACGTGCAGGCGTTCCTGGTGTTCATGTCGGTAGCTGTTCTACCGTTTTTCATCGAACAACGTGCTGTTTTCGCTCGAGAACGGGCCAACAGCTCATTGAGCGTCGTGAGTTACGTGTGTGCCAACTTCTTAGCTACGTTACCTGGTATTTTCCTGATCGCAGTCATGTCGACGGCGTTGGTGGTTCTGCTAGCTGGTTTGAACGCTTTCGAGTTCTTCCTACTGAACCTGTTCCTGTCGCTGGTGGTGTCGGAGTCCATGATGCACGTGATCGGTGCTGCTGTACCTCACTACATCATCGGTATCGCTTTGGGAGCTGGTGTGTTCGGTATGTTCATGCTGTGTGAAGGTTTCATGGCTCCTCGTGACTCGATCCCGGACTACTGGATCTGGGGGTACTACCTGGCATTTCACTCGTACTCGTTCGAGTCTTTCGTGTTCAAGCAGTTCGAGAACGAGACGTCAGAAGAAGCTCAAGCAATTCTGAGGAAGTATGGGATGGAGAATGTGGACGTCCCACAGAATATGTTTTATCTGGTTGCCTACATTGTGGGTTTCCAGGCTATCTTCGCCTTCATTTTGTGGAAGTTCCACACCGGCCGTCGTTAGTTGAGCAGCTACCGTGGCTGAGAGTGAGTTAAATTACGTAAGTTATAACTTGATGAGCAAAAGTTTTTGTAAGGTCTTCTTCACGAAGAGTTCCAATTCGTCTTGATGTTTTTCTTGATGATCTAAGATTTTTAAACACAAAGTGAAGTTACTTTTCGAAACGAGCGGCTACGAATGCGTGTATCTATAGCAACTTTGCTCCGATAGGTTTAAAATCCGTCTTTTCATCCAACCACAAAAAATTCCATTCACCCCTCCTCTTCAACCTTTACTTCCCTTCCAATACATCTCGTGACATCCGTCCCAATCTCCCAGCCGCACAGCCAGCCAGCCTCCACTCTCCTCCTGAGCCCCACATACAAAAGAGCTCTTCCTCGATCCCTGTAGCAATGGTGTTCCTCCGTAAGCTCCTGGCCACGTCCGGCCGTCGCGCAGCCACGCGTTCCATGGCCACGTTCGACCGCTCCAAGCCCCACCTGAACGTGGGCACCATCGGCCACGTCGACCACGGCAAGACGACGCTTACGGCTGCCATCACCAAAGTTCTGTCCGAAACGGGCGGAGCGGAATTCACGAGCTACGCGGACATTGACAAGGCGCCCGAAGAGCGCGCGCGTGGTATTACCATCTCCACGGCTCATGTTGAGTACGAGACGTCCAAACGCCACTACGCCCATGTCGACTGTCCCGGTCACGCCGATTACGTTAAGAACATGATCACTGGAGCTGCCCAGATGGACGGTGGTATCTTGGTGGTGTCGGCCGGTGACGGTCCCATGCCTCAGACCCGTGAGCACATTCTGCTGGCCCGTCAGGTCGGTGTCCCGGCCCTTGTGGTCTTCATGAACAAGGTGGACCAGGTGGACGACGAGGAGTTGTTGGAGCTTGTGGAGATGGAGATCCGTGAACTCCTCGAGGCCTACGACTTCCCCGCCGATGACATCCCGGTCGTGCAGGGTTCGGCTCTTGCTGCCGTGGAGGACCGTGACCACAACATTGGCCGTGACGCCGTGCTCAAGCTCATGGACGAGGTGGACGCATACATCCCGGACCCGGTCCGTGACTTCGAGAAGCCCTTCCTGATGCCTGTGGAGGACGTTTTCTCCATCTCTGGACGTGGTACCGTCGTCTCGGGACGTGTGGAGCAGGGTGTGATTAACACTGGTGACGAAGTCGAGCTGGTTGGTCTCAAGCCCAGCTCCAAGACCACGTGCACGGGTGTGGAGATGTTCAAGAAGTCTCTGGACCGTGGTCAGGCTGGTGACAACGTCGGACTTCTGCTGCGTGGCCTCAAGCGTGACGAGGTGCTGCGTGGCCAGGTGCTGTGCAAGCCCGGCACCATCAACCCGCACACCAAGTTCGAGGCTGAGGTGTACGTGCTGAAGAAGGAGGAGGGCGGTCGCCACACGCCGTTCTTCAGCAACTACCGACCGCAGTTCTTCTTCCGTACGGCTGATGTGACGGGAAACATCCTGCTCAAGGACGGCACGGAGATGGTGATGCCTGGTGACAACACGGCCATCGACATTGAGCTCATCCACCCCATCGCTCTGGACTCCGGTATGAAGTTCAGCATCCGCGAGGGCGGCCGCACCATCGGTGCCGGTGTCGTGTCCAAGGTCGACGCGTAGATATTTTCCGCAGCAACACTGCAGTAGATGTTTGGGAGCAGAGGAACAAACAATCGAGCCTTGTAACCAACAATACATACAATCACAACTCAAAACCTGATAATTGCTTCAAGTTGAAGAGCAAACGTACATGAAAAATCAACGTGTATGATCAGTTAAAGTGCCCCTTGTGTCTGTTCTCCTCATTTACCATCGAAATCAAGTGGTGGACGTCGTAGTACTGCGAGGACCGCAGTGTTGCGGCCTATGAAGCAGCAACCGAAGCAGCCATAGCAGCTTTAGCTGACGCAGCGGCGCTGCTGGTCGCACGGGACTCGGAGATCGAACTCTGGTATGTGCGGAAGGCATTGACAATGTGCGGGAAGCTGGGTCGCAATTCCGGTTGGCGGTTCCAGCACGCCTTCATCAGTCGAGAGAAGAACGGCGGGCAGTCACGTGGGATATTCGGTCTCAAGTTACGGTTGAGTACGCCAAGTGCAGCCTGAATCTGACTCATACCGTCGTACGGACACTCACCCGTGACGATCTCCCAAATGACAATTCCGAACGAGAACACGTCCGCCTTCTCCGTGTACTTCTGGTTGCCCAACACTTCTGGTGCCATCCACTGCACTGTACCGCAATTTCCTGTCATGGTCTGCACGTGAGCCTTGACACGAGCAAGACCGAAATCCGAGAGTTTGATGTTGAAGTTCTTGTCCACCAGCAAGTTGGGACTTTTCAGATCTCGGTGCAAAATTGGACGTTCGAAGTGGTGTAAGTACGACATTCCCTTGGCCGTGTCGTAAATGAACCTTGATCGCATCTCCTGGTCAATGGACTTACGGTTCATCCTGAGAACTCCCCACAGTGAACCCCGTTGCAGCAATTCCACCACGAGAGCTCGGTGCGGAGGTTCCATACACGCTCCAAGCAATCTGCAAATGTTGGGATGACGTAGCACACTCATGATCTCCACTTCGGACTGGAACTCGTTCAGGATATCACTGCGAAGATCCTGGCAAATGAGCAATTTGACGGCAACACTTTTGCCACGCCATTTTCCTTCGTGAACTTTGCCAAAAGCTCCTTCCCCGATCATCCGACCCAATGTGATTTCGTTGTAGTTGATGTTCTGACTGTAGCTCGTCGGTCTGTGTTTAACTGCAGTTTTCTCCTTGGAAACGTCCACTGGTGCAGGTGGAGGCTTGGCCGCTGCAGCGTTCGCCTCCTGTTTAGCCACTTCAGCCTTAACGTCATTTTCACCAATACTAATGACAGTTAAGTCGGTTTTGGCCGATTCAGCATCACTATTGTCCGTCTCATTAGTGGCTTTTGTATCGTGCCCAGCATTGAACCACGCCGACAAAAAGTGAGGGATTTTGGCCTTCTTCGCTCCGTCCAGCTTTAATTGTTGCACTGGTTCCATCGGTTGGCCAAGGAACTCGGTCGAATTGCGTCTTTGATGTTTCCGACCATTTTCATTGCGGACAGTGGCCACTTCTTCATTAGGTTTAGGTTCCTGTTTTTTCTTCTCCTGTTTTTCCTTTTCAGCTCTTTGCTTGGCCTTCTGTTGCCTTCGTAATTCCTCTCGGAATGCCGCTTTCTGGTTAATATCCAGAGTTGCAGCTTCCGAGTCTACCGGAGCGTCCGACGGTCGAGGTGGCAATTTCGGTCCGCGACGACCAACGCCGTTTCCTGGACCCATTTTGATCGGAGAACCCACGGTACCGAAGAACGTGCTGGTGCGTGTCGGGGCTGCATTGGGGTCGATACGTAGCGGGTTGGAGGGCTTCTTGCGGCGCTGGAACGTCAGTTTGCGCTGGTTGCCACGCACTTTGGCGTTCTCCTTGTTCATTTTTGTGTTTAAAGTGTTTAAAGATTGCCGACCTCTCGGCTAAGGGGCAAAGGGCGAAGTGGAGAATTGGCACCCGATGGTACTGTACTGCATAACTCGATCCATACTGAATTATGCGGCAGAGGCTTAGAGCGGCAGAGACTATGGTTGTCTGGAAAGGGGAACAGTTGCAAGTAGCAACTGGACTGCTATTGGCTGATGCCAATTGTAGACATGTGTAGGTTGAGCTACAAAACAACAGTGAGTGCTGCCATCTAAGGTTGACATGTACTAAGATTTCAATCTAGACTGTTGGCAATTGGTACCAACGTGCACTCACTCATCACTTAGTGCTGAATCTGCAATGGAGACGAGAAGAGCATCAGTCCTCTCTGGCAAGGGCAGAAGAAGGCGATGCCTCTTGCACTGCGATGCTCGCAGTGGCAACCTTCAACCCGGAAAGCGCACTCATCGGATGACAAACTGTCGGACTGTCCAGGTTTGGCTTCGTCGACAGATGGATCTGCGATGCTCGAAATTCAGCAACGTCAATCGCGCAAAAGTCTTCTCTTTCGCAACGGCGATGGATGGCGATCTGAACCGCCAACAGGAGTGGAAAAAGCTCGTCTACACGTCCATTATCTGTCGCAATGCAACTGATGGGAACAGTTCCAACTTGCTTAAGGCGCAGCCTCTTCAGCACCACCACGAATTCGCAAAGCCAAAAAAAGGAGGACACGTGGAGGACAAGTGGTTGAAGTTTTGTTGCGTTAAATTTGGTTCTTTTTTCACGTAGGGGAAAGTTGTTCAGAGTCGTTTTCGCGGGAAAGGTTTGGGTGCACTTGTAGCAAGTGCCACTTGCTCCTTGGAGGGCTTAAACCAACTTGACGTACAGGGGATCGATTCTCCCACCTTGTTGACACTTTCACGAGCGACAATTCTTCGCAAACTTTTCAGCAATACAGTGCGGCCTAGACACGCAGTGCAAAAGACCTGCTGGCCTGGCTGCACCGAGCACTTGAGCCACATGACCATGTGTGCGAAATTCTCTTAGGGCAAAAGGCAACTTTGAAAGTAGTATAAGCTGGTTGCTTAAGCATTTTTTCAAGCACGAGGGGTAAGGCCTTTGGACCAAAGTTTGGTCGGACAGGCCCCAACTCACGATGTGGCTCACTTGTCAGTGTGAACAACGGCACTGTATGACTGTTCTCTCGGATTTGACTTGCTGACTCTGCTCTTGTTGCCATCGTCTTGTCGCGAACGCCATAGACCGGATGCACGGTGGAGTCGCAGAAGCAAAAGTGCGGGATTTGAGGGGGCACTGGGTGGTCTAGCGTTGCATAAGCTCATTCCCCCAAATTTGCAGTTTTGTGCATAACGGAATGACCGACCTCAGCAGCTCGCTGGGTGGCCTTCCGCGTCTGCAGTTCAGCAGGGAGAGGAAAAAGCAGCTCGAATCTACTAGTGACGACCTCGTGGACAAGGCTCTTCGAGTGTACGACCAGTTCCATTCCAAGAAGAATAGTACCAAGACAGCAAAACAATGGAGACTCGTCAAACGGAAGAAATCCCTCAACGTGTACAGGGAACGAGGCAAGTCCAAGTCAAAAGACAGTAGGGTTTATCTCTGTAGTGGAGTTATGCCTGGCACGGTTGAGGATATGATCAGTGGAACGTATTTCGACGATACTGAGAACATGCGGATCGGTTTGAGTGTCTTGATGGATAAATTCCTGGACGCTCGAGTACTCCACGTGTTCGAGAAGAACCCGATTACCAGTAGTGTCGTGTTCGCAGGTATTAAGTGGCTGGCACTCAAGACTCCCACGTCTTCATCGTTGATCCACGACCGGGATATTCTCTTTTACAACCGGATTGGCCGGATCGTCGATCGTCAAGGACGGTACTTTGTCTACTGCGTCATGGACTCAATCGATCTGGACGAGTTCCCAGCCAACCGTCATCAGAACTTGGAACGTAGTTTCCTGTCCTTGTGCTACCTTTTCCGACAGGTTCAGGAAGAATGGGTGGGCTGTTTCATTATGGGAAGTTCCTCTATGGGTGGAACTCTCCCTCGAAGCGTAAGTGAACTGATCACTGCCGAGCGGATGCTCTCAGTAGGGAATTTCCTCCTTGTAGCTCGTGCCAAGGCCTACTCCGCTCGAATTGCCAGCAGCGCCGAACGGATCCCGTCTACCAGCAGCTCGTGCGATGTGTGTATGAAGAAACCCAATCTATTGAGTGGAACGCTCAAACTCTGCATGGTGCCGTCGCAACACATGCAGGAAATGTCGAGAGTGGTGCAACGTGTTTCGCCTTGAATTACGAACACAAAAGCCCGGGAAGGAGCGCTTTTGCTCGCAATGTATCTCCGAGGTGACTCGGCCAACGATTTCAAACTTTTATATCTGCAGTCTCAACGAATCCACGAGCAATTTCCAGAGTTCCAACTCGATATCGACGTCTGGAGTCCAGAACAGCAGCAGCAGTCCGTCTTCCTCCCCTCAGTCCCATGATTTCTCCGAAGCTGATTCGGATGCGTGGGTTCCGGTCGTTCCAGACCTCCCAGAGAAACTCGATGGCCTTGCAGACTTCGTCGAGCGTGCTAGTCTCGCGAATAATAGGGATATGCAGTGGAACCAGGACGAACTGGACTACTACTCGGAAATTCTGCGCGAATCGGGACATTTCAAGGCGCCGCAGTTCGCCGAAAGCTCAAATTCCAGTAGCAACAGCAAGTCGAGGCGAACGCAGAGCTACACACAAGGATTTCACCCCGGTAGCTCCCTCCCTCCACCAGATCACGAGAAAATGGACCGTCGAGTGTCTAAGAGCTACGCTTCGGACGATATCTCCACTCCAAAGAACCAGAAATTCTTTAGTGTTGATGAACTGGACTAGGAATTAGACATCTTTACCAATAGAACAAACACTTTCGAAAAGTATTGTTTCTTTAAAGTTTTCACTACACTTGAACAAACCCTGTTCTGCTGCTTACAGACTGCTAGTGATGACGTCTGCAATGGCGATGATGATGTTGGCCATCTGCGAGTACATTCCCATTTTCGAGGCGAACGCCATCTGCGCCGACGTGTTGATAAGTGGCGCCGCAGGTTCTGCATTTCGGATGCTGTCCATTTCCTTACTGCCCTTGGAACGCACTTCATGCAGTTTCTTACGGAATCGCTCCTTGACCCAGCCTTGAATACGTAGAACGACGCTAAACCATTCCTCGAACTCCAGTGTACGGATGGATTTCAGCACGAAGAACGTACGACGCAGACTCTCCTCCTCGTGTGAGATCATCATTCCCATAAGGAAGATCACACTCACGTAACCTGCGTATTGTTGGTAGTAGGCCGGTGACATGCTGCTAGCGGCGATGATAATACCCAACGCCACCACGAACGTTGTGTACGTCGCGTAGATGAAGCGGACACGGAAACCAGAACGATGAGCGAATAGCACGGCGTTCAGGAAACCCATGTAGCGCTGGTACAGGCTTGGGCTGACCAGGAGATTTGTTGTTCATTCTCTCATACTCGTCGATTTTTTTGCCTGTAGATACTGCCAGTAGCAGAATGCCCATACAGCACACGTGACAGGCAATCACGACCGATGAGAAAACCTGCGTCGAACGTACGTAGCCACCCTTGTTGATAAGTACGTCCAGTACACGGTCCTTGGTCGCATACTTGATCTGCGCTGCCTCCACTACGAGTTTCATGCGTGCAGTATCTTCACCTTCGGTTACAACATCGCTCGTGCTCTCAAAGTCTGGGTTGGGCTGCTTTACACCGACTGCAACAGTCGAATCTCTAGTCAGAGCGGCGTTCTTGGCCTCTTCAGCTTCTTTCACCCAGCGAGCATAGAAAGCTTTGCCTAGGAAGTACATGAACAATGCTGCTGAGAAGTACAGAGGCACTGTCACGCCAAATCGAAGTACAAGAGCGTAGGTCAAGTCACTGTCATCCACGAGAGCGTCCTTCTTGACTTTAAGGAACTTGATGTCTTGCAGTAGAAGCACCAACTGGTTCAATAGCAACGTCCAGATAGCGAAGCGAATAGTACGAAACACGCCCTGGTGGAGTGATCCAGAGTTCGGGTTCTCGTACGGGAACGGGTCAATGAGGTACCAGTACCGGTAGAAGCACTCCTCGACCTCCGGGTGGCGGAACTTGAGCGACCAACGGTGCATCAGCGTCTTCTTACTGAATTTGTCCGTCTTAATCTCTGCAACAGCATCCGCATCCATCGTACCGGAGAACGGAAGCTGGAGACAGAAATTACGACGACGAAGAAGCTCTTGACGGTATTGGGAGACCATACCACCGATAGCAGTGATACCGTAGTTAATCGACTGATACGAGATATCTGTGATCGAGTCGAACGTTTCAGGGAATGGCAGCGACTTGCGAACACTCATCATGACGATGAGGTAGCTGAAGAAAATGCTCCAGCCAATACAGCAAGACTTAATGTATCTCATTCTGGTAATGCCAAAAATCGGAATCAGTAGAATCAGCAAAGGAATAATGGGTCCTTTGACTTTTTCCACTGGTTTCTTGGCAATCATCATGGCCGCAACGATCACGAACACTGTTGCAGTGACATTTTCTAGGTATTTTCGTCCGATGCTCGTGAAAGTGGCTAGGATTCCCAACAACAGACTCGGCAGCATCACACCGAAAGTCAAAGCCATGATGGTCGTTTTGTCCTCTTCTGTGCGTCCATTTGACTCGGATTTGTCCCATTTGTCCGACTTCCACTCGTTCACGTAAAGAGCAGTGAGACCCACGAACCCAATGAAGAAACAGGCTCGAACTCGGAACACGGACGATTCCTGGGCGATTGACAAGTAATTATCCTCGTAGAAAGTTGGAGCCACATTGGAGAAAAACAACGAGCGACCCATACAGGTTTGCTGTTGGATGCGCTGGAATTGCTCCGTGTAATATTTCTTGGCCTTGATTTGCTTCATGATGTCTGAAAAAATTGTCGGTTAGGCTAAATTGAAAGACAAAAATTAGGATAATTTCAACGAACCGTTAAATCCGCCAGTGTAGTTAGGCGGTGCATTGGCTCGTAAGATGACGTCGTTAGCATCATCATCGGTGTATGGTTTGGCACTGTGTGACAGCGCTCGGCTGCGGGCGTGGCTTTGACTCTGGCTCATACTGGCAGATTGTCGACTGCGGGACATGCGATGGTTATCGGACGGACGAGCACTTCCCTTGCTCTTTGGCGTATCGTTCTTCAACTCTACAAATGAACTGGTGCGCTCTTCCATTATGTATGTGCGGTCTTGCTCTGCTGTTGCCATTCACAGGCACTTGAGCTCGCTCTACCTTGCAAATGAGCACAAGGTTAGGATAACTTTAAACACTTTAAACACTTTAAACACTTTAAAAACAAAGTGACTCTGTGTTTTACCTGTAGCTTCTGTTGCTCAGTTCCGTGGAAAAATAGGAACTGAACCGGCGGCAAATGCAAATGCGGTGCGGGCAGGCGAGGGTGGAAAGCAAAAGTGTGCAGAGGGTTTTCCCCAAATCGCCGGATGGAGTCTGCAAACGGTCGCACGACAGTGACCGGCTGTCTACCTTGCAACTGGGCACAACCTCAGCCCAGGACGTCGCGAAAACAAAGCAAAAGTGGAAATGAATCGAGCGATCCGCATGAGAGGCACCAGTGCGAAGATCACTCCCGGCCACGGCGGCGGGAAGTCACTGCCCACCCAAGAGCGCAAACGGGGAGATTTCGAGCCAGAAAATTCGTGGCACCCCCTTTTTGAAGCCATCGGCTGCACCAGTGCTTCACGGCCGGTCGTCGGTTTGAAAATTACGTTTTGAATCGATTTCCGTGAACGTCGGGAAGTTCGTGGGTAAATTTCTTTGGCCAAGCTTTTGGAGCTTTTACACCTGCAAGGTGCAATGCAACAGAGCACCCGATATGTATTGGATTAGGCGACGGGCATGGACCATGCCACGACGTCCGTTAATCGGTCACCGACACTGCGTTTTTGCAGAAGAGACCGATGACAACCGTTAGTCGATGGCATCAGCTTGAATTCAGCCAAACTACTGGAGCAGCGTATGCCCATAGTGAACGCAAGTCGCCACTAGGATATCACATTTGCAACTTGGGTAACCTCGTCAGTAAGTTCGTGGTTATTAGGGGGGGTCAAAGTTGGCGAACAGACAGAAAAGGCCGACAGCTTTTTCACAGACAAATAGACATTATTTCGACCAATAAATAAAAAGGGGCGGGTCAAAGTATCAAGAGGTGTGTATTTTCATTCCGCGATATGCCGAAGACTTCTGAGCGCCAGCAGCTCCTCTCGGAGCTTCTAGGGGTCATATCCGCCTGCGCGATGAAGATGAAGACAACAGCTCCTCGCTGGACGAATTTGATGCAGAGAACGCGGATCCACCGGGATGAGAAGCTATTGCACTTGCTGAAAACGCTACACTTTGGTGGGTAGGCTGCGTGGTGCTGGTAATCTCTGTTTCGTCAATCGTCGAGTCGCTGTTAGACGTCACAACAGCTCCCATCTCAAGTGTCCCCGCTGGTTGCACGTTTGGCTTCTCTCTGAACAAGCTATCCATGCGGTCAAAATGCGGGCACATCTCGTTTATCTTGTCTTCAATCGTCATGCCTTTGTTGAGCTCTTGCGGTGTGAGTCCCATTCCTGTCTCTGATGTCTTGGCCTTGAGAGTATCGGTGTACTTGGTCTTGTACCTTGTCCAGCGGGAGCGCATTGTGGCTGCATTGATTTGGGGTTCGTGGAGTTCTTGAAACGATGCTCGGCAAGGGCATTGAAGGCGGCGGACTTGGTCACTTTAGGCTCTCCGCTCACGGTTGTCTTCTCCGAGGTCCCATGAATCCAGTCAAAATGCTCTTTGTCTTCCATCCAGCCCACAATAATGCGGTAATCATCGCTGGTGAGGTGGACCTTCGAGGCTCATGCGGTCTTCCCCATTCCTACAGCGCACACAATGCCAGCAGCAAGTCAAGAGCGGCATTGCCTCGCGACAAGAGTGTAGTGTACCTGATCGCCGACGCTTGTGCGGACAGGGATGAACGGAGACGCAGATGTGCTCGGCTTGGTGGGCGTGCGCGCGCACTCGAGTGCGGAAACAAGAGTGAAGGTCACTCCGCTGTGTGTGTGTGTGTTTTGCCCACGCTTCGTTTTAAAATGGACCCGCTCATGACCGGGTCCATTTCAAAATGGGCACGCTTATGCAAATGAAATGGATACACGTTTTGCATACAAATAGACATAGTTTTGGACGACTTTGACCCCCCCTATTATAGCATTGACAGTCTGGTGAAATGCAGCACACGTACTGAAGTTCTGTATCCGATACAGTCTGCTTTTGACATCGTCTGGTCAACCCTCACTCACGAAGCTGTTGCTGCCAGTTGCTGGTCATGACCATCATCGTTACCTTGTGGAAACCTCTTACCAACTTTTACATTGTACCGGTACATGTACTTCGTGGTGCTGCAATGGATACAGTTACTTGTTTGCACCCGTTGCCGCGATGCTATGAATGGATACAAATGTACCATGCTCAGTTCTGACACTACTGCATTCGGTGCAATTTCTAGTCAAAACTTGTGAGTTGAAGCGATAGTATCACATTGTGATACTTCAACTCATTAAACGCTACTCAATCCAGCTCGTCAATGCACACCGCTTTTGGCTTCTCCTTGATTCGTGAGTTTCCTAGTGGATCCGAATCCGGATCCAGACCGGGCACTCGAATCCGAACGTACTCCTGTCGGTCTTCGTCAAACACAACCGTCCATTTGCCGCTGCGTTCGTTCGGCAGACACTCGGTCCATGGTCCAGACTCCACTGACTCCTCTTCAAAGTACTTCGTCTCATCCGTGTAGCCGTTCTCCGCCGTTGGGCTGTCCGAGTAGTCGTAATGCCTGTCGTACGCTGGAGGTGACTCTTGTCGGCTGTTGGAAGTGGCTGAACTGCTCGAATTGTCGCCACTCCAATGCCGACGTCGAGAACCCTGGCTTGATGCAGTGTGGGGACCAGATCCCGACCTTCGACGTTGTTCGCGACGGCGAGATTTATTGCTGGAGGACTCGAGGAATCGCGAGATCTCCAATAATTCCTCTTGGTTCCACGTGATCGTCTCCTCCTCCATTGCGATACTATCGTGGCACCTACGCGTGAACTCTGCCAGCTTGTCCAATCGCATGGACTCGTGGAGCCCTGACTTGGACCCTGACAATTCCGCTTTCGACTGATCCCCCGAGCGTGAAGACCCGAGTCGCGATCCGTTCAACACGTCGTGCACTTCATCCAGTTTTGCGCTGCTCTTCGCCCCGCTACTTCGAGTCACTTTGTCGATACACAAACGGCAAAAATACTCCGTCGCTGGCTTTGCTGACCGCAACTGCAAACGGAAAACATGTCGACGTTGACGGCATTTCCGACACACGTTTTGTCGACATCCCATGCAAAGTTTGTGGGAAAATCCCAGCATCTTTGGAGGAGGCGATAGACAAACCACACAGTGTGGCGCACCCTTTTCCGTTTCCACCCCCATATTACTTGCCATTAACGCTGAGAAACGCTTGGCCCTCGCACAGCGGAGGAAATTCCCAGCACTCAGCACTCTCTCCGCCGAAATAAAGCTCGAAATACTATGCGGAATGACGGTATTCAAATCCAGATCCCCCAGCATGAAGACACCCAACCAGTCCGGACTCAACTGCCGATACAGATAACACCACGAGATATCTACTCGTTGTAAGCCTCGTTCCCTATTGGCAGGGCGTTCCGGAAGATCAATCGACTGCAGCACGTGATACGAGAAGTACTGGCCGTTGCGGTCTACGATGCGTCCCATGCGCTCGTACGTGAGCATATCCTTGTCATTCAATAACCCACTGGTCCCTGCAAAGCCCCGCATGATGAACCACTTGATCCCTGCGAAAACAATTGGCGCTCGGAGGTTATGCGCTTCGAAGACTCGCAACACGGCGCCATCCACGAATTTGTCACTTAAAAGGCTTTTGCAGATACGTAAACTCTCGGTAGAGTCGCAGTACACGCCGTTAAGCGCATCGTCCAGCGTTCCAGGCACAATTCCACTGCCTAAAAGCACACGTGGCCCCTCCGTGCCGCCAGCAGAGCGAGGACGGTAGACGTTCATGGCGTTTCGACGACGAACTCGTTGCCAGTCCCCGAGATTCGCAGCCGCGTGGAATTTGTCGTGCGTACTTAATGCGCGGTCAATGAGGTCGTCGCACTTGCGGTCGAGCTGTGCACGGCGCGAGGCGCTGAACTGGACGGGAGGCATGCTTGACGCCATGGGACACAAGCCGTCGATGGCAAAGTGTTTTTGCGACTGATAGTTGACACGCATGTAGAGAGGCTTGTAATGGGGGGGTTCACACCGGCAAATTTCCAGTAGGCGACTTACATAAACCAGTCTTTTTCGTGTCTCGTTTGACCGAATTTGCAGAAGAGTGGTACTTTTTCCGAGTAGGGAGATCAGCTACTCGGAATTTCTTCAGTTTGCAGTAGGGGAGAATCCAAGAAGGCCATGGCGAGCGTGGAGCAAGGTCAGAGCCACTCGTAGCGTAAGGGAGTAGCGGGGCGATGTCGTAGCTGTAATCACCGTCGCTCTCTTCACTGCTACTCTCTCCATTATCTTCGCCGCGTTCAATAAACCAACGAATCGCGACCAGATCTGCTGGGGATACGCTGGCCCCCGCCATTTTGTCTGTGTTCTCTGAGGCAGCTGAAGATTAACCGGTTGGAAGGCAACTCGCCGATTTCAGTAAATTTGGAGAAATGGACTTTCTTGTAATCTACTGGAAATTTGCCGGTGTGAACCCCCCCAATGGAGTGGATTCGAGCGTGTGTGTTATCTTGGATAAAGTATGGAGTGACACTTGTGAAGTAGGATTGACAACATCTGGCAATGGTAATCTGGAGACTCCAGTGGAGTTGAGAAGCTTTTCGTGCCACATCCGATTTGCCATGGAAGCATCAGCATACAGCACCAATGGCGGCGACAGTGTCATTCTGGTCAGGAAAGTACGACCCCACAATGCCCACGTACCGTAAAGCATTTTGCCATTGACAATTTGTCAGGAACAAAATCTCAATCACAAAGCTGTAGTTCACAGCCTCTGGCTTCGGCTAGTAGCCGATGAAATATATGCAGTGGGGTGTTTTTCCCCCAAGCTTCAAGCGTAATTCAGTTGAGATTTCTTAGCATACGTTTCACTATCACTTTGATCAAGCTAGCGGTGCAGCTACTGGTGTAGCTGGATTCCAGCCTGGAAATACTGGCATACTGTATGCCTTGCCGTTTGGACTCAGAAAAATCGTCGTGATGCAGACAAGCAGGATAGATTGGCTTTGTCAACCTTGCAACACAAAATACTTACTGCAGTTGCACGCTGACATACAGGCGGGCATACACTAGCGTCAGAGTTAAATGTACGGTGTCAGTTTCCAGGTTGGTTCCAACAAATATATGCTACATGTAGTGTACCTGAGGTTTGCCTTCAACTTCAATACCCGCGCACAGACTTTGCCGAAGAGAACACAAGCAGAACACACGAGCTGCATCAATTTTAGAACTAGATCTCCGCCGTGAGCTGATCGCCAAACTAATGTCGAACCGTTCGACTCGAACGGAAGTCGCTGCCCAGACCACAAGAAAAGTCTTACCAGTACATTGCAGTTTGATCGGATTGCGCAATCTGAAAACATTGCACTGTAGATTGAGATGGAGCAGTATCAAAGCCAGCCAGGCATACTTAAAGCAGCGTATGTAGGTGTAGCAGCTTCCTGGCTGTGGCCGCTGCCAACAAAGGTACCTTATACCAACAAGATTTACAGCGCAGCGATTGCTTTATTGCATATTCACAACGCTGCGTTACAGGTGTTTCAAGGTTATCCTAGAGCCAATGTAATTGGCCAAAAATAGAAAGCGTCTCTTCATTTTCTCAGAAGGTAGAGAACGCTTGTTCATTCATCGTTTCTCTGGGTGGGGAACAAGCGAGCGAGGCGACTGAGGAGCGTCTGCTACAAGAAGAGGAAGGGGTTTTCCTCGTCTATTTGCATTTACCAAGCGACAGAGCACCATGCAGCAGGAACGTGAGAGCGTGGAGCTGTGTCTGAACGGCTGCGGTTTCTTCGGAGCGCCTGGCAGCGGCGGCATGTGCAGTGTTTGCTGGAAGAAGACCATGTCGGACCGTCAGGCGGCTGCAGCTTCCCCCCGTGCGGCGGAACAGAGTGTTGACGAATCAGCTAAGCTGGAGACTGTGAAGATTGAAGCTGCAGACAACAATACCGCGGCGGTGAAGGAAGAGGAAGCCGAGAAGCCAGTGGAGAAGCTGGTCCAGAAGAACAAGAAGCGCTGCTGGGAGTGCAAGAAGAAGGTTGGGCTCACGGCGATCGAGTGCCGCTGCGGCTACGTGTTCTGCAGCTCCCACCGGTTTGAAGACCAGCACAACTGCACGTTCGACTTTAAGACGGCGGATCGCGCGGAACTGGCGCGTCGCAACCCTGGCGGTGGTGAATTCAGCAAGCTGGAGAAGCTGTAAGCTGGTCATAAGCTGGATATGGGTTCATGCAGATGAGGAATGGAATTAGCGACAAGCGACTCGCGATCAGTCAAGCGCTGACCCCTAAAGGCTGGGGGGGGGGGGGTGTCGACACGGAGAGGACGTCAGGCGGCAGCGCGTTGGCAGGTGTAATATTAGGACGGAGGATCGAGACAGCCATCGAGCGGCTGCTGCTTCCCAGGATTGCTCAGCTTTTCGCCATCCATGCAGTTTTCTTTGAAAATTCCATACCATTTTTTTTTAAAGAAACATGCTCTTTGATTTTTTTCTTATTATCGTGGTGTTACATGTATTACCGTTCGATGCAGGTGATGATCCCCGGATATCGTTACGTTGAGACACAACTACTGGATCTTTGGCAATTTCACTCTAGGAAATGGCTTGGTAGTTCGTAGGTGGCATTTTCCCGTCGGTGTCGTGTAACTCGCGCAATTTGCGCGAGTATCTCTGCAACTCGAACAAGCACCAGCGCTTGACTGAGTCCGGAATTGGGCGGTAGATTGCTGGAGGAAGCATAATCAACGGACTGGTAGAGCGTTTGTACTCTACGTAGTCTGGGTCGAGACCGAAGCGCTCATCATAACGATCTTCCGCCAAGGGAACACCCGACAGATACATGAGCACTAGGAAAGTGAACACGGGGCTGATGCAGCTGACGTAATAGAACCACGTCTCGCCCGCTTGATTGCCGAAGTTAGCACTAGCCACGATAGTCACTCCTATCCAGCACAAGATCTCGCCGAAGTAGTTTGGATGGCGCGAATACTTCCACACACCCGAACGCAGCAGCTTGCCCTTGTTTGTAGGGTCTCCATTGAACGCTGACTTGGACGTGTCAGCAGCGTATTCTACCGCCATCCCGATAGCCCAAAGGATAATTCCCACGATATCTCGTGGGTTGCCAAAGCTGCCGTTGATCTGGTCACCGCACGAGTTTGCAAGGACTACCGGCAGCGAAACTAGGAAGACCCATAGGATCTGGAACACCCAGAAACCAAAGAATGCCAAACAGTTAGACCGCATCTCGTCGAAGCGCTCGTCCTTGCCGCGCTTGAGCACACGAATGAGTAGGAAGGAGCCAAGACGCAGCGCCCACACTACTTGAAGACAAGTGACGACAATCCCGCGAGTGTCATACACGTCCTGAAGCACGAGCGACAGCACCGCCAGCACAGTGAAGTTGAGCGCTCCAGCCAGATCCGTCACCTTGTCGAACTGACATGTATAAGCCACAGCGAAGAAGCTGCACTGCATTAAGACTGTCACGCCCAAGCAAATGAGCAGCATAACGCCGCCAGAAACCAAAGGATCGTTCATATTAGTAGAAACTTGAATAATGCTGAAGGCTGACGAAATGCCTCGAGTCTTTAGAACACAGCCGAAGCTGAGATGATTTTGATTTGGGTTTTGTAAGATGTAAGGAATGTTGGTAAAAAGGCAACTTCATGATCAACGTTGCAACCCGACGGTGATATTCATGCCCAGCAAACCCAACTGCTACACATTCCACCGAAGTACAAACCTGGCTTCATCCGGTGGTCTTTTGAGTCTCCTCACTCCTTAACAAGGATGTACACGGCATGGATAATTCCAGGGATGTATCTATAGTGACAACGGGAAAGTAGACTCAGGATGTTATTGCATACTACTTGACCTATAGCAAACCAATATTTCCACGCACCCTAGCAGTGTCAGCAGGCAATTGATAGCGAAATCCTTGTTACAACCCACTTGGAAGAACACGCCGAGTGGAGGCAGTAAGATAGAGCACAGCAAGCGCGGACAGTCTCCCCACGTAATGGCCATGGCTGAGGCAAAACTTCAAACTGTGGTGGTGGCGGTCAGAAAGCCAATTGAACAATGACAAAACCCAGTACACGTTGGGTGATGAAGAATTCTCTCTGGGACGTGACGCAAAGCAATACCCAGCGTGCAAGTTGTCTTGGAAGCAACATTTTAGCTCGTTCTAAATACTGGAAGCCATCTGGAACACATCAGATCTGGTAGGAAAACGGAATGCCGACGGCGACGGATCTCGAGTTGGCCGCGACCCGCGTGAATCTGTGCTTGGGCGCTGAGCGGCAGCTTCTGGCCCGCAATGCACAGAAGCGACGTGTCCCCGTGACCATCGTCACGGGCTTCCTGGGCGCTGGCAAGACGTCGCTGCTGCAGCATATTCTGCAGCATAAACTGAATCTTCGAGTGGCCTGTGCGGTCAGTGATTTGGCTGCCATCAATGTGGATGCGTTGTTAGTGGCCAACCAATTGGCAGGTAACGGCAACAAGCTCTTCCAGCCTCAAGGCGGACCTGAACAGCAGCTTGGCTGCATTTAAAGATGCTGTCTGGCAGGTTCTCAATGAAGATGAAGACGCTGCACTTGGTCATGTAGACTACTTGGTAATGGAGACTAGCGGAACTACAGATCCGACGCTAAAGTTAATTGTCGGCTGTGCAGGAGAAATTCGGTAAAATGACACGTGCTCGACTGGACTCGGTGGTGGCCGTGGGGGACGGAGATGCTGTGGCTCAAGATGCTGCAAAAGGGGTGGAGCCTTGTGCTGTGGCTGTTCGACAACTGCGATGCGCTGATGTTGTTCTTCTGAACAAGGTGGACTTACTGGACGAGCAGAAGTTGAAAATTGCACGTCAAGTTATTGAAAAATACGCTCCTTGTGCTCGGATCTACGAGACGGATCATGGTCGGGTGTACTTGCCGCATGTGCTGGATATCGCCCCACCGGAAGATGTGTACAATGGCGGAGGAGTGAATCATGAAAAGGTACAGGCTCAGTGGAATACTGGGCTCAGTGCTTTGAACGGGGCGGTGACACCTGCTACTAGTCGGCTACGTGTGGAAAGAGGAGCCGAGGCGGTGGTGAATGATGATCAACAATCTTCCCAAGCTTTTGCTTCTGTGGCGTTCGAGCGAACGGATCCGACGCCGTTGGCAGCAGTTCACGATTGGATCCAGAATCATTTACCTCAAGGAACACTGCGAGCGAAGGGTGTCATGTACATTGCTGAACTACCGAAATATCGTTTCGTGGTGCAGCTCAGCGGTAAACAGCGATTGGAGGTCGAGAACGCTGGTGTTTGGCAATCAACACCAAAGACTCAGTTTGTCGTGATTGGATTTAACAGCCACAATGCTGGCAACGCTGAGCACTTTGATGAAGCGCAAGCCCTCGAGAGTCTCGAGTTTTGCTTGTCAAGATCGACAGCCCAGTTGGAATCCGGAAATGAGTTGACCCAAGTCACTGCTCTCGAGAAGCTAGATGCAGACGAACGTTTTGAGATGCTGGCACGTTCTAAGGAAGCTACGACGGTTGCTTTCCGTCTCACGTGTCCTACGTCCACTCTGGATGAGACGATGCTTCGCCACCATCATCATGTGGATATGAATGAATTGACCAAGCGTCTGGTACGAGAGGTGAATGCTTCTGGAGGTGGCTCTTTATTACTGTATGCCTCCAATTCGAGCCCAGACGACGTCGAAGGAGACCAAGTGTACGCTGTGGGCTCCATCATTGGCCCTGCGTCTGTGCTGAGTATGTGGGCGGAGCTCGATTCCCGCGCGAATACGATCATCAACGAAGTCAAGCAGAAACTGGCTGGTTGTCTCTGTGGATTTTAGCCAAGTGGGAAGCGAACTACATGTAGAACGAACGCCAAGTGAAAGGCATTCAACTTCATGGATTAATCGATCTCGATTACCCTCCCCAGCACTTGCTATTAACTCACGCAGATCACGTAGACGGCATGGATGATCCCAGGCACGTAGCTACAGTGCACAAATTACAAGAAAACAGTTAGCAGTTTCTCTCCTCACCAGCGTTGCACCACGCACCCGAAGAGCGTGAGCAGTCCATTAATCGCAAGGTCCTTGTTGCAACCCGTTTGCAGAAACACTCCGAGAGGTGGCAGCAGCACAGCGCAGATCAAACGCGCAGTTTTGTCCCAGTCGAAGTTTGAAGCACTGGAGGACGAACGACGCTCGTCCCCCTCAAACCAAGTGTCGGCATCATCCACGGCGTGGCCCATTGTTGCAAACCTTTAGAAACTTTAACACTGGCAAGATTTGGGTCTCCGTCAAAGAGTGACTGACGTCAAGTGACTAAGGTAACTGGCGAATAACGGGAAGAAAAGATCGAGTAGTGTCGATCTCTATATTAACTTTTGGTCCACGCCAACTGGCAAAAGACTCCTCGGAAACGAAATAGACCTGACCGTGTCCTAAACGACGAGAGTTTTGACTGCCCTCCTCTTCAACGTGCAAGTGCGACATTGGACCTGCGACTTCACAGTCAGCCGCCAGCTGAACCACCAGTTGCCACTGTACGAGAGCTTTCACTCCTCTTCAGCATGCAAAAAGTGGCCCAGCCGAGCGACAAAACTGGTAAAAGAACCTGGAACAAACCGCACGGCCATTGTGCGAGAGGGAAGTTGGAGCTGTAGCCGCTTGAAACTTGAAGGATCTATCTGCTTTTCCACGTCGACGACGATGTTTCTTGTGTTTTTCAGGGTATTTTTCGGCGTCGACTAAAGGAAACGTTGCCACTTGCCATGGAGGCTGGGCATAGCGCCACATCTTTTATTTCAATGTGGCGCTCGCCTATTCCTTAATCAAAATGTACACAGCATGGATGACGCCGGGGATGTAACTGTACAAAAAATGTCAGATAATCTTGTGTCTAAAGCGACAGGGGCGCAATTGCTTAACCCCTCTAACCCGGTATTCTGTATCCTACAGAATAATATATTGTACAGGATTTAATATCCAGCAAACTCATCAGCGCTCCAAAACTCCGCATGAAGATTATTGTATGGTGTCTGGATCAGTCCACTTTCCTAACAGATCGGCGATGGGATGATAGACGGGTATTATTCAAGGAGGATAGAAAGACGCATATAAATCCCCAACAGGTTTGAAAATTCTGTCGAAAGCCCATCGGTTCACGTGTCAGAAGCTACCTCACATTGTCATTCGAAAAAATGAACGGCCCAGCAGAGATGCCGTTCAAGCAACTATGGCGCGAGATCTGCGAGGAAGGCTGGAAGGCTCGTAAGCCGACAGGGATGACCTAGAATCAACGCTACGTGAAGCCGGGGTGAAGGGCCGTCTCGACGAAGCCAGACGTGGCATAAACTTCTTTGAAGGTTAGTGGCCTTATTTTTGTGCCACCACAGTTGTCGACACAGAGGAGGTGGGCGCTACAGGTGAACTACCAGCAGCTATACCGGATGATACGGAGCAAGACGGCGCGACCAATGCCTTTTTTCCGGATGATCCAGAATTCGATTCAAGTGAGTGCATGGCTGCTGATGAAGAAGCAAAGAGCGAGACCGATGAACCAAACGGAGCCGACGGCCTCATCGACTCGGACGTGTTTGGTAGCGACAATTTCATGGAGAGGCTCCGAAAGGAGCGACTGTTTGGCTCTACAGCTATCGATGACGTGAATCTCGTGGAGACCGCTGATGTCAGCGATTCCGATTCCAACGCCGACGAAGAAGACATTATGGCAGACAACGAGGTGGTCCACTTGAGGAAAGTGTAGAAGAAGATGTAGAAGACCTGGAAATAAATGACAACGTTCCGGAAACTAGTAACTTTGACTTGACAGGTGATCTCTGCGATATCCCAGAGTATGGATAGATCACATACAATGAGGAGCACAGCCGTAAGCCGGGATGCTACAGAATAACTCAAGTGGTGCTTTACTAATTCTGGATGTTGCGTGTGCACACGGAATTTCCCATAGCCGTAAGTCAGGATGCTACAGAATAACTCGAGTGGTGCTTTACTAGTTCTGGATGTTGCGTGTGCACACGGAATTTCCCGTAGCCGTAAGTCAGGATGCTACAGAATAACTCGAGTGGTGCTTTACTAATTATGGATGTTGCCCCGAATTGTGTGCACAGGGAATTTCCCGTAGCCGTAAGTCAGGATGCTACAGAATAACTCGAGTGGTGCTTTACTAATTCTGGATGTTGCCCGCACAGGGAATTTCCCACAGCCGTATGTCGGGATGCTACAGAATAATTCGACACATCCAGCTACTGGCGCTGCGCAGAATCAACTTTAGACTCATATCAACGCCGAGGACCTGGTGTTTGTCATATCACGCTAGAAGCACACGTTAGTGAACACATCGGATCACCAAGCAGAACAAACGCAGGCAGTACTTGTGTAAGGTGCGTTCCGCCTTTGAGCACCTTCTGTCAGCAATGGTTTAGGCGGTCGTGTACCGCTCTGCCACGTTCACGCTCACGTGCTATCAGAAATGGCACGATACCTCGGGTGACGGGAAGAGCATTCCACCGAGCCTAAAAAGATGATTAGATTCCGCAAACGTAAGAGAGAAAGTAAAGACGAGGAATAAGAAGGACAACTAGTTAGCACCACGTACTTTGCAGTAGGTCTTGCTGGAGCCTGCAGAGAAGTATTTGCCCAGTTCCTCCTCACTACTCCGTTAGTTAGGAACTGGGCAAATTCTTCCTCTTCGCGCGCTTTGCACTTCGCGCGCTTTTGGCGGATGGTTGGTTGGCGCCAAGAGTGCCGCACAGTACAGAGTCGTTTCAAATTTGACGGGGGTTGCCGAGTGAGAGGTTTTGAACATGTTTTGTCCGCCAGGGAGCCAATAGGAGATCGCCAGTTTCGCAGATGTTGGATACATTGTGCATGCTATAGCCGATGATGTACACTTTATGTACAGAATATGCCTCGCCGAGCACGAAAGGGCTTCCAACGGCATACTTTTCGCAGGTTATCGTTCATACTTTAATCAAGATAATTGCTTATTCTGTAGAATACAGAATAACGGCTCGGGTTAGAAGGGTTAAACTTACCCCAAGACAGTGAGCAGGCAGTTGATAGCCAGATCCTTGGTGCAGCCAACCTGGAAGAACACACCGACGGGCGGGATGATGACCGAGCAGATCAGGCGAGGGATGTCTCCGCAGGTAATCGGCATCTTGGACTCGAGACTGGGACTGGTGGAGCAAAATCGAAAGTGATGTGTATCTTGCCCGCCGCTAGCCGCTCGTGGGTGAAATTCACTGTGATATACCTTATCTTTTTCTTCTCTTGGTTTCATTATGGAAGCGGCACCTTCAAGCGTGGGTGGGATGAGCGCCAGCTGCGAATTCGACCAGCATACTGATTGGCAAAAATCTGCGAACATGGCTTCGAAATTGAACAAGCCAATCAGAGAGCATGATGAAAGACGCCAAAAAATATCCACGGATGTCACAACTCTTTTGTGACTCACTAACCGTGGCCGTTGGATGGCAGTGTCTCCAAATTGTCTGGAGGCTGGAGTCCAGCCTGGAAAACAACGTTGGCATATGCCAACACATTGACGTCGTTTGCCATGGTGCATATACATTGTACATTGTATCGCACGGCAACGGTATGATATCGCTTCCATCTGATTCGAAAGCATGTGGCTTATTTTTGTGGCAACGTGTGCCACACAAATCACACAAGTGGCCGTTTTATGTTCATTTTCGGTGCACCTAGTCACTTTCAGACGTGTATACTGCATGTATACAATGAACGGTAGGAAGAATGTCCATGGTTTAATCACGATGACAGTGCTGTACCCACCCACCTGTACATGCATCGCTGGAGTACGCCGGAAACTGGTCTACTGGGTGTGGCAAGGAGTGAGAGGAAAGGCTTACGACAGCTGCAGTAGCTTTTCAAAGGCTGCACTTGCAAATCAGTCTCGAATGCTGGCAGGAAATGGCACAAAGTAGTTGGGTCGAACATCCTTACCGTACAAAACGACTCAAGCTTATCAGTTTCTTCGAAGTACATTAGCACGTAGTAAGGTTAGATAGTGCAAAAGACTACTGTCGACCCAAGTGTCGGCATCATCGAAGCCGTGACCTATTGTCGCTGAGATAACAAGAAGAAAATATTCTTAGAATCGAGCTCTATATTGTCTTTTGGTTCCACCTCAGCTACAAAATAGATGTTGACACCTAAACGCCGATAGTTTTTACTGCCCTCCTTCAATGTGCAAGTAGCTGGAACAGACTGCAACGCCATTGTACGAGAGAGAAGTCAATATCCGCTTGAAACTCGAAGGATCTTTTTGCTATCCATACCGACGACGCCTTTTTCTTGAGCTTTTGTGTTTCCGCGTCGGCTGAAGGGGTCGTAGGGACAAAGCGTCTATTCCTTAATCAAAATGTGCACAGCGTGGATGACACCGGGGAGGTAGCAGTTTGATAACAAAAGGAAAGTCAGATATCCAGCAGCTTGCAATACGTACAGGCTTAAACTTACCCCAAGATAGTAAGCAGGCACCAGGGCTTCGGAACAACCGACCTGGAATAACACACCGACGGGCGGAGTGATGACCGAGCAAAACAGGCGAGGGATATGATATCCCGGATATCTCCACAGGTAACGGAATTGAGACTGGGACTGATGAAGCAAAATTAGTGTTCGCACTAACGCTAACTGTAGAGTTGGCACCTGTATATAAATAGTTAGTTAGTGTGTAGTAAATTTTACTAACATGTTGGTGGAGTTAGACGCTCACCCGTCGCTTACTGATCCTGAGCCCACAGTTCTGTTGAATGTTGAAGCTTTCTGTCGTGACTAGATTTGCGCTACCGGTATCAAAGACCGTGGTCAGATGACAACGATCGGTTGGCTATCGAAGCGCCAACCGCCCTCGTTCGTCTCTCAGTTTACTTCTTTAAACGACGAGGTCACCTTCGTAAAGCCGCGACCAGGTGCTTTGAGATGCCCTCTCCGTCGACACCCTCCAAGAAGGCCCGGTCTTACTTAGGCGCATTCAACGTGCTCTACAACCCAAATGGAGCTCTACAAGGATATGGATGTGTGACTGAATTCCCGCTCTTGGCTCCAATTGCAACGAGACTCTTTACGGTTCCTACCTCTTCTGCTGCTGCAGAACGTGTTTGGAGTACCTTTGCTTTCATGTGGTCTAAACGGCAATCGTTTGACAGCAGACAAAGTTGAGAAGTTAGTGTTTCTCTATACAAACTTCGCTCTGCTCGATACGGAGGACTCTACAGACTACGTGAGGCGCGTGATTGAAGACTTGGACGAAGCTACTGAAGACAGCGACGCGCAGGACAATACTGTAGTTATGTAGGAAGTCTACAACATACAGGGTAACACGTTTGCTAACAGCACTAACAGTAAGTTAGTGTGTAGTAATTCTAGCAAACATGTTGGCGGAGTACACTAAGCAAAATCGAAAGTGATGTGTTGTCCGGTGCTCGACGGCACAATTCGGTGGCTCTCCTCATATGGAAGGGCTCTCCTTCGTTTACCTTTCAAGATCGAGTGAATTACTCGCTTTCCATACGTTTGCGACCTTGGTCAATGCCACCGATTTTCGCCGCATAACATCATCCGGACAGATGTGAAGGTACAGCTCTACGAGCATTGATTGGTCAATTTATATAACGCACGGCTGGAGATTGCCACCGATTTGAATCTCGTATCGTCATCGGGACTATTTTTGTCACGGTGGGTACATTTTTACGAGCTGTGACTGGACAGTTTAAATCATCTGCACAGCGATAATTGGGCATAACTCCAGGGTATTTTTACCAACCGTATTGCTCCTTCTTACACTGATGATCTGGTCGAGTAAGATGCACTGTATCTACTGTAGCCTATAAGTTCTACGTAGGTCGGATTGAAGTGTTGATCTTGGAATACGTTGAAAGACTTGAGGGTGTTCATTTGCTTCCCTTCCTACACGTTACTCCGCTTATACAGTTCCGTAGACACCAGTCTTCTTGCCAGCGAGCAGAGCCTCGTCGTCCTCCTCGTCGACCCACTTGTCTCCGCCCTCACGCTCCATCTTGATAGCGAGAAGCGCAGCACCGCACGTGTTGGAGAAGATGAAGAGCGGACCCACCAGAGGGATCATCTGCAACAAGAGCATTTGGAAGCCGAAGCTCGAGTACTGGAACTTGCGCTGGCTAATCCAGCGCTGCTGCTGCTTGAAGCCCAGGCCCTTGAGGTCGAAGTAGTACAGGTGTGACTCCCACGCCATGAAAGTACTGTGCAGCCACGCGTAGACGATGCTGCCGATAACAGGGGTCAGGTGCAGCGGCAGCGAGATAATGAGCAGGATGACATGGAAGATGGCATCCAGACGGAAGATCGCTGTGCACACACGCACGACGGCCGACTCCTGCGTGTCGCGGTCCACCAAAGCAGTGTAGCCCTTGTCACGCAACACGTAGGCGAAGATCTTGTCTTTGAAGTACTCGAGCACCAGGAACGCGTACAGCAGCGTCACCAGGAAGATCTCCACGATCACGAAGATAATAGCGAAGATCCAGGACAGCACGGAAGGCAAACCCTTCTCTGCCATCCATTGCTCTTGTGGACGCAGCGTCCAGGCGAATAGCAGGAAGACCGAGAAGATGCTGAACGCCAGCGTTAGCAGCAGAGGGAACGCCGCCTGCTTCCACAGGTGCGGGTGGCCGATGAAGTACGTCACGCCCTTGAGCGCGTAGAACGGCATTGCTACAAAAGGTTTTCTCAGTGAATGTACAATTGAGGAATGAATGACGCCATGCAGCTCGAATGAGTGGCGAACAGTATGGGTGAGAGAGCAAATTGATAGGCAAGAGCTGGTTGATTGGCAAAAGATACTGTTGATTGATGACGCACGCAAATGATATGATATCCAGAGAGAGAGCAATCATGAATCAGAAATGCTCACACGTCACATTCCTCTACTGTTCCTCCGCTGCATTCAGACGTGTCGTACTCGCTGCTGTCATTGCTCCCGAGCCAATTCACCAATTCTCTTACCATCACGCTCTAGCTCTTCAGCTAGCAATGCTGACCCGCAAGCGTTGATTAGCATGAAGAACGGACCGAAGCACGGGACCATTTCCAGTAGCAGCGCCTGCATGCCAAAACTCGAGTATTGCAGCTTGTAGCGCCTTATCCATCGCTGTTGTTGGCGCAGACCGAAACCCTTGAGCTCGAAGTAGAAGAGATGCTGCTCCCAAGCTAGCACACTACCGTGAAGCCAAGCGTATACGATACTACTAAGGACCGGAAGTAAATGCAGCGGTAGTGACACCACTGCAAGGACCGTGCGAGACAACCAGTACGAGGTGCACACTAGCACAGCAGTTGAACGCTGCTCGTGGCCTTCCAGCAAGCTGCTCAAACCCCGGTCTTTCAAAACGAACGCGAAGATGATGTCCTCGTAGTAGTCGATGCAGACTACACCGAAGACAACAGTCGACACGAACATTTCCGTCACGACGATACACACAGCCAATATCCCGGCGAGTTCTTCCGGTAAGTCCTTGTCGTCCAGCCAGTCTTTTTGTCGAGGAAGCGTATGGAAGAACATGAAGTACGCAGTCGCCACTCCAAACAAGGTCGTCCCGAGGACGAAGAAGCTCGGAAATTTCCAAATGATATTAGACGGCAAGAGAACAGAAAGCTAGCAAAAGAAAAGTTAGAACCCGCAAAGGAACTGCACAACACTGCTCGGCCATCCGTGGGAAGCAGCAACGGCTTTAACTGTTACCGAATCGAACTTGTGCGGGTAGACAAGCTTTAACCACCTCAAAATCTCGAGGTGACCGCACTCCGCAGCTCCCGTTGAAGCATAAAGAGAGCAAACTGCGTTACAGCTCTCGTGTAAATAAACGAGAGTCGTGAAATGACCACGAGTTGCAGCCAGGTCCATAGCACGCTCTGTGGACCGTGCAGATATATAGCAATTGAGCCAGCGAACGACGCTAATGTGCCCGTTCATTGCTGCATAGTCCATAGCGTCTGTGGTGCAGACGCAACCGCGGCACCACAGCCACCGAAGAACCTCTAAATGACCGTTAGCAGCCGCACCGTCCATCGCGCGAGACGTCCCGGGCCCGTAGCCGCGGTGGAAAAGCCATTCTAGCACGTGCAAATGGCCATTTGCCGCGGCCGAATCGACAGCAGCATTTGTGCAACCTTCCTGTCGATGCTCTGATAGCCATTCAAGCATAGATATATCGCCACGCGTGGCAAAGTTATCCATCGCACGAGAGGTGCAGCTTTTGCCGAGGCTATGCAAAAATAAAAAGCACTCAGTATGACCTCCTCGTGCCGCATTATCCATCGCCGCTGAGGTACACGTTGCCGGATATCGAACGAGTAGCCACTGAACCATTTGTAGAAGACCGAATTTTGCGGCGATGTCTACAAGGCGGCCGACCCACGGCATGTTAAAATTGTCATGGATCCATTGCACGACGTCCATTCGCCTGCTAAGTACAGCAAAAAGCATAGCGGCGCTCGAACAACTTTCACCTCGTTTGTGCTTGAGCCACTGTATAACCTCTAGGTGACCGTTGCGAGCGGCAGAATCGATTGCCGCTGTTGTACATCCTTCAGTACGATAGCGATTTAGCCAGCGGACAACGTCAAGATGACCGAATTTAGCGGCAACATCCATTGTGGTCGCTGAAAAGCGAGCGGACATGAAGTGGAGCCATTTTACGATGGGTAGGTGACCGTTTCTTGCAGCAACGTCCGCATTTATGTTCTTAACGATATGAGTGGCGGCGTTGTGAATTGAAAGCATCTGCAGGCAATCTAGACGACCGAATTGAGCAGCGCACTCGAGGTCGCAAAGCATAGGGATCTCTAGACGAACTGTAAGAGCCCAACTAACCATTTCACAGCTTTCGTGCCGAGCAGCCAACTGTAAAATATGTTGCGGGCCCAGGCGTGTCGTATTTAGCTGAAGCCACATAATACAGTGCTGGCCATATGTTTGTGCGGGGCACTTTTTCGTGAATATTTAGGCTAAATCTGAACGAATAAGGCTAAAACCGCGTAGAACTGCTATCCAAACCAAGAGCTTCCCGAGGATATATTTTTTTCCCGAGGCGATAAGCGGTTGTCGAGATACAGCAATGACCATCACTCTGACCCTGGTCAAAAGTCCGTGCGCCGCCAAGTTTCCCGCCATTTTGGCCGCTCTAGAACGTTCTAGAAGCTAGTAAGCACTCCGTTTGATAGATCTTCAGCTCTGCAGCCGATTGCACCCGCTCATTCACTCTAATTATTTCTAGGAGATCCGCAAGCCATTAGGAAAGGGAATGAGTTCACTGACATCGAGAAGGGCACTATCATCGGTCTACGAGAGGCTGGGTGCACGTTCGTTGTCATCGGCAAGCACCTTGGACGCTCGGCAACAGGTGTAGGCAAGTTCTGGAATACCAGAGAGAAGCGTGGGAAGACTAAACGGACGGGAAGACCGAGCAAGGTGTCGGCAAGAACTCAACGCCAGATCGTCCTTGAGGCAAAAAAGACTGGTGAGCCTTCTAGTGCGGTGAAAGCAGCTCTCGGCTTACGTGTGTCATCACGTACGGTACGAAGGGTGTTGCAGAAGTCGCCTTTCATAAGCTACGTGAAACGCCAGCGCACACCAATGCTAACAGCTGCCCACAAGCAAGCCCGGCGGGTGTGGGCGAAGGCCATGATCCGTGCCCGGACTGATTGGGATAAAATTATCTTCTCCGACGAGAAGAAATTCAATCTCGACGGTCCTGACGGCATGCAGTACTACTGGCACGACCTGCGGAAGGAGAGAGAGAGCTTCTTCAGTCGCCAAAATGGGGGAGGCTCAGTCATGATTTGGGGTGCGTTTTCCTCTAAGGGTACGACTGACATTGCATTCCTGTCTGGACGCCAAAACTCCCTAAACTACCAAGAAACGATCACCGACTACCTGCTGCCTTTTGGCGAGGGTATGCACGACGGCGTCTACACTTTTCAGCAAGACAACGCGAGTATCCATACCTCGAAGTCCACCAAGGCATTTTTCAAGGACGCTGGTTTGAATGTTTTGGAGTGGCCAGCGCTTTCTCCAGACTTGAATCCCATTGAGAATGTGTGGGGAATGCTTGCATATGATGTTTACCGCGGTGGAAAGCAGTATTTGACGGTCAGTGAGCTCAAGAACGCCATATGCCAAGCATGGGGACGTCTGAAGCTCCAGCGACTCCAAAAGTTGATCGACTCGATGCCTGACCGCATCAGTGCCGTCCTAGAGGACAAAGGAAAGAAAACAAAGTACTAGCAGCTTTTAGCAAGCTCCACACAGGCTACGCAACATTGTTTTTTGAGCAGCGCACGGACTTTTGACCAGGGTCAGAGTGATGGTCATTGCTGTATCTCGACAACCGCTTATCGCCTCGTGAAAAAAAATATATCCTCGGGAAGCTCTTGGTTTGGATAGCAGTTCTACGCGGTTTTAGCCTTATTCGTTCAGATTTAGCCTAAATATTCACGAAAAAGTGCCCCGCACAAACATATGGCCAGCACTGTAGTACCGAGCTGCTGAAAACGCGCCGCCTTAGTCATCTTGCGCCCTCCCCAGCAAACTTTACGGCATTCATCATGCAACCACCGTAAAAAGTCTGTCATACCAAGGCTAGCAGCCACCTTAACAGCCCGCGTAACCCAAAATCCCTCGAAAGCGGACACAAAACTCATCGCCAACGTTAAGTCGCCAGATCTCAGCGATAAAACTAAGGCAGTGTTAAATTCAAATTCGCGAATCAGGCGCGATGTATCATCGCGGGGCATACAACGCGCGACCCGAACCAATAGACGGCTTGAGTGGAGGTGAGCGACTCTGACGAGATATATTGACGCAGGGTCATAGAGAAAAGGTTCCAACAAACTCGCAACTACTTCATGGGAGTAGGTAAAACAGCGACAAACAACAGCCGTTGAAGTCATGATGTCCATAGCGGTGACGAGTCCTATTTGGAAAGCAAAATGATGAATGGCTTAGCAAAACAAAAGCACGATAGGACTACTTAAGCGCGAAGAGCTTGTAACGACTTTCATTGTTGATGTATGGATGTATGGCGATGCGGATGTTGGTGATTGAGAAGAACTATAGCGCCTCTAGACAATTGTCTGTATCAATCCGATCGTACTGTCAAGTCTGAGATTTGAGTGATTGAATCAGCTTGTATTACCTTATACTAGTGGGAGCGGGAAGGGCGTGGCAAAGTCGATACTTTACAAGATGAAACCGCAGCAAACACCAACATGATGCATAGTTTTTAGCTTTCAAACATCGCGAACTAACCACTGCTACTAGCATGTCGATGGTCACACTGCGTTTCTAAAAGTTGAAGTCGCTGGGTTTCGTCGATAGCCTCCTGTTCCGGTTTGAAGAACTCGAGTAACTCCAGCGTGAGGGGCTCCATAAGAAATAGCTCATTCATCGATTTTACCCGTGTGACCGCTACGTAAAATGAAGAGGCCTGCGGTTTTTTCCTTGTGTGGTGCCGCATAGGGCCAATTATTAGCCTGCCCACGGTAAGTCCTTGGCACTTTTCAGTTGTCAAAGCGAAAGCCGGGATTAGAGGAGTTTGCTGAATCCGAAGCGAAAATGTGCGCTTGCGAATGGATACCCTCACACCGGTTTCGTTGTGCAGACGGACTGGGACAATACCATCAGGAAAACGGTCGACAAGCCTTCTCTTGCGTAGTTCAGCAGGGAAGCAAGCGAATGAAGACAACATTCGCGGGCTTTGAATGAATGTGCACCTCAACACCAGCGTCACTTACGACGCGGACGCGGTCATCAGCAGCCACATCAAAGCCAACAACGTTTCCAATAGTTCCATTTGCTAAGTGCAGAGCGCGCAAAATATTTTTCGTGCACTGTACAGGAAGACCAATCGCTAGCATCAACGAAACAGCGAGATTGCCGGTCTTGTCCGAACGAATCTGGTTTAGGCTCCGTCGCTGTCCACGAGTTAACCGTACACGAGAACGTGACACGTTTGCAGGAAACTGGTGAAGAGCACCAGCGGTGCTGGTACAGTAATTAAGTGTGGCTTGTTCATTGAATTCAACCCGAAGCGCGTTCGAAGTAACTAGAATTGGACAAAAGGCCTTCTGCTGATCAGAAAACACAGACGGCCAATCTGTTCCATTTCGGAAACAGCACTTGTTCACGGTATCGATATCCTGTTGTGTGTATTCTCCGAAGCGCCAGCGAGCGAGAATATCCCGCCATTGAGGGTCGTTTCGATGGCGCATATTTTCTTCTAGTAGAACAACCTCGTTGATTTCACGGTAAGCATCAATTCCTCTCTGTCTAAGGAGATACACCGTGGATGGATCGTCACCGCCAGCGACTTGAGCACAAGAACCGGTGGGAAGAGGTGGCTGGGATTTGAACGCGGGGTGACCGAGAACTGGATACTGCTGCATCCAGTCTCCGGCGAACTGCATGTGGATACCGCCAAATCGCAGGTCAGGCTGGTTTTTACATCGCGTAACGCAATATCCATCATACCGATGAGTTTAGCATCAGTGGTGGAAGTTTCGTCCATTATCAGCAGCTTCAACCCGGCGTATTGCTCTTTATCTGCTGCGGTGTATTGCTTGCTACGCCCATTGCGACCAATCCCCCACCGGAAAAACTTGTGGATTGTTTGGCCGCCCGCTGCCTCGGCTGCGACCCCCTGATAAGCTACCGTAGCAATAGCGCCCGAACAATTCCAAGAAGCAGCAAGAGCCTGCAAAGCACGTATAACCTGGCTTTTGCCAGCGCCAGGAGGCCCACCCAGGAACGAAATAACTTGACCGGGTTGTGGCGTATTTCCTCCACCAGTGGTCGGAGGAAAGGCGAGCCGATTCTTACAAAAGCCTTGTGTTGTTTACGGTTCAACGAAAAGCGGGTCGAAATGCACCGAAGACTGGCGTTGGGAGGTGCGAATTCCGGTATTACAGACGTTTGTGTAGTAGGGTCAATCCAGAGTTCCGCATCAGCAATTGCGTTTTGTACAAGCAGTACTTGCGTAGGTACGACCGGCAATAAACCCGTTGAAGTTCTTGCTAGCGGCACAGCTCCGCGGTCGATAAAATTCCGTTCGGCATTGGCAATGCATTCGTCAACCTCGTCCAGCGTTGTGCAACTAGATTGAAAAGCCGACAAGCCTGGAGATTCGGTTGACGATGCGGCTAACGTAGTTGCAGCTACCGAGAGGTTTAGTAGGCGAATATTCGTGTCGGAACGCTGCAGAGTTGCCGTGTCTTCGTCCGAAGAGAACCCGTCGCCAAAATCGCTACCGGGATTATCCGATTCACTTTCGTCACTGGAACTGTAGTTTCCTCCCACATTCTGCTCGACAGCATTTCGGTATCTTATCATGTCAGAATCCACACACTGCCGGGCCAGTCGCTTTGAAGCGAAGTAGTCGTTTGAGTGGCTTACAAATAGATGCGCTTCCTCCGTAGCGTCATGTTCCCACCAGTGGTCGAAGCGTGCATTGATGTCTCGGGTAGAATCAATAAAAAAATCATCCAAACTTCGGAACGGATGAAAGAGAATCAGCACGGACCTCGCAAAATACAACTTTTCCTCGTCCGGAACTAGCTGCCCACGGATTTCCGGGAGTCTTTTTCCTAGCAACCAAAGTGTTACTGGAATGTCGCGTTTGTGCAGAGAGTGAGACTGGTGCTGTGTGTGGCGGTTATCGAAGCGGAACCCGGTTGTGTTCTTCTTCTTCTCCCACAAACTGGAGAAATCAAACAAGCAAACATCCTCCACCTCAACGGGCCGGTAAATATAATCACAAATCGGAGAGGAGAGTTTAACGTAGCTCCACGATCATCTGACGAAAGTATCACATCCACGTCAGCATTTTCAAAAACGGTTTTAACCGCAGAGGCCAAATGTAAACGCTGAAAGTCTGTGGACGAATAGAAAGGTGATTTCCGCTCCAGGTAAAGCGCTGCAAGAGGAGCCGAAACTTCTTGAGCATTAGACATAGAACAGCACATCGATTGAACACAACGACGGCCACTAGCGATCGCGTTATCACACTCGGCCATCTTCAGCTTGGCCTTATCAAACGCGTGCATGTAGTGGGTTTCGACCCAATGCTGCTTGAGAACCCGTGTAGTAGAAAGTAAATCGAATTCTGTCTTGAATGTAGCCGCTGCGGCAAAGCCGCATTGGTTTCTGTTAGTTTCGCTACGCGGTATGCTAGCTAGAATATGCAATATGCAAAGGTTAAGTCTGAATAACCACCTTCAAGTACCATCGGTTACCTACTCGTAGTCTCATCCGTTGCATGCGCAATGGTTGCTTGAGATGCAGTACGCCGTGGCGTCACTACACCGCCCTCCAAGCAAACATTCGCGTCGTGCTGTTACTTTGAGACCTTACCCGAAGTTTTCTTCTTTGGCCCACGACGGCGCTTTGCCGTTGTTGAAGCTGCAGAAGTCGTCGAAGAAACTCGGCCGGATTTCAATTGCAACACGTAAGACTTCAAGTTAGAGTCGTCGACCGTAGATAGATAATCCTGAACTTTCACTGGAACATCCTCAACCATCGTCTTAATCGGCTCCCAAGAGTCTTCAACGTGTTCTAATCCTTCCCATCCAACCAACACTTCGAATGTGTAAGTGGGATGCTCACGATGCTGCTTAATCTTCTCCACTGTGAGGAAAATGTCTTGGTTCGCGATGTGCTCATAGATTTCATCATTCACATCTAGACTGCTGTCGGCGTACAGCTTCAACCTTGAAGCGTGCACATACCGCGTTGCACCAGTCAGTAAATGTTCAATCTCAAAGGAGTTGACATTAGCACCAATAACACGAAATGGCCCAATCCATTTTACTGCCAACTTGTTGATATGCACCTTCGAATCGACACGAGACCATAAAACAAAATCTCCAATGTGAAAGTTGATGCGTTGAGTCCCACGCTGATTCTTCTTGTTGCGCTGAGTTTGGTCATCTTTCGCTTTCACGATGTCTCGATGCATGTCCTTGATTGACGTTCTCAACTGTTCAACCACGGCCGTAACACTAGGCGGTGGCTCACCAACCGTCAACATGCTGGAGTGTACTGCCTCACTTCCGACAAGCACCTTCTGCAAAGGTGTTGCAGCGTTCACACCAAGAAACACTTCTGCGGGGGCATGATCGGCAAGCGAAACTACTGGACTGTGATTTAGGTTGGCTTGGATGAGTGGGATGAGCGTTGCCCAATTGGCCTGCTCGACCTTGTACTCAAGCAACATTACGCGAATCACTTGAAGAATATCTCGATTCAGCCGCTCAATACTGCCATTAATCCATGGACAGTATGCGAGTGTGAAACTCTGTGTCATTTGCGTCTTGTAACACAATTCATCCAAAAGCTGGTTCTTGAAGTGTGTTGCGGTATCACTGATGAGTAAACTGGGCGGTCCATACCTACTGTTCCACTCAAGAATTGCATTTGCAGCCGTTGCTGCATCAGGACTCGTGCACTTGATCAACTCACAGAAGTGCGAAAAGTCATCCTTGAGAACCAACAAGTAGTCCTTGCTACCGTTGTATTTACCGATGTACAAATAGTCCATGTGCAAGGTTTCATTGCGCTCCTTGGAACGATATGTTTCTCCCCATGGTCGTGGGATGATATTACCACCCTTTACATGTCTGCATAGCAAGCAGTGTGTGCAAAACTCCCGTGTTTTCTGCTCCAACTTTGCGATATTGAAGTGCTTTTTGAGGTGGTTGACCATCACTCTCACCCCTCGATGGCCCATGGTTCCACAATGGGCGATCACCATCAGCCTCGTCAACAACACTTCAGCCTCTGCAGGGATCCATAGGCGATGGTGTTTGTCTCGCCACCCTCCATCTGCATCTTGAGCTAGATGCGTTGGTCGGTCACTCGAAGCCATAGCTTGGGATTCGAGAATGTCACTGACCTTCGGCCATTGTGAGTCAGGTCCAAGCGGACGAAGTAGCGATACTTCACCTTCATCCTCCACTTGCCACCGTTTCATTGTCGTAGTATCAGGTGACGCGACAAATCCAGCCCATCGAGATAACATGTCCGCCCAAATGTTGTCAGAACCGCTTATATGCTCAATTGTGTAGCGTAATTCGGTTAGCTTCAAGCTCCATCGTTGCAATTTTCCGCGAACATGTTTCTTGATTTCTTCACCTGGAGCGAACAAATACACCAAGTTGCGATGGTCGGAGTACAATCTGAAGCCTTTGTTCCGGATTAGCAAATAGTCAAGGTCGGTCGCTGCCTTTATTATCGGGAAAGCTTCCTTTTCAGAGACGCTCCAATGCTGAGAAGCTCCCTTGAATGTCCCGCTCAGGCATTGCACAAGCTGATGATGCTGCTCCGTGATATGAGCTGCAGAGTCCCAGTCGGACACAATCGTCAAAAGTATACTCCATCCACGATCGCTCGCATCCGTCATGAGAATTAGCTCGTCCGACTCACTCGGAGTCGTTAAAGTCACTGAGTTCACCAACAAACGCTTCACTTGCTCAAAGCTATCACGTTCGCTCGTCGTGAACGTAATCGAGATTCGACTTGCTGCATGTTTGGTGCGTTTTGTCCCTTTGAGTGCTGCCTGCAAACAGTCTTGCAAAGGAGAGGCCACTCGTGCAAAATCAACTAACGAGTTCCTCATCCAACCTGCCGCACACAGGAACTGCTGTAACTCCGCAGCAGTCCGTGGTTCAGGCATGTCAACCAGGGTTTGTATCTTTTCCGGGTCATACGAAACTCCTTCGGGTGAAATTACACGGCCACACCACTTGGCGTTCTCCGTGTATAAGCACACCTTGTCTAAACCCAGCAAAAGACCATATTTCTCCAATGTGCAATACACTCGGTCGAGTACGGATAGAAATTCATCAATAGTGTCCGCATAGATTAACAAATCATCCACCCAAGCAAGTACATGTTCGTACAAAGTCCTGCTTCACGTAACACATTCTCCACAGATTGCTGAAAATGGATAGATGAGTCTACTGATCCTTGTTGGAGGCGTGTTGGCGTAAATATCCCATCCTCAGTCATGTATGACTGGGATTCTTGGCTCGTCCGAGCAAGAGCCATTTGCCAGAAGCTCTTGATAAAGTCCACTGTCTGTTTGTGGCGTTTCCCTTTTGCATGGTGCAAGCGAGAGTTCAAATTAGGCATTCCACCAGCAAGAGGCAACACCCTAGCGTTCGGTCGTCGGAGGTCCACAGCTTGCCGAAGTCCTCCTGATTTCCCAGGTTTCTTCACAGGTCTGGCAGGACTGGCCCAACGACTGGAATTGTTTCGGTATACCCAGCCAAGTTCAACTAACACCTCATTAAACCCTTTCATCCATTCCCGCTCTGCAGGTGCGTAAGTGCGTGGCTTGCATCGCACTGGTTCCGTTCCATCCTTGAATCGTATTTTGAACGGTTCAATCCTCGACGGCGGATCGTTCCCAATGATAATGCGCCAAATATCATAACGGGTTACTACATCGAACAAATCTCGCTTCCGATCTGCAGGAAATCCATTAGCCACTGCATCGTTAATCAATTCGCACAATCGACCAACCGTTTGCTGTTTGTCAGGGTGATTGAAAGTATCAGGAACCTCAGACTCGAACGGATCAAAATCACACAGCTCCTTGTTCGCCAGTGCAGCCAGTTGTTCATCAACGTCAATACCAAGCTCCTTCAGAGTTAGTTCCCCCAAAAGGAACTCGTCCTCTTCCGTTTCCGTGATAACACAAGTCACATTGCGCATTCTGACTTTTCCGGCCATCGTTAGTAGCTGCAAATCCAATTGAATCGACTCGTTGCATCTGATGATAGCTCCGCCCACCGCCTTTCCATCGATAGATTTCGGTAGTCGCCGAACAACCACATCAGGACACGCTTCACGAATTTGCTCAACTATCTTCCGGGGTATCACATTGTACTTAGTTCCATTATCGGGGTGATACGGCATTGCCACCACGCCATTGAAAGAGACGTGCTTCGCCTCCAATTCTTCCTCAACTTGCAAAAATCTCTTCATTTTAGAAGCTTCGCCACCACGGCGTTGCTCCGTAAATGACTTTATGGCTTGTTTTTTTTTGCTCGTCCGTCGCACTCGGGCAATTCACAACCCAGTGGGGTCCCTTGCAATGCAAACAACCTTGTGCAGGGACTGGATCACGTTTACGATTCGCTGGTTGTTCACTGCGCCGTTCATCCTGCGCCTGACGCGCATTCTCACTATTTTGCTGTTGCTTATAGCTAGATGGAGTCGTTTTAGTCGCACCCGGGGTAGATTTAGTTGTCTTAGGTTTGCTCCAGTTATATAAATCAAATGACTGCTGATTCTTTAACGCTTCAGCTTTGACAACGTCAAAAGCCTGGATACACTGATCTTCACGGTCGAATCCAAGTCCTGGTACAGTTGGATCTGCTCCTTCAGACTAGTAGGACGCAAATTTTCAATCAAAAGTCTACACTTCAGCTTTTCATTGCTATCCAAGGCAATACTCAGTCCATATTCTTCAATAAGTTCGTCAAACCGATCGAAATAGTTAATCACGCGTGCCTTGACATCCTTTTGTCGAAGATCCATATTCAAATGCTGACTCATGATTGCGTGCACATTCGGGATCTGGTCGTTTAACATGCTGGCGAGTATCTTGTCAATAGCAAGTACCAACTTCTCGTTCGTCATTTCGTCAACTGGAGTCTTAAGCTCAAGTTCACAGAATGTTTTCAATCTGCGTCGATTGATGGTGTTGATCGCAGGAATCATCACGACTGTCGCTGACTCGCCGGATTCCTGGCAACGGGCTCGAACAGCTGACTCGTAGAGCTCTCTCTCACGTCGCCACTTGACCAACGCTTCATGCGAGAAGCACACTATCTCTGGTGGCTCCATCGCTGTCCAGAGCTTGGTCGTCGTTCGTCTTGCAGGGTCTCCATCTTCTCCTTCTGTGTTGACCCGACTGCGTTTCTGCTGGGGACCGCTCATGGCACCCAATGCTGGATCGTTGTCACAGCTAAAGTTAACTTTGTAGTGGGTTTCGACCCAATGCTGCTTGAGAACCCGTGTAGTAGAAAGTAAATCGAATTCTGTCTTGAATGTAGCCGCTGCGGCAAAGCCGCATTGGTTTCTGTTAGTTTCGCTACGCGGTATGCTAGCTAGAATATGCAATATGCAAAGGTTAAGTCTGAATAACCACCTTCAAGTACCATCGGTTACCTACTCGTAGTCTCATCTGTTGCATGCGCAATGGTTGCTTGAGATGCAGTACGCCGTGGCGTCACTACAGTGCAAATGGATCGCAAGCAAATTTTCGATGCTTTTTTGGTCTTTTGTTGTGTATTTCATCATATAATACGCTTTTTCAGGACCTGCAAAGTTAAGAAGGTGTTAGTGCGCAGGACCAATACCCCAATTTTTTTTACCTTCTGAAGCCGCCAAGAACTTGACATCATGATTGCACTTGAAGACCGCGCTTAGCAGGGGTATATATGTGTTCAGATATTCACTGCCAACATCACGACGTAGCTCCACTTTATCGTCTCGCCACTCCGTTTCTGTTTGAGTCTGCTTAGGAAAAAACATTCCGCAAGCCTTTCCATCAGGGGTGCGCCGGGTACGTTTAAAGCATGAACGGCAGTGATACCAATGATGAACTTGGTACTCAATTAGAGCCCGACAAGCAACTAAGTCAAAACGAGTAGAGCTCGGCAGTGGATACGAGCACGGCACGGCTAAAAAATGCCGAACCGCCTGGTCATCCCAATCATGCTGTTCAATTTGGTGCAAGGTAGCAACACGATTAAGTTCCATCCGAATTAAATCATCTGCTCCAAACGAGAAGGAACAGTGCGAGCATGTTGACGTAACCGGCCGATTGCTGTTCTTTCGAGGCTTCTGATATGCTTCCGCGGGGAAAGACGAAGTGGCAAGAGAGGTTTGGCCGCATTTTGGGCACGCCGCTGGTTTGATCGGGAAAGATGAAGAAGCGATCGACTCAACGTACTGAACGAGGTTTTGTTTCACAAGATTTGAACAACAGGAAGCATAGTACTCATCAACCGTCTTTGCTGCTCCGCGCACCCATATGAGCATGTGGGCATGTAAATTTCCAGTCGAGCCCTGAGCCTCCGTCGACGAAAAGAATGCTTCAGTGATACCAAAAAGACCTTGTCCAGGCTTTGAGCATTGCTTCTCCACATCCCAATTTAGTATAACTTCGACAAGTACTTCCATCACGCAGTTGAAATAACTGGCGCAGGCGGCGGGGTTGCTTGTCGCTATTTCGCCAAGTCTTGCGTTTGTGTACGCTAAACAATCTTGCAGTGTCACTGTTGTTTCATCCAACAAATCATCAACCATGCTACCCGCAAGATTTGCAACGCGGTAGGATAGGCTGCTACTTGGAGAAATTGTTAGGAATATAGCCGGTTGCCCAAAGCGCAGCTGCATCGACATAACTTTACTTCGCGCTTGCCCGCGCTCCTCGTTCGATCCGAAAAACGCTCGGAGACCCGTGCTAATCGCCGACATTAAGCTTAAAACCGGTTGTGATACTGTGGGCGGGTCGGGTATTCGTGCTTTATCCAAATGGCCGTTCGTCGTGCTTCGAGATGGCTTACATGCTGTAACAACTCGTCTCGGTCGACGCCGGTAATACTTCTCATTATAGAAGGCGATACTTTAGCGCGCAGATAAACCGCCTGGATGACTTGGTGTCTTGCAATCACATCAAACGCGACCAAAATGAATGAAGGGTGCTGCGCAAAACGGCGCGATGCCAAGCGCAAGCAGTAGCGAACAAATTCCTCCAAACTTATCCGCGTAGTACGAGCCTCATCAAGACCTCCTCTACCAAAAGGAAATAGCTCGCAAAATGAGTTGGTCCAGAACGCGGTGTCGAAATCAGATAGAATGCCTGACGAACGACGAACAATTATATCGTTGTTTTCAAGAACACGACGCTGAAGTTGCACATCATCTTCATTCGCAAAGTCGGTCACTAACGCGGTAACCGATTGAGTAAATTCTTCGTCGACTTCGTTTATGGCGTTAATATGGGCTGGTCGGGGCTCGCTGTGGCGCCAATAAGCGTGAGAAGGGTGGAACTTCCAGAAGGAAATCCCCTTCAGGATATCCAGGTTCTTCGGATCCAAGTTCCGAATCGAGTAGCTCTTCGGATTCCGGGAGTTCGGATAGCAGTTCGTTCAAAGACAAGACCCCTGCGGTGACGACGACCAAGTCCGGAGGGACGATGACATACATGTTCAAGCCATTCGTGAATGCAAGCACTTTGGAAGACTTCGATGAGATTGGTGCTGTGTGTGGCGGTTATCGAAGCGGAACCCGGTTGTGTTCTTCTTCTTCTCCCACAAACTGGAGAAATCAAACAAGCAAACATCCTCCACCTCAACGGGCCGGTAAATATAATCACAAATCGGAGAGGAGAGTTTAAACGTAGCTCCACGATCATCTGACGAAAGTATCACATCCACGTCAGCATTTTCAAAAACGGTTTTAACCGCAGAGGCCAAATGTAAACGCTGAAAGTCTGTGGACGAATAGAAAGGTGATTTCCGCTCCAGGTAAAGCGCTGCAAGAGGAGCCGAAACTTCTTGAGCATTAGACATAGAACAGCACATCGATTGAACACAACGACGGCCACTAGCGATCGCGTTATCACACTCGGCCATCTTCAGCTTGGCCTTATCAAACGCGTGCAAATGGATCGCAAGCAAATTTTCGATGCTTTTTTGGTCTTTTGTTGTGTATTGCATCATATAATACGCTTTTTCAGGACCTGCAAAGTTAAGAAGGTGTTAGTGCGCAGGACCAATACCCCAATTTTTTTTACCTTCTGAAGCCGCCAAGAACTTGACATCATGATTGCACTTGAAGACCGCGCTTAGCAGGGGTATATATGTGTTCAGATATTCACTGCCAACATCACGACGTAGCTCCACTTTATCGTCTCGCCACTCCGTTTCTGTTTGAGTCTGCTTAGGAAAAAACATTCTGCAAGCCTTTCCATCAGGGGTGCGCCGGGTACGTTTAAAGCATGAACGGCAGTGATACCAATGATGAACTTGGTACTCAATTAGAGCCCGACAAGCAACTAAGTCAAAACGAGTAGAGATCGGCAGTGGATACGAGCACGGCACGGCTAAAAAATGCCGAACCGCCTGGTCATCCCAATCATGCTGTTCAATTTGGTGCAAGGTAGCAACACGATTAAGTTCCATCCGAATTAAATCATCTGCTCCAAACGAGAAGGAACAGTGCGAGCATGTTGACGTAACCGGCCGATTGCTGTTCTTTCGAGGCTTCTGATATGCTTCCGCGGGGAAAGACGAAGCGGCAAGAGAGGTATGGCCGCATTTTGGGCACGCCGCTGATTTGATCGGGAAAGATGAAGAAGCGATCGACTCAACGTACTGAACGAGGTTTTGTTTCACAAGATTTAAACAACAGGAAGCATAGTACTCATCAACCGTCTTTGCTGCTCCGCGCACCCATATGAGCATGTGGGCATGTAAATTTCCAGTCGAGCCCTGAGCCTCCGTCGACGAAAAGAATGCTTCAGTGATACCAAAAAGACCTTGTCCAGGCTTTGAGCATTGCTTCTCCACATCCCAATTTAGTATAACTTCGACAAGTACTTCCATCACGCAGTTGAAATAACTGGCGCAGGCGGCGGGGTTGCTTGTCGCTATTTCGCCAAGTCTTGCGTTTGTGTACGCTAAACAATCTTGCAGTGTCACTGTTGTTTCATCCAACAAATCATCAACCATGCTACCCGCAAGATTTGCAACGCGGTAGGATAGGCTGCTACTTGGAGAAATTGTTAGGAATATAGCCGGTTGCCCAAAGCGCAGCTGCATCGACATAACTTTACTTCGCGCTTGCCCGCGCTCCTCGTTCGATCCGAAAAACGCTCGGAGACCCGTGCTAATCGCCGACATTAAGCTTAAAACCGGTTTGTGATACTGTGGGCGGGTCGGGTATTCGTGCTTTATCCAAAATGGCCGTTCGTCGTGCTTCGAGATGGCTTACATGCTGTAACAACTCGTCTCGGTCGACGCCGGTAATACTTCTCATTATAGAAGGCGATACTTTAGCGCGCAGATAAACCGCCTGGATGACTTGGTGTCTTGCAATCACATCAAACGCGACCAAAATGAATGAAGGGTGCTGCGCAAAACGGCGCGATGCCAAGCGCAAGCAGTAGCGAACAAATTCCTCCAAACTTATCCGCGTAGTACGAGCCTCATCAAGACCTCCTCTACCAAAAGGAAATAGCTCGCAAAAATGAGTTGGTCCAGAACGCGGTGTCGAAATCAGATAGAATGCCTGACGAACGACGAACAATTATATCGTTGTTTTCAAGAACACGACGCTGAAGTTGCACATCATCTTCATTCGCAAAGTCGGTCACTAACGCGGTAACCGATTGAGTAAATTCTTCGTCGACTTCGTTTATGGCGTTAATATGGGCTGGTCGGGGCTCGCTGTGGCGCCAATAAGCGTGAGAAGGGTGGAACTTCCAGAAGGAAATCCCCTTCAGGATATCCAGGTTCTTCGGATCCAAGTTCCGAATCGAGTAGCTCTTCGGATTCCGGGAGTTCGGATAGCAGTTCGTTCAAAGACAAGACCCCTGCGGTGACGACGACCAAGTCCGGAGGGACGATGACATACATGTTCAAGCCATTCGTGAATGCAAGCACTTTGGAAGACTTCGATGAGATTGGTGCTGTGTGTGGCGGTTATCGAAGCGGAACCCGGTTGTGTTCTTCTTCTTCTCCCACAAACTGGAGAAATCAAACAAGCAAACATCCTCCACCTCAACGGGCCGGTAAATATAATCACAAATCGGAGAGGAGAGTTTAAACGTAGCTCCACGATCATCTGACGAAAGTATCACATCCACGTCAGCATTTTCAAAAACGGTTTTAACCGCAGAGGCCAAATGTAAACGCTGAAAGTCTGTGGACGAATAGAAAGGTGATTTCCGCTCCAGGTAAAGCGCTGCAAGAGGAGCCGAAACTTCTTGAGCATTAGACATAGAACAGCACATCGATTGAACACAACGACGGCCACTAGCGATCGCGTTATCACACTCGGCCATCTTCAGCTTGGCCTTATCAAACGCGTGCAAATGGATCGCAAGCAAATTTTCGATGCTTTTTTGGTCTTTTGTTGTGTATTGCATCATATAATACGCTTTTTCAGGACCTGCAAAGTTAAGAAGGTGTTAGTGCGCAGGACCAATACCCCAATTTTTTTTACCTTCTGAAGCCGCCAAGAACTTGACATCATGATTGCACTTGAAGACCGCGCTTAGCAGGGGTATATATGTGTTCAGATATTCACTGCCAACATCACGACGTAGCTCCACTTTATCGTCTCGCCACTCCGTTTCTGTTTGAGTCTGCTTAGGAAAAAACATTCTGCAAGCCTTTCCATCAGGGGTGCGCCGGGTACGTTTAAAGCATGAACGGCAGTGATACCAATGATGAACTTGGTACTCAATTAGAGCCCGACAAGCAACTAAGTCAAAACGAGTAGAGCTCGGCAGTGGATACGAGCACGGCACGGCTAAAAAATGCCGAACCGCCTGGTCATCCCAATCATGCTGTTCAATTTGGTGCAAGGTAGCAACACGATTAAGTTCCATCCGAATTAAATCATCTGCTCCAAACGAGAAGGAACAGTGCGAGCATGTTGACGTAACCGGCCGATTGCTGTTCTTTCGAGGCTTCTGATATGCTTCCGCGGGGAAAGACGAAGCGGCAAGAGAGGTATGGCCGCATTTTGGGCACGCCGGGAAAGATGAAGAAGCGATCGACTCAACGTACTGAACGAGGTTTTGTTTCACAAGATTTAAACAACAGGAAGCATAGTACTCATCAACCGTCTTTGCTGCTCCGCGCACCCATATGAGCATGTGGGCATGTAAATTTCCAGTCGAGCCCTGAGCCTCCGTCGACGAAAAGAATGCTTCAGTGATACCAAAAAGACCTTGTCCAGGCTTTGAGCATTGCTTCTCCACATCCCAATTTAGTATAACTTCGACAAGTACTTCCATCACGCAGTTGAAATAACTGGCGCAGGCGGCGGGGTTGCTTGTCGCTATTTCGCCAAGTCTTGCGTTTGTGTACGCTAAACAATCTTGCAGTGTCACTGTTGTTTCATCCAACAAATCATCAACCATGCTACCCGCAAGATTTGCAACGCGGTAGGATAGGCTGCTACTTGGAGAAATTGTTAGGAATATAGCCGGTTGCCCAAAGCGCAGCTGCATCGACATAACTTTACTTCGCGCTTGCCCGCGCTCCTCGTTCGATCCGAAAAACGCTCGAGACCCGTGCTAATCGCCGACATTAAGCTTAAAACCGGTTGTGATACTGTGGGCGGGTCGGGTATTCGTGCTTTATCCAAATGGCCGTTCGTCGTGCTTCGAGATGGCTTACATGCTGTAACAACTCGTCTCGGTCGACGCCGGTAATACTTCTCATTATAGAAGGCGATACTTTAGCGCGCAGATAAACCGCCTGGATGACTTGGTGTCTTGCAATCACATCAAACGCGACCAAAATGAATGAAGGGTGCTGCGCAAAACGGCGCGATGCCAAGCGCAAGCAGTAGCGAACAAATTCCTCCAAACTTATCCGCGTAGTACGAGCCTCATCAAGACCTCCTCTACCAAAAGGAAATAGCTCGCAAAATGAGTTGGTCCAGAACGCGGTGTCGAAATCAGATAGAATGCCTGACGAACGACGAACAATTATATCGTTGTTTTCAAGAACACGACGCTGAAGTTGCACATCATCTTCATTCGCAAAGTCGGTCACTAACGCGGTAACCGATTGAGTAAATTCTTCGTCGACTTCGTTTATGGCGTTAATATGGGCTGGTCGGGGCTCGCTGTGGCGCCAATAAGCGTGAGAAGGGTGGAACTTCCAGAAGGAAATCCCCTTCAGGATATCCAGGTTCTTCGGATCCAAGTTCCGAATCGAGTAGCTCTTCGGATTCCGGGAGTTCGGATAGCAGTTCGTTCAAAGACAAGACCCCTGCGGTGACGACGACCAAGTCCGGAGGGACGATGACATACATGTTCAAGCCATTCGTGAATGCAAGCACTTTGGAAGACTTCGATGAGATTGGTGCTGTGTGTGGCGGTTATCGAAGCGGAACCCGGTTGTGTTCTTCTTCTTCTCCCACAAACTGGAGAAATCAAACAAGCAAACATCCTCCACCTCAACGGGCCGGTAAATATAATCACAAATCGGAGAGGAGAGTTTAAACGTAGCTCCACGATCATCTGACGAAAGTATCACATCCACGTCAGCATTTTCAAAAACGGTTTTAACCGCAGAGGCCAAATGTAAACGCTGGAAAGTCTGTGGACGAATAGAAAGGTGATTTCCGCTCCAGGTAAAAGCGCTGCAAGAGGAGCCGAAACTTCTTGAGCATTAGACATAGAACAGCACATCGATTGAACACAACGACGGCCACTAGCGATCGCGTTATCACACTCGGCCATCTTCAGCTTGGCCTTATCAAACGCGATGCAAATGGATCGCAAGCAAATTTTCGATGCTTTTTGGTCTTTTGTTGTGTATTGCATCATATAATACGCTTTTTTCAGGACCTGCAAAGTTAAGAAGGTGTTAGTGCGCAGGACCAATACTCCCAATTTTTTTACCTTCTGAAGCCGCCAAGAACTTGACATCATGATTGCACTTGAAGACCGCGCTTAGCAGGGGTATATATGTGTTCAGATATTCACTGCCAACATCACGACGTAGCTCCACTTTATCGTCTCGCCACTCCGTTTCTGTTTGAGTCTGCTTAGGAAAAAACATTCTGCAAGCCTTTCCATCAGGGGTGCGCCGGGTACGTTTAAAGCATGAACGGCAGTGATACCAATGATGAACTTGGTACTCAATTAGAGCCCGACAAGCAACTAAGTCAAAACGAGTAGAGCTCGGCAGTGGATACGAGCACGGCACGGCTAAAAAATGCCGAACCGCCTGGTCATCCCAATCATGCTGTTCAATTTGGTGCAAGGTAGCAACACGATTAAGTTCCATCCGAATTAAATCATCTGCTCCAAACGAGAAGGAACAGTGCGAGCATGTTGACGTAACCGGCCGATTGCTGTTCTTTCGAGGCTTCTGATATGCTTCCGCGGGGAAAGACGAAGCGGCAAGAGAGGTATGGCCGCATTTTGGGCACGCCGCTGGTTTGATCGGGAAAGATGAAGAAGCGATCGACTCAACGTACTGAACGAGGTTTTGTTTCACAAGATTTAAACAACAGGAAGCATAGTACTCATCAACCGTCTTTGCTGCTCCGCGCACCCATATGAGCATGTGGGCATGTAAATTTCCAGTCGAGCCCTGAGCCTCCGTCGACGAAAAGAATGCTTCAGTGATACCAAAAAGACCTTGTCCAGGCTTTGAGCATTGCTTCTCCACATCCCAATTTAGTATAACTTCGACAAGTACTTCCATCACGCAGTTGAAATAACTGGCGCAGGCGGCGGGGTTGCTTGTCGCTATTTCGCCAAGTCTTGCGTTTGTGTACGCTAAACAATCTTGCAGTGTCACTGTTGTTTCATCCAACAAATCATCAACCATGCTACCCGCAAGATTTGCAACGCGGTAGGATAGGCTGCTACTTGGAGAAATTGTTAGGAATATAGCCGGTTGCCCAAAGCGCAGCTGCATCGACATAACTTTACTTCGCGCTTGCCCGCGCTCCTCGTTCGATCCGAAAAACGCTCGGAGACCCGTGCTAATCGCCGACATTAAGCTTAAAACCGGTTGTGATACTGTGGGCGGGTCGGGTATTCGTGCTTTATCCAAAATGGCCGTTCGTCGTGCTTCGAGATGGCTTACATGCTGTAACAACTCGTCTCGGTCGACGCCGGTAATACTTCTCATTATAGAAGGCGATACTTTAGCGCGCAGATAAACCGCCTGGATGACTTGGTGTCTTGCAATCACATCAAACGCGACCAAAATGAATGAAGGGTGCTGCGCAAAACGGCGCGATGCCAAGCGCAAGCAGTAGCGAACAAATTCCTCCAAACTTATCCGCGTAGTACGAGCCTCATCAAGACCTCCTCTACCAAAAGGAAATAGCTCGCAAAATGAGTTGGTCCAGAACGCGGTGTCGAAATCAGATAGAATGCCTGACGAACGACGAACAATTATATCGTTGTTTTCAAGAACACGACGCTGAAGTTGCACATCATCTTCATTCGCAAAGTCGGTCACTAACGCGGTAACCGATTGAGTAAATTCTTCGTCGACTTCGTTTATGGCGTTAATATGGGCTGGTCGGGGCTCGCTGTGGCGCCAATGCGATTCGTCTAGTTCATTCTCCAGGTGTGTTGCAGATACAGATGTGGTAGTACCGGTTTGCTCATCAACGCCGCTTTCATCGTCACGAGTAGTGTCGAGGACAACTCGAGTCTGGCAAATCAACTCGTCGATACGAGAATGTTCGAGCACAGATATGCTTCGGTACAGAACGTTGTTTGATTTATACCAATCGAGTTGCTCTGAAATACGATCGACTCGAACGGAATAGCGCCGCAGAGTCTTGGCCTTTTGCATTGCAGTCATGCAACCCACCATGGTGACACCAATAACTCCGCTTGACACCACCTCATTCGGCAGTTGAGCCGCTGGAGGTGCTGGATCGGACCGAAAAAAATAAGCATGAGAGCGAATAGAGGAGTGTCTCCCTCCTTGAACAATCGACATGAATCGCGTGGGTTGTGATAGATTTACCATAGCGTGCTCAGTCATCGAGGAATCATTAAAACGCGCTGGTAATTCACCAATCCATAGACCATTTGCAATTGCAAATTTTGGGGGAGATCTTACATTTTTCTTTGATAGCGAGCCCAAGCAAGGCTTGCAAACTTGAAGATATACTTGCGTCGCGGAGCAAATTATGCCCCGTCTAGACAATAAAACCCCCGACAAACACTCGCTGATATCAGAAACATCGTATTGCGCACGAAGATTAGGCGGGAGGTGTCCAGGGCACTTCAAGCGGGTTTTTATTGTCGCCACCAGCACTTTACATCGCGCGAGATGTTTTTTTTTCAACATTTTTCACTGGGTGCAGGCAATCGCATACACAACAGCAATTCACCGAGAGATACTTATTCGAAAGACGCTCCGCGCACTTGGCGTTAAGCGCTTCAATCAACTCGGGGTTGGTGGGTGAGAGGCTGACCGACACTTTGTTTTTATCGGACGTCGAACGCCGAGTATTTCTACGCCGTCGCTTCCGCTCTCGCTCATTAATGGATTCATCTCTTGCGCGAGCAGCCCTTTTCGCGGCAACGGCCTTCTGCTTATCTCGCATTTGGCCCTATGGCATACGCGAGCGAAGCGGAGAAGGCATCTACTAGTCTCCAAACGCCCATCGCCGACAAAGGTTGACTACCCCATGATGCTTGGCTAGGATCGATTGATAAAGACTACAATCAGTCGGCCCCCCGGATTTGGCGCGATTTTCGTGTCTCTCGTCTCTATCTGTCACTGCAAAAGGTGACGATTGACTCTTTATTAAGACCGGCAAAGTAAAATCGTTATGGCATCGACTAAGCGTGACAGCCGACCGAAGAGGAGCTCGCGACGAGCAATACCGCGTCAAAGGAAGAAGAAGTATTATACGCAAATAACTCTGGACAATTTTGTGTGTCCTCCCCCCAATGCTATCCTAGACAGCGAATATACGTATATCGCTGTCAGTGGATGTATAGGCGATCTTGTTCGCCGACAAGACAGCGGCGAGATGTGCGGTTGTGAAAATAATTGCGGAAGCGACTGTGTGAACCGGAACGATCAAATCGAGTGTTCTTCGATCACGTGTAACCTTGATGGGACATGCAGCAATCGACCATGGCTAGCATATCGTGTTGCACCAGTTAAGCTTGAGGTTCGTGACACCGAAGGAAAAGGTCGAGGCGCATTTGCGTTGGAAACGATCGCAGAAGGCGTCATAGTTAAGGAGTATGTGGGAGAAATTATCACAAACGAAGAACATCTGAAGCGCGCTGAAACCGAAGGACACATGTACACGATTAAATATGCAGCAGGGAAGTATATTGACGCCCGGAGAGTCGGAAACGAATCCCGCTTTTTTAATCATAGCTGCGATCCGAACTGTATTGCAGAAGTGTGGGAAGTGGCAGGTTGCTACCGCATTGGAATAATTGCTGTGCGTCAAATAAACTGCGGAGAGGAGATTTCCTTCGACTACGGAGATGAGTTTCGGATCGAAAACTGCATGTGTTGCCAGTGCCAACAAAATGCTTAGGTGATCGATCACCAGCGTAAAAAAAGACTTCACGCAACGTCGTTATTTGTTGATCACTTTCCTAATTTCATCCAGCTTGACCACCGTATGAAGGACCTTCTATCAAACTCGAACGGAGTTTCAACTATCACCGGCGAACTGATTATCCAAGTTAATTAACTTCACATACCGGAGCGTTCACATACATGTATAAATGACTGAACTTCGATAGGGATAAAAGGAAAAATGTATTTTATAAAAGTTCCTATCTCGATAGTATCTGTCACGCCTACAGCCGTCCCCACGCACACTACAACTGGGATCTTAGTAGCTACTGAAAGGGACGACGCCGGTCCGATTAGCAGTGCGTCGTTGTGTATAGGAACCAAGAGAAAGCAATCCCGCCGCAGCGACTAGACCCAATTTATCTTGTGTCGAGCTTGGAGTACTGGTGTCCCGCCGAAATACCTTGGAACCAGTTCCTTAGCTCGTGCGACCGCGCAAGAGCTGGGCCGTAATGCAATGAAACGCCAACTCCGATATTCAAAGACCTCGTTCCCATGTAGTCCGATATTTTTGCATCCTGCATGAGCAACACAGTCCCCGCAATATTCGGCTCGATGTCTGGAGCTACCTTCCCCCACGCAGTACACAACAGTTCTGTGACGGAGTTTCGACTATCACCGGCGAACTGATTATCCAAGTTAATTAACTTCACATACCGGAGCGTTCACATACATGTATAAATGACTGAACTTCGATAGGGATAAAAGGAAAAATGTATTTTATAAAAGTTCCTATCTCGATAGTATCTGTCACGCCTACAGCCGTCCCCACGCACACTACAACTGGGATCTTAGTAGCTACTGAAAGGGACGACGCCGGTCCGATTAGCAGTGCGTCGTTGTGTATAGGAACCAAGAGAAAGCAATCCCGCCGCAGCGACTAGACCCAATTTATCTTGTGTCGAGCTTGGAGTACTGGTGTCCCGCCGAAATACCTTGGAACCAGTTCCTTAGCTCGTGCGACCGCGCAAGAGCTGGGCCGTAATGCAATGAAACGCCAACTCCGATATTCAAAGACCTCGTTCCCATGTAGTCCGATATTTTTGCATCCTGCATGAGCAACACAGTCCCGCAATATTCGGCTCGATGTCTGGAGCTACCTTCCCCCACGCAGTACACAACAGTTCTGTGACGGAGTTTCGACTATCACCGGCGAACTGATTATCCAAGTTAATTAACTTCACATACCGGAGCGTTCACATACATGTATAAATGACTGAACTTCGATAGGGATAAAAGGAAAAATGTATTTTATAAAAGTTCCTATCTCGATAGTATCTGTCACGCCTACAGCCGTCCCCACGCACACTACAACTGGGATCTTAGTAGCTACTGAAAGGGACGACGCCGGTCCGATTAGCAGTGCGTCGTTGTGTATAGGAACCAAGAGAAAGCAATCCCGCCGCAGCGACTAGACCCAATTTATCTTGTGTCGAGCTTGGAGTACTGGTGTCCCGCCGAAATACCTTGGAACCAGTTCCTTAGCTCGTGCGACCGCGCAAGAGCTGGGCCGTAATGCAATGAAACGCCAACTCCGATATTCAAAGACCTCGTTCCCATGTAGTCCGATATTTTTGCATCCTGCATGAGCAACACAGTCCCCGCAATATTCGGCTCGATGTCTGGAGCTACCTTCCCCCACGCAGTACACAACAGTTCTGTGACGGAGTTTCGACTATCACCGGCGAACTGATTATCCAAGTTAATTAACTTCACATACCGGAGCGTTCACATACATGTATAAATGACTGAAATTCGATAGGGATAAAAGGAAAAATGTATTTTATAAAAGTTCCTATCTCGATAGTATCTGTCACGCCTACAGCCGTCCCCACGCACACTACAACTGGGATCTTAGTAGCTACTGAAAGGGACGACGCCGGTCCGATTAGCAGTGCGTCGTTGTGTATAGGAACCAAGAGAAAGCAATCCCGCCGCAGCGACTAGACCCAATTTATCTTGTGTCGAGCTTGGAGTACTGGTGTCCCGCCGAAATACCTTGGAACCAGTTCCTTAGCTCGTGCGACCGCGCAAGAGCTGGGCCGTAATGCAATGAAACGCCAACTCCGATATTCAAAGACCTCGTTCCCATGTAGTCCGATATTTTTGCATCCTGCATGAGCAACACAGTCCCCGCAATATTCGGCTCGATGTCTGGAGCTACCTTCCCCCACGCAGTACACAACAGTTCTGTGACGGAGTTTCGACTATCACCGGCGAACTGATTATCCAAGTTAATTAACTTCACATACCGGAGCGTTCACATACATGTATAAATGACTGAACTTCGATAGGGATAAAAGGAAAAATGTATTTTATAAAAGTTCCTATCTCGATAGTATCTGTCACGCCTACAGCCGTCCCCACGCACACTACAACTGGGATCTTAGTAGCTACTGAAAGGGACGACGCCGGTCCGATTAGCAGTGCGTCGTTGTGTATAGGAACCAAGAGAAAGCAATCCCGCCGCAGCGACTAGACCCAATTTATCTTGTGTCGAGCTTGGAGTACTGGTGTCCCGCCGAAATACCTTGGAACCAGTTCCTTAGCTCGTGCGACCGCGCAAGAGCTGGGCCGTAATGCAATGAAACGCCAACTCCGATATTCAAAGACCTCGTTCCCATGTAGTCCGATATTTTTGCATCCTGCATGAGCAACACAGTCCCCGCAATATTCGGCTCGATGTCTGGAGCTACCTTCCCCCACGCAGTACACAACAGTTCTGTGACGGAGTTTCGACTATCACCGGCGAACTGATTATCCAAGTTAATTAACTTCACATACCGGAGCGTTCACATACATGTATAAATGACTGAAATTCGATAGGGATAAAAGGAAAAATGTATTTTATAAAAGTTCCTATCTCGATAGTATCTGTCACGCCTACAGCCGTCCCCACGCACACTACAACTGGGATCTTAGTAGCTACTGAAAGGGACGACGCCGGTCCGATTAGCAGTGCGTCGTTGTGTATAGGAACCAAGAGAAAGCAATCCCGCCGCAGCGACTAGACCCAATTTATCTTGTGTCGAGCTTGGAGTACTGGTGTCCCGCCGAAATACCTTGGAACCAGTTCCTTAGCTCGTGCGACCGCGCAAGAGCTGGGCCGTAATGCAATGAAACGCCAACTCCGATATTCAAAGACCTCGTTCCCATGTAGTCCGATATTTTTGCATCCTGCATGAGCAACACAGTCCCCGCAATATTCGGCTCGATGTCTGGAGCTACCTTCCCCCACGCAGTACACAACAGTTCTGTGACGGAGTTTCGACTATCACCGGCGAACTGATTATCCAAGTTAATTAACTTCACATACCGGAGCGTTCACATACATGTATAAATGACTGAAATTCGATAGGGATAAAAGGAAAAATGTATTTTATAAAAGTTCCTATCTCGATAGTATCTGTCACGCCTACAGCCGTCCCCACGCACACTACAACTGGGATCTTAGTAGCTACTGAAAGGGACGACGCCGGTCCGATTAGCAGTGCGTCGTTGTGTATAGGAACCAAGAGAAAGCAATCCCGCCGCAGCGACTAGACCCAATTTATCTTGTGTCGAGCTTGGAGTACTGGTGTCCCGCCGAAATACCTTGGAACCAGTTCCTTAGCTCGTGCGACCGCGCAAGAGCTGGGCCGTAATGCAATGAAACGCCAACTCCGATATTCAAAGACCTCGTTCCCATGTAGTCCGATATTTTTGCATCCTGCATGAGCAACACAGTCCCCGCAATATTCGGCTCGATGTCTGGAGCTACCTTCCCCCACGCAGTACACAACAGTTCTGTGACGGAGTTTCGACTATCACCGGCGAACTGATTATCCAAGTTAATTAACTTCACATACCGGAGCGTTCACATACATGTATAAATGACTGAAATTCGATAGGGATAAAAGGAAAAATGTATTTTATAAAAGTTCCTATCTCGATAGTATCTGTCACGCCTACAGCCGTCCCCACGCACACTACAACTGGGATCTTAGTAGCTACTGAAAGGGACGACGCCGGTCCGATTAGCAGTGCGTCGTTGTGTATAGGAACCAAGAGAAAGCAATCCCGCCGCAGCGACTAGACCCAATTTATCTTGTGTCGAGCTTGGAGTACTGGTGTCCCGCCGAAATACCTTGGAACCAGTTCCTTAGCTCGTGCGACCGCGCAAGAGCTGGGCCGTAATGCAATGAAACGCCAACTCCGATATTCAAAGACCTCGTTCCCATGTAGTCCGATATTTTTGCATCCTGCATGAGCAACACAGTCCCCGCAATATTCGGCTCGATGTCTGGAGCTACCTTCCCCCACGCAGTACACAACAGTTCTGTGACGGAGTTTCGACTATCACCGGCGAACTGATTATCCAAGTTAATTAACTTCACATACCGGAGCGTTCACATACATGTATAAATGACTGAACTTCGATAGGGATAAAAGGAAAATGTATTTTATAAAAGTTCCTATCTCGATAGTATCTGTCACGCCTACAGCCGTCCCCACGCACACTACAACTGGGATCTTAGTAGCTACTGAAAGGGACGACGCCGGTCCGATTAGCAGTGCGTCGTTGTGTATAGGAACCAAGAGAAAGCAATCCCGCCGCAGCGACTAGACCCAATTTATCTTGTGTCGAGCTTGGAGTACTGGTGTCCCGCCGAAATACCTTGGAACCAGTTCCTTAGCTCGTGCGACCGCGCAAGAGCTGGGCCGTAATGCAATGAAACGCCAACTCCGATATTCAAAGACCTCGTTCCCATGTAGTCCGATATTTTTGCATCCTGCATGAGCAACACAGTCCCCGCAATATTCGGCTCGATGTCTGGAGCTACCTTCCCCCACGCAGTACACAACAGTTCTGTGACGGAGTTTCGACTATCACCGGCGAACTGATTATCCAAGTTAATTAACTTCACATACCGGAGCGTTCACATACATGTATAAATGACTGAACTTCGATAGGGATAAAAGGAAAAATGTATTTTATAAAAGTTCCTATCTCGATAGTATCTGTCACGCCTACAGCCGTCCCCACGCACACTACAACTGGGATCTTAGTAGCTACTGAAAGGGACGACGCCGGTCCGATTAGCAGTGCGTCGTTGTGTATAGGAACCAAGAGAAAGCAATCCCGCCGCAGCGACTAGACCCAATTTATCTTGTGTCGAGCTTGGAGTACTGGTGTCCCGCCGAAATACCTTGGAACCAGTTCCTTAGCTCGTGCGACCGCGCAAGAGCTGGGCCGTAATGCAATGAAACGCCAACTCCGATATTCAAAGACCTCGTTCCCATGTAGTCCGATATTTTTGCATCCTGCATGAGCAACACAGTCCCCGCAATATTCGGCTCGATGTCTCGAGCTACCTTCCCCCACGCAGTACACAACAGTTCTGTTTTGGAGTCATCCACCAACACGAACTGGCGCCTGTCAGTTGCTTTCCCAGATTTTGTCATGATACTCTTAAGTGGGCCAACATCGGTGACTATACCAATAATGGTCACAACCGAGCCGGTAGATAAGCTGCCCAGTAACCCAATTGCCATCATTGTAAAGCCTGGTTCAGGAAAGTCTATAGTATCCTGCCCCATCTCGACGATATAAGCATCATCACCGAACGACAATTCAACCGCAGCGCCATGGGGAGAAAAATCTCTATTCACTCGCTTTATCCGCCCTCCCGAAAACAAGCAAACCGCACCAGGATTCGCCACCTCGTAAAACTTCCCACACCCCATCAAACACTGTAGCTTTGACCAACTGCGAGTCCTTACCGGTTACCCACATTGTAAAGAGTGAACCGCTCTTGCCACGCCAATGCGTGTATTTGCCAACGGGGCCTTTTGAGAAGACCCGTCCAACAAACCCACACGCTGTCCCAGCTTTAGGTAACAAATCGTTCACATAGTAGTACGGCTTTACAGCACTTGTGAGTTGCGTTTCTGGTTGCAACTCCTCCATTCATGCCAGATTGGTCGTGTTGATGTCCCAGAGCTTGACGTTTGTTACCACGCCCAGTATTGCTGTTAGAGTCAATATCACCCGAACGCTTTCGCATTTCCGCTTCCCCTGGTACCAGTACCTTTCGCACCCTTTTTGTTGTTTTCACAACTGCATGCAACGCTACACCGCCCGTGGAAATTCCCTCTTTGGTTTCACCAGTCGCCACCCGCACTGCTTCCATATCCGTGGAGACCCCCTCTTTGGCTTCACCAGTCTTCCTCTGCGCTGATTCCACAGCGACATCTGGCTCCATAGCGGCAGTGGAGGTGCCACGAAAAACGCGCTTGGTCATGGTCGACTTCAGCCGAAACTTGCTTTTATCAGAATGCCTTAGGTCTAACGGAGCGCGGCGCTCATCCTGTCGCTATCAATCCATCAAAGATCTGGTTCTCAACGATCTAAAGGTCTGCTTCTCAACCAGGTACACTCTTGATGACCTTGTGATCCCATCACTCACCGCTTACCTCAATCATAGTGCCGTTGCGGTGTAAAGGTACGCGACCGGAAGGAAGTTTCGTTGCAATCACGACAATATCCTATTGGCGACATTCGCGCAACATCACAAGCGAAAACATGTTTTATATTGGTATGATTGGTCGAATAAATTTCACTTTGTTTTTAAATTACCATTTGATGTTGCTGGTAGACGACAGGAGCAACATCCATCCGAATTTATAAAATTATATAAAACATAACGTATAGCAGTTATATCAGACAGCCCACCAGACCAAAAAGCCAAAACGAATTTCACAGGGATAAGAAAATAGAGGAATAGCAGGCGACTGGCATCTATTTCTTAGCTCGGAAATAAAATTTCCGAGAACACGAGAGTGAGGGACAAGTAGGCACATCACTTTCCTCCACAGTTCTGGATGGCGGAGGAAGTACACGATGCCTTGGAATGCATACAACATTTGGAAAGAAGTTCTACAGCGTTGAGCCATTCGTTTCAAGCATGAAACGTGCACGCAAACGACAACACAGTGTGAAGTTGATGATGGGACTATTTTTCAATCATTCCTGCTGCATCCCGTCATGAAATTTGAACAAGTGCTATCCGTGTTGTACAAGGTTACTTCGAGGTGCTGCCGTACGGAGGAACATACGCGCCGAGTTTGTTGACAAGCGGCACCTTGTCCGTCTCGATAGCTTTCCCGTGACTCTTGTTCATCTCCTTGTCCTTACCGCCCCAGCGCCACTTGCTGTTGTTGCGACGCTCTTGCTTCTCCAGGTCCTTTTCAATGCTGGCAGCGAACAACGCAGCACCCGCAGCATTCGTGAACATGAAAATGGCCCCCGCAATAGGAATCATCTCCAGTAGCATCGCTTGCATTCCGAACGCCGAGTACTGGAGCTTTCGCTGTGCAATGATTTCCTTCTGCTGGTCGAAGTCGAACGCCTTCATCTCGAAGTAGTACAAATGTGCTTCCCAGGCCATGAGCGTGCCGTTCAGCCACGCGTACGTGATGTTACCCAGCACGGGAATCATATTGAGCGGCAGTGTGATCACCAGCAGCCCAAGCCGCAGTAGAATGCTCACACGGCAGCAGGATGTAATGACCCGGAGGAACGGAGAGTGGCGCTCCTCATTCTCCACCAGTTCACGGTATCCACGTTCGATCAGGACGTGCGCGAAGATCTTGTCCTTGAACCATTCCAGCGTCACTAGCCCGTATATGAGGGTGACGATGAAGACCTCAATGATCACAAAGATCACTGCGATGAGCCACGCCAAGAAGGACGAGAGGCCGAGGTCATACAGTGCCTCCTCCTGTCGATGTAGCGTGAAGGTGAAGAGCGTGATGGCCACGCCGAACGCCACAGCTACCGTGAGCAGTACAGGGCAGATGGACAAGCGCCAGAGGTGCTGATCTCCTAAGAAGTAGAGGATTCCTCGCAGCGGATACGTCGACATGGTGAGACTTTGAGCTCCTGATGTAGAATGACCACACAACTAGGATTTGTCCATTTAAATGGGTGACTTCTACGTGTAGTTACACTAGCGAGCGATACGGATCTGTGTCCTCCTGAACTTGTGGCTGTTTGGCAGCTTCCTCCCTCTCGATACTGGAGGCGAAGAGTGCATTTAATGTTACAAGTATTTAGCGGGATTGTTCTTCACCCTTCGCACAAACAGGATGGATTCCAGATAGTATCAAGTGGTGGGTTGTATCAGGTGGCGCCATCGCAGCAGGCGAGAGCAGCGGGTTAATGTACAACCTTCCTAAATTGCCAAGTCGAAAACAAGAGGGTCTGGACGGGGGAACCGATCCGTGCCGTTGCACAGGTCGTATGGACGACGGAGGCCACGATCGGTCCTGCCAAATACGGCATTTAGAAGAAGTAAGCTCTGCCTCTGAGTGTCAAGTACGACCTAAATGCCAACGTCGCAGTGGTGGGTGGCGAAGCCTTCGTATGCGGCTGAGAGATGCGCTCCAGCAGCTTCAGGTGCTCATTTTCGTTCACGTCGAAAACCCAAAGAAATGCTTAGAGATACGATTAAGCGCCGTGTTCAGGTGGAAGACACTTGCGTGGAAGGCGCTGCTACAGCTCCAGATAACAGAACAAACTAATTTACCCAATCTTCTCCAGGAGTTGGACACGTGCCAGGAAGAGAACATTGTCACGTTACTGTCCTCGATTTTGGCTCACGTCTTGTGTGGGCATGTCAGCGAGTTTAGACCGCTCTTGAACAAGCTCCCTGCTCACCGCCGACGGTTGTTGGAAGCGTTCTTCGACACCCACAACCTGGATACGCTCGAGCCACCGTGCAACCGACCAGATTTTGCGTCCTGGTTTTCTTTCCAGACACAGACCAACTCGATTCAAGCGCCATTGTCTCTTCATGACCTCTAACAATTCCCACACATCCGAACGTGGCAGAATGACGCAGTCAAACATCAAGCAAAATGTACCGCTTTTGAGGACAAGGCTAGACGAGCTCGTACTATTTCCAACTACAAGTCAACAATCAACATCTTAAAAGTCAACGCAGAAGACCATGCGAGCGATATCGAGTCCGCGAAGCATGAGCTGGCGTCGCTGGAGAAGGAGGAGAAGCGGATGATTCGTCGCATGCGGAAGTATCGACTGATCCCGACGTCGGAACAACGCAAGCTCTTGCGTCAGTTCATGGGTACATGTAGGTGGGACATACAACCAAGCCGTCGCACACTTCCCGTAAAACCAACGTTTACAGAGCCAATTCGCTGCGTGACCTGTACGTGACGAAAACTACCAGCAAAGAACAAGTGTATCCTGAAGACATGGGCCCGCCTTCCGGGAGTGGGCGTTTGATACTCCAAAACTTTCGCTTTAACGCGCTCCGCCGGTTTCAGTCCAACGTGAGAAGCGCCTTTAGCAACAAGAGGAACGGCAACATCGCAAAATTTAAGATTCGTTTCAAGAACAAGAAAGAGAGCCGATTCTTTACGATATGTGAGGATGCCGAAACTGCCAGGATCACCTACGTGCCAGGTCAGTCGCGCGCGTTGTTGAGCATCAGCAAACTGAAGGATATTCCGATTCGTTGCGACCCAGGGCTATCTATCGAGAACGAGATCCAGATCTCGAACGACAACGGCTTCTGGTACGCAGCAATCCCTACATTCGTTCGCCCTAGTGATAATGTGAACCTTGGACGCGCAGTGGCCTTAGACCCCGGTCTGAAAGCCTTCATGACTGGTATGGACCTGTGCGGGAACAGCATTCACATTGGGCGAGGGACCCGAGATCACCTGGACAAACTACGTGGTAAAGCAGCAGACGCACAGAGGTTAATGGCTGAGATCAAGAATCTGCACGGCCATCGTACGGGCAAGCAATGGAAAAAGTTCGCGAGAGCCAAGCGAACATTTGACTGTGCTACCGCTAAGATCAAGAACTGTGTGAAAGAGCTCCACTACCAGACCTGCGCCTACCTCACGAAGCACTACGACACCATTCTGCTCCCGATCTTCACGTCGAAGCAAATGGTAAAGAAGAGCTGCGCGAGAAATCATACGTTCAACAAGATGCTACTAGGTCTGAAGCACTACCAATTCCGAGAACTACTGCGAGCCAAATGCGAGGTAATGGGGAAGTCTTTGGTGGTGTGTTCTGAGATGTACACTACTCAGACTTGCGGAAATTGTTCCAGACTCCATCTGAAGATTGGCAACAAGGACGTGTTCAATTGTCCACACTGTGATTTCATCGCTGGTCGTGATCTGAACGCCGCGTTCAACATCCTTCGTTTCACGTGCGCCGGCTCCCTGGCAGTGCACACCATCCACCAGTGAATTCTCTTTTAAAACTCGGGTTACAGCGAGCCCACGACATAGACTAGCTAGATATACAACTGTAACGGACGACGTTGAGAGGCACCGAGAGTAGACCGAGACGCAGCAACACACTAACACGACAGCAACTCGTACAGATCCGGATACATGACGCATGGCGACGTTTGTTGTCCACGAGCTCTTGGTGGCCTTCTTGGCGCATCACATACTCGAATATCTTGTCCTGGTAGCAGGCGAGACAGATCAAGCTGTAGATCATGATGATCACAAAACTCTCCACGAGACACAGCATTATGGCCAACACCCAGGCCAGTCCTTCGGGAACTCCAACGTCGTAGAGCCCTTGCTCCTGGGGGTACATGGCTACAGCCAACAAGACGATAATTGTTGTCAAACCCACGGCAATTGTCAAGACCACAGGGCAAAGAGTCATCTTCCATAGTGGCGGGTGTGACAGGAAGTATGCCAGTCCTTGAGCTACGTACGTCGACATGGTGGTAAAATTGGGAAATGCACTCGAACGGATACTTTTGCGAACGGACAGGCCAGAGAAAGCTTACGTGTCTCCACCTATCGTGGTGGCTGCCGTGCATTCCAGTGCGTAGGCTTCCTAATTACATGGCAGTAGAGGTATATTCCCAGTTGATAGATAAGTAGATGGATGCTCTACTAGACAATTCCTCCGGATGGCACGTAGCCGTGGTTGTACGCATTGGTCTGACTGTTATTGTTGTCCCAAGTGGGCTGCACTCCACCGTCCTGCAGTCCTGTGCGTTCACGTTCTTCCTCCTCCAAATTTGCAGCCATCAGAGCTGCTCCACACGTGTTAGTGAACACAAAGAGCGAGCCAACACCTGGGATCATCTCCATAAGCAGCGCCTGCATACCGAACGACGAATATTGCACCTTGTGCTCCTTGATGAAGGCCTTTTGCTGCCCATATGAGAAGTTCTTGAACTCAAAGTAGAGTAAATGGTACTCCCAGGCCAAGATGGTGCCATTGAGCCACGCGTAGATGATGGAGCCGATGATTGGTATCAGATTGAGCGGCAGCGTCAAGATCAGGAGAATAAGTCGTAGCCACAGACTCACACGGCAGCAGGAGCGACAACCACGGGCGCAACTAGCGTGACGTTCTTCGTTCTCCACCATTTCCTTAAAACCTCGAGCCACCATGACTTCTTCGAAGACTTTGTCTTGATATTCTCCCATTATGATGAGGTTGAAGATGAGAGTAACGAGGAAGATCTCGATCAGCACGAGAAGGACAGCCAATAGCCATGAGAGCCACTTGGTGACGCCTGCGTCTTCCAGTCCCTCGACTTGAGGCATTAAAGCCACAGAGAAGAGAACGACCACCGAAGTGATGCCAATAATCAGTGTCAATAGCAGAGGACATAGCAGTTTAAGCCACAGACGCGGGTGTGCTGCGAAGTAGGCAAGACCCTGCACGACGTAAGTGGACATGACTGTGCACTATGGAGGCGTAGAAGGGAAAATGACTTAACCTTCCTTGCCCTGGACCCAATGACCTTCGGTGATGGTACATGCGAGGAAGAGCATTCGGTGCAATCAGAGTTGATGGTGACAAGAGATGTAAATCTGGTGTTGAAAAATGGCTGTTGTCACAAGTCTTGGTGGTGTCACAAAAACGATGTAAAACACACATGATTGGTGTGCGTCACTAAGGAACATGGCTACATGAGAAGAAGTGCGGCATTGCGAACGAGCCAGAGAGGAAGTGGGTGTGGTCCATTCTGCAAGCGATGACGTCAATTGCGCGGTTTCTTGTTGTGTCAGCACTCGTGAGTGTAAATGCTGGTAAGTAAAGCTGGTTTCGGTGCAGTTACCTTACCTGGACGCCGCGACTGATGATATTCCTTTGATTGTCATGCAGATGTCAGCAGTTCAGGCTCGCAGTGTGCCGCACTCGAGACATGCTACTTAGGAGGAGATACATCAGTCCCCTGTACAATGTCCACTGGCGAGTGTCCGCCTTGTGTGACCGTTGCTGATGGAGCATGCTTCGTTTATGTGGATAACGCGTGTGCATTTGGCGTCGACTGTTCTTCCTTCTTCTCAACTTCCAGCACCAGCGCCAGTAGCTCTAGCAACAGCTCAGAGATCGGCACAACCGATACAAGTGCGTCAACTTCAACTTCGGCGCCATCTTCACCATCCACGCCCTCTCAAGATGCCGGCAGTTCGGCTGATGAGTCTGTGGATGACGACTCGAGCAACGGGAACACGATTTTGATTGTCGCCATCCTTGCTGTGGCAGTTGCCATTGCGGTGTTGGCGATAGTGCTGCGGAAACTTTTCCTTCGAGCCCGTGCGAGCGAGGAGAACCAGGAGGTGGTGCCATCACCGCCAGGAACAGTAGCGACGGCAAGTTTCTCGAGTAATGGCACGAGTCGCGATCCAGGCATCATGATCTCGCGTAGCGCCATGGGCACGGACCTGAGTGTGACATCGAAGGGAAATAATTAAAAGCTGTTGCGTAGGCACTACATACCTGTTGCTCTAGTCTCAAATACTAATGACCTGTTACAACCACTACGATCCTGTTAGTCGACAACAGGATTGCAGCCTAGAGCCTGTTACTCGGATCCGCTCTAATCTCAAGTACTAATGACCTGTTACACGTACTACGTTCCTGTTAGTCGCTAATGCGCACGAGGTACTGCTAGGATTACAGATAAAACCTTACTTCGTTCCTGTTAGTCGCTAATGCGCACGAGGTACTGCTAGGATTACAGATAAAACCTTACTTCGAAGAGGTTACTGAGACTGTTTCTGCATAGCAGTTGTAAAACGGCTTGGAGGTCAGTGCTAATATTGGTCTCTCTTTTAGGCAAAACTCCTCACAAAACAATCAGCCCAGTGCAATGGGCATTGTTGCGGGGACAACATACAGCTCAGACAGCTCATATGCTCCCGATAACGACGATTCTGATGCATTCAACTCGGAGATCTCTGAGATGGATTTCGAGTTCGATGTCCCCTCCATCTAATAACGTCCATAACGAGGACAAAATATAGAGGGGCAAGATTACGTTCTTGTTGGAGTACACCGATCGACAGAATGCAGCGTCCATATAAAAAGGGCGCCTGTTATATAAAATTGTGTGCACATTTTGTTATCAACCAATCAAATTGCCCGATGCAGCGTTCAATCGCTAAAATAAAACTCCACCAGCCACTCGATAAAACGGAGGTCTCCACCAGCCACTCGATAAAATGGAGGAAGCGGACGAGGAGTCCTCGCAGCCCCCACCACCCGCGACAGTATTGCAGGAAGCAAAGGAGGTTGCCACACACAGGCCTCCTTGACGAGGTGTACGCGCCAGCCAAACAACGCCGCATGCACTACACAATACAAGAAAAACGACGTGTCCTTTTAAGCTATAGAGGGGCTAAGCCAACGCAAAGCTACGCAAGAGCAACAGCTACTGCTACGACGGCGAAAGGAGAGCGCTTGGCTACGATAAAGCGTGCCATTTCAGCCTGGGAATCCATTAAACCGTCACTAGTGCAATTTTTAGTGCAAAATACAGCTGCTCTCTATCTTTTACCAAAATCGATATTAATTCGCTCTCACATAACCAGTCTACACGCGCCGAACAGACTTTGCATCTGCGGGAAAGTGGTATTTGCATTCTGTCGATCGGTGTACTGTATACGTTCACGAAACGCGCTACCAGACACCTCGGCTTCTCGTGTTTGTTTGCCGGAGTCACAGAAATTTTCAGCATCACTACGAATTACTGTTGGAAAATCGGTGTAAAAATAGTGCGAAAAATGTTTTAAACAGATAAACAGTAGTTATGACAGGCGATAAGGGAGTAATAATGCTACGACAGCAAAGTAGTGCAATAATAACAGATTTTAAATAGCAGCCGACATCGAAAACAAGTAGCGCCGTCAGAGCCGAACACCGAGCACTGGAGGACTGCAGTGTATACCTTACCAGGAAAATCTGGTATTCCAAACAACATGTGAATTGTGTCATTTTGAACGGCATGCAGAGCCGATTGGACTCAAGCTCAAGATGCCGAAGTCCTTGGGCGGACCAGAACAGTGTATCCATCTGAGCTACTGCGTAAACTGGGTGGAGATCCTAGCAGCAAGAAGATCAACGAGGCCTGTGGGCTAAAGGTGGAGACATCAAGCGATGTAGTTGCAGATGGCTGTTTCTACATTAACCCACGGCACGCTGCAGTATGGAGTTCTTGCGCATTTAATCGCTCAACGTCAAGCCGGCATGAAGGTGTGGCCTGGACGGTCTTGAAGAGACCAAGTGGATGAACAGTAGTACTAAGTAGTACTTAGTTGGTATCGCTTTTGCCGTAACCCCTTCTTTTTAGCCAATGAAAAATCGTGAAGGAGAATAGATGCATAAACGCTGCGAAAACTGGCTCGTGACCATTCGCTGGAACCAATCATATCGTTCGGATTCGAGCCAGCTGCGAACGCACGACTGCGGGTAGAGGCTCTCCCAATGTACTAACGCCCGTCAGTCGCAGCCCACCACCACATCGGCAGCCAGCTTCGCAATTGCCTTGCGCTCTCGGCTTCCGCTTCGTCGGGGTACCAGAATCAAAGAACTAGCAGACGCAGATACAGGTCGGCAATCAACAGGCAGAACAGGGTCAAAAATGCAGACATCGGCGCTTCTCGCGGCCTTTGCGGCACTAGGTATGTTTATTCATATCGAGATATGAGATTTTTCATATCTGTTATGCTGATTGGTATTTGATGTCGATATGACCGAACAGCTACCGGAGCTAATGGCTACAATGCTGCCTTCATGGCTAGCACGTCGCAGTGTACGTCCGTGTCCACTTGTTACGAAGGAGGAGCGTCTTCCACGCCCTGTACAGTGTCCAGCGGTGGCTGTCCGCCCTGTGTGACGTTCGCGGACGATGGTTGCTACGTTAAAGTGGACGGAGCTTGTCCTTTCGGTGTGGACTGTACGTCTGTGTGGGGAGGATCGACCACCACGTCGAGTGGAAGCTCCACTTCATCCACCAGTACGAGCTCCACTAGCGGGACAACAACGACCACTTCCAGTACTACGGGCTCTACGACGTCCACCACTGCAGGGACATCCTCCAAATCAGGATCAGGCACGAGTGACACAGCTGGAGTCTCCTCCAGCTCCAAGACTTCCAGTGCCTCAGGTAGCAGCAGCACTACAGCTGGAGACTCTAGCGACGGCGGCTCCGATATGAGCGTCGTCTTCGCCATTATCGGTGCAGCAATCGGTGTCATTGCAGTTGCTGTCATCTTCCTGACTCTTGTGCGTCGGTCCAAGGCTGCACGTGAAGATGATGAGGACGATATGGCTAACACGCCACCTGCTTTCGCTAAGAACCCGGTGGTTCAGGCCCCTCACAGCACGACAGGGGCTGCTAACTACGCCAGCTACGGCGGAGGTAACCGAACGGCCGGTATGGGCTCTGGAACTGGAGCAGAGATCGGTCTTGACATGTCTAAGAGCGGTGGAGTGTCCATGAATGCTGTGAGCTACTACAACCAACAGCCGCCGCAGAACTCGGCGGCGCCGTCGCCCCGCGTGGCAGGGCGTGCGATCCCTTCGCAACCGGTCGGCATGAACCAGGCTCGCCCCTATGGAAGCCAGAACTTTGGCGCCTCTGGAGGATTTGGTGCTTCTGGACTTGGTGCTTCTGGACTTGGCGCTTCTGGACTTGGCGCTTCTGGACTTGGTGCATCTGGTGTTGGTGTCACTAGCGGCATGAACGCGAACCAGGCACCGCCCACACCTGTGCAGCACATTCCCATGGGCGGTGTTGCACCGTCACCGCATGTCCGGAGAGAGTCGTACGAGTTCTAGTCGCGATATTTGGCTAGACGCAACAAGAGAGTCGAAGGACGCAATATGTACAGACACGGAGGGTAGATGGCGGAAGACGTGAGCTCTCTTTTTTGGCTCCAAGGAGCGTAATGTATTCAACATATGACGAAATTGTTCGTTCCTTTCCGTTCTACTAGTAGTACATATTGTTGTTTAGTTTTGCTCTATATGTACACCATGAACCATTCCGTTGGATGTTAGCCATCTACATTTCATATTATCTTATCTATGTAGTACTTCGAAGTATAACTTTAAAATCTTCTTTCGTGCAGTTTAGGCTGGTGTTCCGTAGACTTTTTCCAGCCCTTCGATCGGTGACTTCGGTGGTGACGATCCCCATCGACTTGTGGCACAAATTCCGTTCGCGCTCTCCTTCTGGGCATCCGTAGACGTCAAGCAGAAGGCAGATCCAAACAAATGCATCTTGGTCAGAACGTTGGTTTTTGTCCAGTCCGGTAGAGCTGCCACTTTGGTGCCTTCCATACTCAAGTCTCCAATCTTAAAGCTCGAGTCGATTGCCGTTGGTAACGTCATTAACGGAGCTCCGTCCAGGGTGAGCTGTGGAAGGAACGTGTTCTTCACAGTCGCTAGCGCGGGGATACTGAAGAGTAAGACATTGCCAGCCAACGACAAAGACTTGACGGGGAGTTGGAACGTCTCTGCTGGAATAGGAACTCGACCCAAAATGCCGTACTCGAAGCCGACACGCGTGATGGGAGTTCGAGAGGCCCCTCCCCATTTTTCACCCAAGTCACTGGGTAGATAAGGCAATGTTGTGCCTAGAAGTTGGAGGTTGAGTAGTCCGTCAGGTAGTTTACCCATGAGACCTTCGGGGAATGCCGTCATTTGACCTTCACTAGGATGATACTCTTGAGGAATGGGTGGAAATCTTCCACCAGTGCTGCATCGCTTCCCCATGAATGCAGAACCGAATTGAAAATCTGAACAGTGGAGAGTCTTGAAAAGCTCTGAACGACACTTGGTACCGTTAGAGCAGGACAGTTGACAAAGTCCACATTGATCAACGACTCGTGCTCGAAATTGAAGGCCTCGAACAACTCGTTTGTAGGTGACATCGCCTTCTGATCGACGCAATTGTAGACGAACGCCAAGCACGACACCTTGGAGCTGAACCATGGGCGAGTCGTCATGAAACAACCCGTCGGTACGGTCTTGTGTTGTGACTGAGCTTTCAGGTGGAAGGCCAACACTAGCACGCCCCACAGGAAGAAAGAGAACTTGGTGATGCTGAACGGCCAGGTGCATCCTGGGTTCTTGGTCAGCAGATTCAGTGACGGACTTTCAGGCGAACGCGAATCCAAAGCCTTGGAGGATGTACCGGTTTCCAGACGAGCAGGTTCGCTAGTTCCTTCTGGGGAATCAAGTGTCTCGACCGTCACAGCGGCAGTCGTAGCAAAAGTGTTGGGTGTGACCTTCTCGTCCCTGCGTGTGAGAACTCCCTCCAGCATCACAAGCGTCACGAAGCTGCCTAAAAGCGGTAGGAACTTGGCCACATAGTCTCCCACAGTTGTAGCGAACATCATGCGGTTCTCCGGCACAAGAACTGCCATGTATGTTGGATCGTACACTAAATTGGCGAAGAAGACGGTGGTGTCGATGTTGAACAGGTCCACATAGTTCCTGAAGAGTAGATAGTGCGTCACTTTGGCCAGGAACGTGCAGAAGAAGAAGCTGCTAAACAGTGCAACAGCTCGGCTGAGAGCGATAGACTTGCGCAGTAAAATCTGCGAGAGCGGAGTGAACCAGCACGCGAGGATGAGCATGGCAACAGTGAGGTTGTTGAGCCAAACCCTCGGTACGAGGTAGCTGGACTGGTACGCTTGGTAGGAAAGAGCCCCCACCATGAGCATCTCCCGAAGAACAAAGAGTCCGTCGAAGCCGTAGATGGAGAATTTGCTTCTGTTTCCTTCCTTGTAGCATGACGTGGCCTTCTCACAGTGGAGAACGAGTCGTTTGTGGCGGATTGAGAGGAAAACGATGCGAAGAACTTGAAGCACGTGCAACGCAGCGATGATGAAGAAAAACGCTCCAAAACCTTTGAAATGCTTGGCACCCGTGGACGAAAACATCGGAGGAAAGGCTTCATACTTCTCTTCGGTGAAGACGAAGTACGCACCACCTATCACGACCAGGAAAGCGATACATGCTCCGTGGAAACCGATTAGGAGTAACCAAGCCAGGTAGAACGTGACCAATGGAAGTCCCAGAACGGGGGATTGACCCCCAGGGGCCGTCTTGGCCATAACTCTCGGTAGGTCGGAGGTTGGAGAGGTAGTGGCTGAGTGTTGGAGGCGGTAGTTGACTTGTGGAAGATCGGGAATTGATGAAACATGTCGGGTGAAGATCACCCCGGTCAGAATCGACAAGCAAATGGGGACCCCACATCTGAAGCGACAAGACTGTGATGGTATGTTGGATGATATCAATAGACCCAACGCCAACATCCTTGTCAAACTGGATCCAGCTAGAATTAGCACAATACATATCGCTTCCTCATTCGTTTCGGTGATCCTGGGCAATTCAAGCCTTGAGCGAGAGAACCAAAGCACTATTTCAGTGGCTCGACCATGTTATTCTGCAAACTTTTCATAGCGAACATTTTTAATCGAACGGAATCAGCACTTGTGAAGATCTACTGTAAGTGAAAATGAGGATCTCATCACCACAGAAGCAATATTCTGCAATCAGCCACGAATTACTGCGAGAGTGCGAAAGCTGACGAAACTGCGAGTGTTTTCTTCACAGGTTTCTTCGTCGCCACTTTCATTCCTCCACCAAATCTGAAGCCAACTTTACCCGTAGGTAGTTTTTCCTGTTTGTCTGCATCGCTTTTTACAGCAGAACTGGATCCCACCGCCTTGGCTTGTGCCGCTATCCGTCTCTGCAGCATCAGCTCTTCCTGTTGTTGTTCCTTCCTGCGTTTCACACTCTGCTCTTCTTCAGTTCCTACTCGACGTTTCTGTTGTTGTAGCTGCCTTAGTCTCTTGGTGTGGTGGTGGTCGTACGAGCTCAAGTGGTTCTCCATTTCCGTCACCGTCTTGTACTGTTTGCGACAGTCTTGGCAGTAGAACGCTGCACGAATATTGTTTACTTCAGCTTTGAGTTGCTCCTCTTTAACCCCTTTGGCCTCTCGAGCAGCAACTTGCTCTGCTGTTTCCTCTACTTCAGTGTTCAATCTTCGCCGTTCACTGGTGGCCAACTGCGTTACCTGGTCATACTCCGCCTGCAGAGAGAAAAAAAATGTAATTGAGTACTAGTAACCTATTATTTTTCACGAAAGAAAGCATAGAACACTCACTAGTTTGCCAAGTCCAAGACATACGAGATTTTCTTTCATCTTGACGGGTTCCACGATGCCTACAACCGCGAAAATTGTGATAAAATAATGGACTTTGAGCTAAAGAGTAGTGGCTACCCTTGACCTTGCTCATGCTTGCCCAAGCCGGAACCAGAACTCCAACCCATCTTGACAAGTAAACGGTAGCCACGGTTGGACGCATCTAGGGCGTGGTCAGTGCTGAAGGCGGGGGTGAAGGAAGCATCATCGGCCTCCATCTTGAGATGTTTACTTGTATACAAGTTGTTACACAATAATTGCCAATATATTATTGTGTAGAGTAGACCTAAAGAGAACCAGTAGTTCCATTGAGTGAGGTGCGTTCTTCGTGGCAAGCATCTACCATTCCTCCAGTTGCGTAGTTGTTATTAATATGGCTCATCAGCATGAAAGACGACAGTTTGTTCGCAAAGTCCACTTTCGTGAAGTCTATACTCCCCGAAGCAAGACCATTTCGGATACGAAGAAAGTTTCCTCTGCACCCGGATTCTTCATAGAAAGCAAACCGACTGCCGGGAGGGGCATCCAGCCAGGCAGCTTCAACTGCGATGTTGTTGTAGCACGAGTCGAACGAGTAGCAAACTTGGGTTTTTGAGATTACGATCTTCTTGAAACGACGATGGGTGGTCGCTGGTTGAATGGGGAAAAGTCGAAGCTCCGTCGAAAAGCACAACGACAAGATGGAGGACAACGTTGTCACTAGTAGTAGTAACTTGAAAGAAATCTGCATGGTTCGAAGGCGGTGAATTGAGGAATGAAGTTGAACGGCCTGGTTTCGGTACTTTTCTGCTCGTAGCATCCGTGGTTATTGAATATTTAGGGTGTTGTCTGTGTGGCTCTCGTGCATGAATTCTGGCGCTCATTGCGGCTATTTCTCATTCTCCAACTACCTCTCTTCGAGCAAGATCAACGATGACAATGCTGGAGTTTGTACTGGTAGTCGCAATGTCATTAGCTGTAACAGCTACACGTGCTGGTCACATCTACTTCTTCGACGGCCCCAATATTTTCGGTAAAAAGGTCGATTGGGCCTTTTCAGAAGCCCAGCGCTGCTACTCCATGCCTTGCTTTAACGACCGCGCGCGATCGCTCCAGTTCAGGGAACTCCCTCAAAAAGGCCACTTGGTTGTGTACCAAGATACCGAGTGTCAAGGGAAACACAACAAGATCGCTCTGAGCCCCAACGGGGTAGTGAAATACAAGGATGGAAATGGGGCGTTTGACTTTGGAATTTCGTCCTTCATGATCTGGTCATCGGGGATGTACGCCACCAACGGGATGGCCAACATTTGCGAAGACCACGACAGAGAGAAGCTTGCAGTGAACTCAACGGATAATTCTACAAACAAGGGGTACTAACACGAATGATAAACGAATTGACATGCATCTTCATCTTGTTTCTCTGTGGTGTTGTTAAACGCTTGCAAGTACATGTACTGCTTGGAGATCGATCAGTCGGCCCGGCACAATTCGCGACCGAAAGCTGATTTGCCAAATCGTCCAAATCGGGTGGTACAGTTCAACTGTACACATCGATGTGACGCCACCAAACCTCTGCGAAATCCGTCTCAGTTCTCCACAGCACAAAGCAACTCGCACCACACCGAACCTTCGTTATCTTTCACGCACCCGATGGCCACTTGCCGTCGCGTTTTGCTGCTTGCGGCTGCTTCGCTGACGGTCGTGAGTGCCAAGCGACAATTGACGGATGAGACTGATGATCAGGACAAAACGATACCGTTCAACTCGTGGAGCAACGTCCCTGACACGTTGAGCCACTTGCTGGCGTTTGTACTTGTGCTGCTTGGTGCACACCCGCTCGGTCTCTTCTTCCCCAAGTATTTCCGCCTGCCACTCATCACCGGGTACTTGGTGGCCGGCATCCTGTCCGGTCCGTTCCTAGCCAATCTGCTGAACGAAGATGTCGTGGATATGCTCGGGTCGTACGTCAACGCCTTCGCTCTGAGCTTCATCTCGTTCCAGGCCGGACAGGAGATTTATCTCCCAGAGTTACGTCCACAGATCAAGTCCATTTTGGCGCTATTGTCCACTTACTACTGCACTGCAATGGTTCTTGGCACTTCCGTCTTCATGCTTGCAGCTGGCGCCTTCTTCTATTCAGATCTGAGCCACAGTTGTCAATTGGGCATTGCGCTCATGTTCGCTTCCATTTCGGTGCTGGTATCGCCATCTACCGTCATGGCGCTCAAGATCGAACTCAATAGTGTCGGACCGTTCACCCACTTGGCTCTAGGCACGTGTATGACTGCGGAATTCGTCGTACTCGTGTCCTTCTCCGTGTCACGCGTCGTCGCCTCCATTTACTGTGCAAAGCTCGACGTTTCGGTTGAAAGCATCGCCTTCACCATGGGGGTCGTGCTCATGAACCTCGTACTGGGTGCTGTGCTTGGTCTTGTGACGATCCTCATCTTCCAACTACCTAGTGGCCAACCAGACGTAGTACCAGGACCTGTTGCTCTACCTGCACACCCGGACAACAAACAGAACATGAACGAGCTCGAACAGACAATTGGAGACCCAGATCAAGCTCCCCATCCGCACAATGCCTACGTCGAGGAGACGGACGTACTGCAGAGTAAGAACCAGTGCTGGACGGAGCGGACGGCACTCTACCTCAAGGGCTTCCTCTGGCTGCTCATGGGCTATCTATTCTACCTGTTCACCAACACACTCAGTGACCTCACTACTGCTCACTTTGGTCTCGTGTGGCAGGTCAAGTTCGAGGCTTTGCTCGTGCTGATGCTCGCGTCCTGTGCAGCAGGCCATTATTCTGTTATTCGACCGCAGATGCACGTGATTCTGGATACGGTAGCTCCGTACATGTTCCTGCCCTTCTTCGTCATGACGGGGGCGTCTCTGCAGCTGGACAAGGTGCTGAGCGTTCTACCCATGATGAGTTTGTATCTGGTATTGCGCTACGCAGCCATCTTCACTGCGATTTACGGTGGCGGAAGGTTCCTGCTGAAGCTTCCACCTCGTCATTACCAGCATCTGTGGCTTACTATGGCGCCTCAAGCTGGTGTGTCGCTCGGTTTGGCAGCAGAGGTGAAGGAACTCATCACTGACGACTGGGGAGCCGAGTTCTCCGCTACAATTGTAGCTGCGGTGGTCATTAACCAGGTCATCGGCCCTGTGTTGTGCTCTATGGGGCTTCGAGGTGCTGGAGAGAGCATGATCGACCGCCAAGCAGCAGCAGCAGCTCAACAACCTGAACAAGTGAAGGACAGCGCAGATTCAGACGTAGAAGCTGGCAAAGCGGAGCGCGTCGCGTCGTATCGGAGTCTCAGTCGCCACAACAGCACCCAGGCATTGTTTTCCACGCGAAGCGTCAAGGATCCGAGGCCGTTGCTTCCGTTCTACCGCGTGCAAAGCGCAGTGGTCCTAGGAGACGATGAAGTTGCGTTTGATATTGCGCTGGAGCTTTCACTCTACGGTGCGCGTGTGAACGTTCCGCTTCTGGATGAAGCTCGTGCCGACAAGTGGCGTCGAATGAACGAAACCATTTTACAACGAACCGCCAAGGGCGAGTTGATCTCGTTCCAGAACACGATCCAAGACCGCCACGGCGAGGCTCCAGTGGACTCCGGTATGCAGAACGCTGATGTTCTCATCTTTACTGGCGCACCGGAACGTTCTCTGGAACATGCCAGGGTCATGCAGACGATGCTGGGTGAGCAAGCTCGACCTCGATTGATCGCCGTGGTGGACGATTCCGCTGCCGGAGCTCAACTGCGGGAGCTCGGAGTGCTCACTGTGCAGCCTTCGATCGCTCTGGGCAACATTGTGACGCGTCTCGCATTGTTAGACGCACCACTCGCTGCCAATTTGTCCAAGGAGCTCAGTTCAACATGCAACTTCTCGACGGCCTCGTACTTCCGAGGCGATGATGGAGATCGGGACTCGATCACATCGTTATCAGAGCTACGTCTACCTGCACGTCGTCTGGCGCTTGGCCGTAGTGTGGTTAACCACCACTCGGTGGACTACGATCGCTTGGCCGAGGCGTTGGCAGCCGAAAACTTGCCGATGCCGCCGCCTCCGTCGCGTGTGTCCATGTTCGGTACTTCCGCCGTGGAGCACGACCCGTTCGCTAAACGCTCGAGGAACCTCGGTGCGCATGAGCACTACGTCGTGGAAGGTGAGGCTTTCGATGACGATCGATCGATTTTCGAGGAACAGTTCGTAGTCCCGTCGCCAAGTTCCAGTGGAGGCGGAGGACGATCTCGGTCCGGTCGGTTGTCAAGACGAAGGTCACGGCTTGGATCAAGCAGCAGTAGCGGGGGAACCGGCTACGTCGCGTTGCACCGCGGTCAGTCTACGGGGCTGTAGCTCTTCAACATGACCATGAAAATGGCTACAGTGAAGAATGTTTAGTTTGGTAGAAGCGTAAAGTATTTTTTTTTGCTTTGACTTTTTGTTGCGGATTCAACCAGGTGTGTGTTGGCATGCTGTACATGTATGTGAAGGCAGTTCAGCCACCACTGCAAGCATGTGCTGGCCAAACAAAAAGTTCATCTGGTTGACGTTGAAGTTTTCTTGATGATGAAGAACTGCTTTTCGAGGAATACAAGAGCCGGTAGTTGCAATCGTATTGTAGTACAGACCACTATTGATAGCTCAAGCTCCAAAGCTGTCAGAGCATGTATCAACCGCTTTGTGTGGCATGTACACGTAGATGCCGCATTTCAACAGTAACACTTGGTACAGTACTACTGGTGGTACCTGTCAGCGGAGCCAACAATCTGTGACGCGCGCAAGAGTGGAACGGCACTTCAACCAAGGCCTGTCCAACAAGGACTTGAGTGGTTAGTGTGCTCTAGCGCCTGCCCACCAGCCATCGCAGGAGTAGGTAGAGAAGCTCCATGAATACATTTAGTTCCCATTTTACATTCAACTACAACAATCACCAAGCAACTGGTGACATTTTGCTTAAGCAAAACTATAGCCTAGTTTGCAACTGGCAAGCCGCACCACCCACGCGTAAGGCACACCAAGATGGAGGAAGTTACCTTCGAGAAGGTGAAGACCAACGGCGCGACGATCAAGAAGCGCGTACCAGTCTTCCGGGACGGCACCTGGAAGGACTGGTTGGAGTGGTTGCTGAGACTGTCAGAATACTACGTCTTTATGGGCTATCAGCAGACTGAAGAAGACCAATTCGCGTTTGTCGAGGACATTCAAGTCCTTCTCTTCGACGATGACCTGCTGATGTTTAACGACTTGGTGGCGGAGGAGCAACTGGAGCACCCTGACGTCGCTGTATATGCCCTTCGACAACTAACGATGACCCGTTGCCCCCCTGGAACTCGGGCAATGATCATCGACGAGCTAATGGACCTCCGGAAAACTCCGTCCATGACGGTCTGAGAGTATAGTAGAGCTTTTCGAAAGCTCAACCGGATGATCACGTTCATTGATGAGAACGAAGCCATACCAGAAGCAGATCTGGTACGCTTGTACAAGAACGGCATGCCCATCGAGTGGCAGATTGAAGTCACTAGACTTTCGCGTACCTGGAACTTCGCGGGACTGGAGCTGCAATTTCAGCTGATCGAGAGGAGTGAAAAAGAGCGAGAAGCGCTTCGAAGCAGACGGCGCCCGGCCCACGACAGCAATGCCGCCACCAAACCGAATAATAACGGTGGAAAACAGCAACAACAGCAAAAAAGTGACGCACGTCCGGGACGAGGCCAGCACAAGGGCCAAAACAAAAGCCATCACGAAAATAAGTTTTGCACTTACTGCAAGCGCAACAACCATACGCAGCAGCAATGTTTCCGAGATCCCTCTTTGCTGGCGTACCGCCCGCGGAACGGGCAGCCAAGGCAACAGAACCGCCCAGCACAAGAACACTTTGCGGCGATGCAGGAGCAGATCAACCAGATGTCTGTAATGATGGAAACCATGAAGAAGGGGAGTTGTTAATCCCACTACCAAAACTGTTATTCGCACTAGACAGTACCATCATCCTGGTTCAGTAGCTGGTAACAAAAGCTCAGAATACCTTGCTCGCGAAGTAGCGACTAGTCTCACATCGGCGAGAAGAACGATGAGCGCGCATGATCTCCCCGCCGTCAAAGCGGCAATTGCTCGTCTTGGTAGAAAGTCACTGCAGGCCGGTGACACCATCACTTACATGTCACCTGGATACGGAGACACAGGGCGCGACGGCCGCGAAATGACTGCCCGTGTATTGGCAGTTACGTCAAATGCCGAATACCCTCTCAATCTTGACACTAACGAGCTTCTTATCCCTACCTGGAAGATTCGAAAAGAAGAGGACCCTCTAGATCGACGGCAATGGCGAAGCGTTCGATCATTTGATTTGATTGACAGTGCTATCGCTGGACGTACCCGACGAGAAGCTTTTGCTGAAGCTGCTCGAGATATTCCAGCAATAGTTCTGGCTAGTTTAAGCGGGTCAGCACAGATTGACACTCATGAAGACGCACCGAAACACGACAAGGATTCTCGGTGTACATCTGGGACTGCCCATATAGAAAACACTGCCCACGAAAAGCTTAGACGTCCTGTTCATCGTGTCCTTCATAATAAGGGAAAAGGGAGAGGTGTAACTGAAGAAACAACAAGTGCGTCAATGAATACGATGAATTTACTGGAAGAGACATTGACTCCGACGTATTTTTTGGGTGCTTGCCCTGAATTTGATATGGTGACTTCTGGTGCAAACACGGCGGTATCCGAAACTACGCTTACGTTTCCTGGTAACCCAGACGGTCTTCTCCTGACAACCGAAAATCATGGTGACATTGCGTCTGAGTCGTCGAAGAATATTAGTGATACTGGAGCAAAATCTACTGATTCAATTGCTAACCTACAAGTACCAAACATTTTACCTGTTCCACCCGTTCAGGTTTTTGATTCTCCTCATCTAGCAAAAGACTTGATGAACCAATTCGCTCGAAACCATGGCTACGCTCTCGTCGTATTACGATCGCTTGTGGACCGGCAGAAAGTTAAATATCGGGTTATTTTCGCATGTGATCGCAATGTAAACTACAAGGACGTCTACAAACCGCGACAAGGTGCAAAACGACGCCCAAACGCTGCATCAAGGAAATGTGGATGTACCATGCGAATTAACTTGTACCTCAACCGTGAAACGGGCAAATGGCATGTACACTACGACAAGTCTACAAACTGGTATCACAAGTACGATGGCACTGAGTTTGGACACAACCATGATCCTTCGACAAGTTCTTCTTCGCATCCAGCACATCGCAAAGCAGATCTCACGTCCGATGTTCGTCAGCTCATCACTTTAGACGCACAACTTGGTATCAAGCCATCTCGAACGATGGCGAGAATTCTACAGTCCGACCCAAACTCTGCTGTGTCGATGACTGACGTCCACAATATTAGACAAACTGCTCGACCTGCCAATTACGACCTTGAAAAATCACGAATCGAGAATTTGTTCTCTCTTCTATCTAATAGCGATCATTATTTTTCGCACGAAGTGGATAAAACTCAGAAGATTACCCACTTGTTTTTTGCTTTAAGGGAGGCCGTCAAAATCTTCAAGGCAAACCCTGACGTCGTACTGATGGATTGCACCTACAAAACTAATGTTTTCGAGATGCCTCTTTTGAACATGGTGGGCGTGACTGGTATGAACACCACTATTCACTTAGCGCAAGCATTTCTCCGCGGCGAAACTAAAGTGGACTACAGTTGGTCGCTTAGTCACCTGAGACGTGTTATGGAAGCTGAAAATATTTCTCTTCCTCAAGTTTTTATGACCGACTGTGACGTGGCTCTCATGAACGCCTTAGAACTGGTCTTTCCAGAAGTTCCTGTTCTATTGTGTGTTTGGCATATTCTGATGGATGTAAGGAATCATGCGAAGAGTACTTTCATGGTAGATCGTGATTCATCCATGACCATTGACGGTGAAAAACACAGCAAAAAACGAGTTTCTAAGGCGAAAAAAATATTGACGAGGCGGGATTAAACGAGTTTTGTGATTCTTTCAAAGCTCTTGTAAACGCATCATCTGCTGATGAATACGAACTATTTCACAGTCAATTACATCGGATTTGTCCCACGGAAGCTGAGTACGTCGATACTGTCTGGCTGAATATATGGAAGATGCGATTTGTTCGCTGTTGGACTAATCGACACGTCCATTTCGATATGTATGCCACATCTCGAGTGGAGGGGTATCACTCTGCGCTAAAAGGATGGCTCCAGTCGAGGGGGGATCTATTTAAGATGTACCAGACGATGAAAACTTGGTGGCGCCTCTCAATTAAGACACACAGAGATGCTGTATCCAATGAGGTGATTCGAGTCCCAAAACCATTAAGAGAACCATTATTTGTCAACGTTGTGAAGATTATTCACAAGTACGCTTTGCTTAGATGTGTGGAACTACTGGACACAGATATCGTGAATTCGTGCAGCGGAGTATTCACACATTCAACCGGCCTTCCCTGCCCTCATCGTCTAAGGCGGCTAAAAGAAGAGGGAAAAGCGCTGATTGTGTCGGAATTTCACGTGCACTGGAAAATTGATCGGTTTACAGAACCTCCGCCTCCACGAGCCATTGTATTTGAGCCCGACATAAAAACCCGCCGCTCGAATAACAAAAAGCATAAAAAATCTCACAAGAAAGGTTGCGGAGATACAGGTACGCGTCGATCCTTGAGCACTTTTGAACGTGACGAGGCAACGATGTCGACAACTAGCCGTCAACCCCTTCCGACTGAAATACCTGATGTACTGACGACACGAGACAGAACGAGTAACTATTCAGTCTACGACGGCGTAGATGTGTTAGCTACTTCAGTTTTTAAACACACACATTACTTTTCAGATCGGATTAATCTTTTTGGGCCTGCGGATTAACACTTTCACCCTTCTACTACTACAGACTGTTGTACCTATCATTGGGTACATGTCTAGTGCGAATAACAGTTTTGTCTAGTGGGATTAACAACTCCCATGAAGAAGCAACATGAGGAAGAGCTGAATGCGCTCCGCTTCTACGAAGCCGATGAGAATAACGCGATGAACTTCACCTCGAAAACCTGCAGCGCAGAGACGACGTCGCTAGCGCCACTGATTGGGACACGAGTGCCAAGCGAGCGCAGCGAAAGCGTACCGGTGATGGAGATAGAGGTGCGCATCGGGTCAACTCCCTTCACCGCGTTGATTGACACTGGCTGCTCTCGTTCTGCTGTCGACCAACGTGTCGTAGACCAAGTTCGGGAAAATTTAGTGCTGCACGCCGAGGAAGCGAGGTTCAAACAGGCCGACACGTCAGTTGGGAAAACAACCCACACAGCGACAACCCAACTAGCTTTGCCGCTTTTCTCGACGAAGAGAGTGTGCACACACAAGTTCCGTGTAGCACCGCGACTCCTGTACGCGGTGATCTTGGGGAAGGATTTCTTCGCGGACCAAGGCATCGACTTGTTGTTCTCGAGCAAGGAGCTCGAATGGGATGGTCTACGTGTTCCAATGCCAAAGCAACGAGCCCCCAGACGCAAGCCCGGTCTGGTTCCGTACCAGTCGAAGGACGAACCTGCGTGCCCCGTGGAAATTGCGGTGGCAACTGACTGTGGAGATGTCCAGCTTGAGGACATGATTGACAAGACTCGCCTGTCCGACAGCGAGATCCACAGTTTGGTTTCGTTGCTGATCGAGTTTTACGAGGTTGCTTCTGGTAAACTGGGGAAGATAACCGGAGATCCGTACGAACTACCGCTACCGAAGGATGCTACGCCGTTCGTGTGCAGACCGTACCCAGTTCCAAATGTCCACTTAGCAGCGACCAAGCAAGAGATCCATCGACTCGTTCAGCTGGACGTGCTATCACCAGACAACTCATCGCCATGGGCTTCTCCAGCGTTCATCATACTGAAAAAGGACGGCAGCATTCGACTATTATGTGACTTTCGACGCCTCAACGCGTTGCTGCTGCGTCGATTCTTTCCGCTGCCGGTGATTGCAGAAATGCTCCGACAGTTCCAGAGCTGCAAGTACATATCCGCTTTTGACGTACCGATGGGGTACTACGCTCGAGTTCTTGCCCAGAGCAGCCGTGCAGCTACAGCCATTGTATTTCCTTTTGGCAAGTTTGTTTTCAACCGGCTTCCGATGGGCGTGGCAACTGCGCCTGACGAGTTTCAGGCCGTGATGAATGAAACACTTGGAGATCTCGACTACGTCTGGGTGTACTTAGATGACTTTATTGTGATGTCGTCGTCTTTCGACGAGCACATGGAGCACCTGCGAGAAGTATTTCGCCGTTTGCGGGACCGTGGCCTAACGATCCACCCGAAGAAGACGAAGCTGTGTACCAACAGCGTTGCATATCTCGGCTATAAGGTCAGCACCACTGGAGTACAACCACTGCACAATAAAGTCTCCGCCATTCAGGCGATTGCTGCGCCAAGCACACGCCGACAGCTTCGACGCTTCATTGGCATGGTCAACTACTATCGAGATATGTGGCCACGCCGAGCGCACATTCTCGCGCCACTGACAGCGTTAACGTCCCCGCAAACGAAGTACCAGTGGACTGACCTGCACCAGCGTGCATTTGAAGAGATGAAAGATGTGATGACGCAGGCCGTGGAGCTCGCGTTTCCGTCGTATGGACAACCCTTTCACATTTTCACTGACGCTTCTGGATATCAACTTGGAGCAGTGATCACGCAGGACGGTAGACCGCTAGCGTTTTGGAGCAAGAAGTGCACTGAGACACAGAGGAAGTATCCTGCCAACAGACTGGAGTTGCTCAGCATTCTTCTGGTCCTCCGCGAATACCGGACGATGCTCTTGGGTCAAGAAGTACACATCCATACCGACCATTTGAATTTGACTTACGGGACCTTCAACAATATCCAGATGCTGCGTTGGCGGCTGGAGATTGAGGAGTTTGGCCCTCGACTCCATTACATTAAAGGGGAGAGCAACGTTGTTGCAGATGCTTTATCCCGTTTACCTGGAGTGTCGTCCAAACTGGGGAAGGAGCCTGATGAAAATGTGACGACAACCATTGCCGCGGCGACACCGACAGCTGATACCAGCATGCTTTTCTCCTTGAACTTGCAAGAGCTTGCTCGAGCACAGTCGGCGGCCCCTGTGGAGCTGGGGATCGTCAAGGAGATCAACGGAGTCAAGCTTCGCGTGCACCCGAAGAACAACTGCATCCTTGTGCCAGTGCACCTACAGGAGCCGGTCGTACGAGCCTATCATGAGTGGCTCATGCATCCTGTAAGCCCAGCAATGTATCAGACGATTCGTGCTTCGCTTTACTGGAAAGGAATGGAGAAGCAGATTTACAATTACGTGAGGAACTGCCTAGCTTGCACAAAGAGCAAGCATCCAACGATGAAGTACGGCAAGTTGCCGGAGAAGACAGTCGTTGTCCGTCCATGGTTTGAGGTTGCTATAGATTCTATCGGACCGTACGGAAAGCAAAAGTTTAGAGCCATGACGATGATCGACACCAGCACTCGTCTTGTGGAAATTCAGCCGGTTGACGACGCATCCAGTGCTGATGCAGCGTTTGTGTTTGACCGATTTTGGTTGTGCCGCTACCCACGACCAGTGCGAGTTATTTACGACCAAGGCACTGAATTCAAGAAAGAGTTCTTCGAGCTGCTGGATAGCTACGGTATCCACGCCGTGCCAACGACGACGCGTAACCCTCAGGCAAATGGGGTGATCGAGCGGCTGCATCGCGTAATTGGAGACAAGCTTCGCACCCAAACGATTACGACGCCGGGAGAGTGGGCTGCATTCTTGCACGACGCCACCTTTGCTCTCCGAGCCACGCACAACAGCATGCTCAACTCGTCGCCAGCACAGGCAACCTTTGGCCGTGATATGCTCTTCGACGTTGAGCACGTCACGAACTGGGATGGACAATACCAGCGCAAGGTTCAACAAGTCGCCAAGAACAACACGCGTGAAAACGCCAAGCGCCGCAGCTGGACGTACGCGCCCCACGACAAAGTGCTTCTTAGGAACAAAATGGCTCCACTCTTTAGTGGTCCATATGAGGTCGTAGCAGTCCGCACTAACGGGACGTTGGTCCTTGATAAAGGCCGCTACATGGAGACCGTCCACATCAGGCGTGTCGTCCCTTTCAAGGCCAACGTGGGGAAGACTGTCAGCGGAGCCAACAATCTGTGACGCGCGCAAGAGTGGAACGGCACTTCAACCAAGGCCTGTCCAACAAGGACTTGAGTGGTTAGTGTGCTCTAGCGCCTGCCCACCAGCCATCGCAGGAGTAGGTAGAGAAGCTAGAAGAAAACACTCAAACCACCATGAATACATTTAGTTCCCATTTTACATTCAACTACAACAATCACCAAGCAACTGGTGACAGTACCAGCGTGTTGCTCACAGGCGAGACTTGCTGCATGAAGACTGGGATTTCACTGCTTTGATTTTTTTGAAAGCACTGCTTTGGCAAACTGTTGACAAGCTCAAGCCCTTTTTCAAAGCATTGTAAGCTCAAGCTCTTTTCGGCTCGCGTATGTACTGAACCGATCCTGATGAGTTCGGAGCTTGAGCAATGTCGCACTGATGGGATCACCCTGTCTAAAGTATCGTCTTTCGCCAGTCGTACCATTTCATTCTATTTAACTGGTTAAAAGTATCACTAATTTACTTTACGCGGGAGTCGGTAAATCGGTTCCTGGCGGTACCGGTTCGCGTCTGACATGGCCGAGAAATCCGGGCCATTTCACAGTCTGCGCTCGGTACGTCAAAGCCGCCAGCCAATTTGGCTGCCATTTGTGCGAGTGTTGGCAGCAACTGACAGTTGTCACCGTTGTCGCTATTTGCAGCTGCAGATTTCCAGTGTTTCGCATTCCCGAATTGGCCATTTTCAGTTCGATATGGCGACTGGCAAGCGCACACAACCCCCACCAAGCGAAGCTGTTCAAGTGCAGCAGAAACACCCTCAGCAGCCATCCGACAACGGCGTAAGCTTTGCCGAGACATCAGCAACCGAACCGCAGGAACCGCTTCTTCCAATGCACTACAACCGACACCAATTGCCCAATGGGGACCAAGCACTGGACGATAATGAAGACGCTCCGAGTGAGAAACTGTTGATCCCCAAGGTCCGAACGTTTTCAATGCTGGACGCCGCGTCCACTTCGCAGTTGGGGAAGTATTTAGAGGACGAGGAGGCTCTCCACCCGCCACCGCCACTGGAGTCTACTGGTAGTGGTAGTTCCCTGCACACGTCACTACTGAGTTCCAACGGATCTGCAGTTCCTCGTCCGCCGCATAGCAAGAACCTCGTGCTGGATCCGGAGTCCAATGGTACAGTCTATCAAGCTGCAGTATCATCCGGTGCAGAGGTCGTGGAAGTCGTAGCAGAACAGAGTTGGCTCATTACCAAGCTCGCGGTGCAGCTCATTTGGGCATTGCGTATGTCCAAGCGCTGGATCTTGTGCGCACTGCGTTTGATCTCGTTTGTTCTGCTGCTGCTGCTCCCAATTGTCAAAGTGGCGTTCTACTGGTTCATGGCTGAAAATGTGCACAAGAATATCATCTACGGACTTAATCGACGCAACTTGCTGGACGTGTACACCGTGCCGCAGACTAAAAAGGATGTGGAGACGGAGCCTTCAAGTGGTAAGCCACGTAGCGCCAGCACAACTAGTACTGCGAGTGCAAGTTTCACTGAAGCGAGATATCCTGTCGTTGTTTTCGTGTCTGGAGGAGCGTGGATCATCGGCTACAAGGCGTGGGGCGCTCTCATGGGTCGCGTATTGGCGTCGTTGGGCGTGGTGGTGGTCATGCCTGATTATCGCAACTTCCCGCAGGGTGTGGTGCCCGACATGGTTGAGGACGTGACACGTGCAATGCAGTGGGTTTTCGACAATATTTATCTCTTCGGTGGTGACCGGGAGAACGTGCATCTCATCGGCCAGTCTGCAGGTGCCCATCTTGCCATGTGCACACTGCTGGAGCAGGTCGAGAAGAAGCGCAGTGCTTCAGCCACCTTTGCGGCATCACCGACCGGTAGCGTCGGTGGAATGGGCAACACTTCAGACTGTGAAAGTGTCGAGAGTTTGGCGCCGTTAGCACAGCCGATCACGTGGAATCTGCGTCAGGTGCGCAGCTACATCGGTATCTCTGGTCCGTACAACATGGAGGCCAGTATCGCCACTTTTCACCGCCACGGCTTTGATCGCGCGGTGGTGGAGCGCATTATGGCCCACCGGTTAGCGTACTACTCGCCGTCCTTACGATTACTGGCACTGAGTGAGTTGCCGTCGCGTACGCGGCATGCGTTGCTGGACGACTTCCCGCCCTGCTTCCTGTTCCACGGCACGTCCGACAAGACGGTAAGCTACCGATCATCGGAGCAGCTGACGGCGGCGCTCCAGTCTTGTGACATCCCAGTATCCACGCGCTTCTTCGAGGGCAAGACCCACACAGACCCGATCATCGAGGACCCGATCATCGGCGACGACTTCTTGTTGGACGACGTGATGACTGCGTTGAAAGCTCAGGCTCCGATCGACCCGATCACGGGCAAACCGCGATATGAGTTGGGCTCACGGCCACAGGAGAAGCGGTACTACCCGAAGCTGCTGGTGCGTATCGCTCGAAAGATTAATCCGTTCTAGACACTTGGGGAATGAAACGACTATATATTTCTTTACTGTTAACGGGTGGGAGAGTTAATTGCCCGCGGTCGACGGTCTCAGCTCATTAGCCCATGCGGTTCTTGAAAGTGACGACGGCGCCGATGAGCACGATGGCCAACACACCGGCTATGGCAGGACCCACGAACGACATCAACGTCGGCCCCTCGTGTTTGGTTTCGGTGGATTCGGCGGCGGAAGCCTCAGTGTTGATGGTAGAGGAGGCGTTAAAGCTCGAACCGGAGCTGCTACCACTGAAGCTGCTGGAATGACTGGTGGTCTCATCGACTTGTTCGCGTAGCAGACGTGCATCAGCTGCGACCGGCGCCTCGGCCGAGACGGATACGAGGCTGCAGCTGCAGGCGACGGCCACGAGGAGGAGCAACACCGTTATGAAGCGGAAGTTAGGTCCGGCCATGTTTCAAGGGTATTCAGAAATGTTTGGCTGGAAGAAGAAGAAAGCGCGGAGAAGTTTGGCCAGACGCGCGCAGTGTCAGATGGCCGGTCCGATCGCGAGAGGCGGAACTCGAGTTAAGCGGGATGGACAGTTTGTGTGGATGTATCTATGGGGCCCGACCAGCCTCCAAATCCTCGGCGCCGCGAAATGACTCGACCGCACGACCACTATCAGTCTGATAGTATCACGCTGTGGGAAGTTTATGGGCACGCGTTTACATGGTGTGTACGAGAATGAGAGCACTGTGACAGTGACTGTCCAACGCGGACAATTATTAAAGATGTAGGATGCGTGTCGAATTCGGCATAAGACCATGGGCCAGATTTGCACTTCCTCTATAATATCGACCGGAGTATCGAACTGGTAATGATTTTCCAGAATCTTTGGTATTATTTTCTCCACTCTGCTTATGACCGAGGGGGGACTGCATGGAACCTCTCGAGTAACCACTGAGAGTTGCATGGAGATCCTCCTCGTGGACAAAAGCCTCTTCACTCTTACAACTTACTCCTGCCAGCCCAGGAAATCCAGCGCCTCGCCGCCCAAGTATAACGAGCCTGTCACCAGCACGCTCCAATTCTCATCCCACTGATCCCCATTCGTAAGCTCCCCATCGATCAGAGACGCTTCAGCCTCTTCCGACAACGCGCGCAGCTCATTAATGCAGTCCACGACCGAATCTTTCACCGCCACGACGCACTTGCTCTGATCTTCCTTGATAACATGAGTCTTCAATCCAGTCCAAATGCGAGACAGCGTGGTTTGCCATGGGTGAGCTTCGCTATTCACGTCATCCAGTGCCGTCAGCTCCTCAGACGAATAAGTAGACACCACATCCTTGAAACCAGCGATCTCGAGTGCCTCCGAGAACGTGTGTACCTTAGCCAGACTGGGACGCGATGAAGCTGTTGGGCAAAAGTAGACGCGGTCATAGTGCTGTTTCAACAGCGGCTCGAAGAGCTGTGCCACATTCCGCTCGTGATGGATCGTAAAAATGAGCACTCGCTTATCAACTGGTGTAGTTCGGACTGCAGCCTGGCGAAACCAATCTGCACAACACTCTAGACTGCGCAACGTGTGTGCGCCGTCAACGTAGAAGCGCATCTTGTGCGCAGGGTCCTCCCACAGCTGCGCTCGACCAGGCCAGAACGCGTACTTGAGCCCTTCCTTCACCACCGGCTCGAGCACATTAAAGACATCCAGCGGGGTAGTCGAATCCTCTCCACGTTTGTTGCGCAGCCATGTCGACGCCAGCGCTACAGCAAGTCCTGCGTTCGTACGCTGATAGTCTCCATGCAGTCCCAGTTTACAGCTCGGCCCGTCAGGTCCGAATCCATCCAGAGTAGGAACACAAACCAAGGGCGTGCCAGTCTCAGCGGCACATTTCTCCACCATTTGCATGGCAAGAGGCTCCTGTGTAGTAGTGAAGGCTGGAACTCCGGGCTTGAAAATGCCCGCCTTGGCATAAGCAATGAGATCCAGTGTCTTGCCCAGTACATGAGTGTGGTCCAGATCAAGCGTCGAGATACCACACACCACCGGTTTGCGGAACACATTGGTGGCATCAAGACGTCCGCCAAGTCCGACTTCCAGCACGACCACGTCCACCTGTTCAGCTGCGAAGACGTGCAATGCCATAAGCGTCAGGAAACGGAAGAACCAGGCCATAGGCGGATACGGTCCGCTCTGATCCTGTGTGCTCTCCAGTCCGTCCCACACAGCGTTGAAGTGCCTCAGGAATACATCGTCCGCAATAGGTTTTCCATTAATACGGAAGCGTTCACATGGAGAAACCAGGTGGGGTGATGTAAAGAGACCTGTCTTGTATCCTGCCTGACGTAGAATGCGTTCTACCATTGCACAGGTAGATCCTTTGCCTTTGGTACCAGCCACGTGAATCACCGAAAGTCCTCGGGGAGAACTGCTGTCCACCACATCATCCATCTTTAACCTCTTTAGGTAGTGCTGCATCATATCAATCGTTTCTTCACGTGTGGACACCTGCTTGTCTTTGCCTGGTTGCAAGTCTTTAAACGCAGAGCTGACGCCCAACAATCGGTTAAGTGCCGCCTGTACCTGGTGACTGAGATCGGAGCCGCTGCTGGCGCTACTCATGGGGCTGCTGGGCGCAGACGTGGCGCTGCTGGCACTGGACGGAGCCACTTTAACCCTTCTAACCCGAGCCGTTATTCTGTATTCTACAGAATAAGCAATTATCTTGATTAAAGTATGAACGATAACCTGCGAAAAGTATGCCGTTGGAAGCCCTTTCGTGCTCGGCGAGGCATATTCTGTACATAAAGTGTACATCATCGGCTATAGCATGCACAATGTATCCAACATCTGCGAAACTGGCGATCTCCTATTGGCTCCCTGGCGGACAAAACATGTTCAAAACTTCTCACTCGGCAACCCCCGTCAAATTTGAAACGACTCTGTACTGTGCGGCACTCTTGGCGCCAACCAACCATCCGCCAAAAGCGCGCGAAGTGCAAAGCGCGCGAAGAGGAAGAATTTGCCCAGTTCCTAACTAACGGAGTAGTGAGGAGGAACTGGGCAAATACTCTCTGCAGGCTCCAGCAAGACCTACTGCAAAGTACGTGGTGCTAACTAGGTTGTCCTTCTTATTCCTCGTCTTTACTTTCTCTCTTACGTTTGCGGAATCTAATCATCTTTTTAGGCTCGGTGGAATGCTCTTCCCGTCACCCGAGGTATCGTGCCATTTCTGATAGCACGTGAGCGTGAACGTGGCAGAGCGGTACACGACCGCCTAAACCATTGCTGACAGAAGGTGCTCAAAGGCGGAACGCACCTTACACAAGTACTGCCTGCGTTTGTTCTGCTTGGTGATCCGATGTGTTCACTAACGTGTGCTTCTAGCGTGATATGACAAACACCAGGTCCTCGGCGTTGATATGAGTCTAAAGTTGATTCTGCGCAGCGCCAGTAGCTGGATGTGTCGAATTATTCTGTAGCATCCCGACATACGGCTGTGGGAAATTCCCTGTGCGGGCAACATCCAGAATTAGTAAAGCACCACTCGAGTTATTCTGTAGCATCCTGACTTACGGCTACGGGAAATTCCCTGTGCACACAATTCGGGGCAACATCCATAATTAGTAAAGCACCACTCGAGTTATTCTGTAGCATCCTGACTTACGGCTACGGGAAATTCCGTGTGCACACGCAACATCCAGAACTAGTAAAGCACCACTCGAGTTATTCTGTAGCATCCTGACTTACGGCTATGGGAAATTCCGTGTGCACACGCAACATCCAGAATTAGTAAAGCACCACTTGAGTTATTCTGTAGCATCCCGGCTTACGGCTGTGCTCCTCATTGTATGTGATCTATCCATACTCTGGGATATCGCAGAGATCACCTGTCAAGTCAAAGTTACTAGTTTCCGGAACGTTGTCATTTATTTCCAGGTCTTCTACATCTTCTTCTACACTTTCCTCAAGTGGACCACCTCGTTGTCTGCCATAATGTCTTCTTCGTCGGCGTTGGAATCGGAATCGCTGACATCAGCGGTCTCCACGAGATTCACGTCATCGATAGCTGTAGAGCCAAACAGTCGCTCCTTTCGGAGCCTCTCCATGAAATTGTCGCTACCAAACACGTCCGAGTCGATGAGGGCCGTCGGCTCCGTTTGGTTCATCGGTCTCGCTCTTTGCTTCTTCATCAGCAGCCATGCACTCACTTGAATCGAATTCTGGATCATCCGGAAAAAAGGCATTGGTCGCGCCGTCTTGCTCCGTATCATCCGGTATAGCTGCTGGTAGTTCACCTGTAGCGCCCACCTCCTCTGTGTCGACAACTGTGGTGGCACAAAAATAAGGCCACTAACCTTCAAAGAAGTTTATGCCACGTCTGGCTTCGTCGAGACGGCCCTTCACCCCGGCTTCACGTAGCGTTGATTCTAGGTCATCCCTGTCGGCTTACGAGCCTTCCAGCCTTCCTCGCAGATCTCGCGCCATAGTTGCTTGAACGGCTTCTCTGCTGGGCCGTTCATTTTTTCGAATGACAATGTGAGGTAGCTTCTGACACGTGAACCGATGGGCTTTCGACAGAATTTTCAAACCTGTTGGGGATTTATATGCGTCTTTCTATCCTCCTTGAATAATACCCGTCTATCATCCCATCGCCGATCTGTTAGGAAAGTGGACTGATCCAGACACCATACAATAATCTTCATGCGGAGTTTTGGAGCGCTGATGAGTTTGCTGGATATTAAATCCTGTACAATATATTATTCTGTAGGATACAGAATACCGGGTTAGAGGGGTTAACGGGCGGGAGGGCCTCAGCCACAGCGGTTGGCGTCATGACGGACAAGTTAGTGACAGAGCCGAAGACGATCGCGCAATGAGGTCAAATGCGCTTCCCATGCTCACACCGTTTCATTTTTGACCAATGATACGAATGACAGGCACGGGAATAGCGTCATTCAAGCGAGGTAATAAAAAATAGTCACGTAGTGACCTCGAGTCCATTGGCTGGCGTACGTCACACAACTGTCCATTGGTTCTTGAGCAGCTACTGTAGCAATTGACAATGGGAAGGCTAGGAGTGACCATCAAGAAGCGCGGCAAAGTGCCGCAACGCCGTAAAAAGCAGAAACCGCTGCGTAAATTCAAGACCAAGTTCGTGCGCGACCCTAAAGTGCAGCAGGTATGGGACCACAACCTTACGACGCGCCAGAACTACGACAACCTCGGACTGCAGGCTGATCCGAACGCCCACAAGGCGTTGCGCGAGAGCGTCGCGGGCGCGGAAGGAACGTTGGAGGCAGCGGATGAAGCGAGGCTCTTCGAAGTGCCCGACAGCGACTTCCTGGGCGATCGCAACCCCAAACGCGCGGCCAATTACGTGTCGGAGGAGGAGACCAAGTACCTGCGCAAACTCATTGCCAAGCACGGCGAGAACTACAAGAAGATGGAGCGCGACATCAAGACGAACAATATGCAGTGGACCGAGCAGAAGCTGCGGCGTCGCTGTGCGCGTCTGGCATTGCTGGACGCTAACATCATCAACAAACCGCAGCAGACAGAGGAAGAGCAGACCGATATGTGATGGTACCAATAGATTTTCAACGTAATTTGCAAGCGATGGAGGGAGGCTCTGAAAGCTGCGATGGTTCTCTATTTCTGTGGTCTTTATGCGCGCTTTACGCTCCTTCGCACTCTACAGGAGACGCTGGTGTCCACCTCGGCTCCTTTGCTTACTGTTCTTCTTCTTGGGTTCCGTGCTATACAACTACTACTTGGCAGCTTCCGAGCAACGCATGGCGCGTGCGACGTATGATGGGAGCTTTGATACACTAATAAATACGCCGTGGCTCCGTGCGCTGCTGCACCAGCCGACTGCTTCATCTTTGCCGCTTGTTCACTCCAGTGCCAATTTAACCGGACGACACAGTAACGTGCTGCAGCTGAGGTGATGCTGTCTCAGGTGACGATGGGCTGGACGCTGAAGCCGGCGACACCGAGGACGACGAAGGCGACGAAAATGGCATTGCTGACGATGACGCTTTCCCACAAGGACCTCGGACACGCGCCTGAATGGATACAGAAGACGACGATGGTGGGGGTGACACACCACCGCATGAGGACGACGATGACGAGCCGCTGGTAGACCCCACCGTACCGGTGGTCGCAACGGAGGAAATGGAGCACAACGACCCGGAAGGCGACGATACCGAAGAAGCAGCAGGACGTTGCACCTGCTTCAGCATTCCAGTCGAAAGATTGCTCACAGCAGCCAGTGATGCCCGTGCCTTAGCGGCCGAGGCATTACCCGAAGCAGACGAAGTTGTGCTTCCCTTTCGTGATCCTGCACCCGCAGCAGCCTTGATCGCTGCAGTGACGGTCCCAGCAAGTTCCAGCGTAGCAGCGGCAGCGGCCTGGGCGTTCGCAGCCTCTTGCGCCTCGTCATTAACGGCGTTAACCACGACGTGTGGCAGCTTCTTGTGTGCCACAGCACGCTTGTGGTATGCACGCTTGGCTGCGCGCAACTGGTTCTGCACTTGACAGCGTGGACATGGCCCACCCTTGCGGTGACGATGCTTCGTGCCTTCAACCTTGTGCTCGGTGGCTTCAATTTTGCGCTTGAGTTCGCGCAGATCTTGTGGCAGGTTCGTCAGGTCCGGAAGCGGCAGGTTTTCCAGCTTCGAAAGAGCCATCTTCGACAATGACGCGCCAGGGCCCACGATTCCCTTGACATCCAGGTCTTGCTCCGTGAATGTACCTTCGAGGTCGGCAAACGTCTCTTGCATCTTGAGTGTCATGAGTCGCTTGCGTTCTTCGCGCTTCTTAGGCGTCTTCTTCTCACCCTTACCAGGAGACTTACTGTTATCATGGCCGGTTGCAAGCAAAGGCACAAAACCGCTAATTGTTGATCCATTGGATCCATCACCACTGTTCTGCTGGCCACCGAAGGCAAGACTAGTCGCCAAGGACCCACCAAGCTGGTGTTGGTGTGGTCCACCCGCACGTCCCGTGGTAGAATCGCTACTTCCTGGCACACTGAAGTTCACCAACTGCACTTGGTTCTTGTACGGATGGTGCAATTTCCGCTTGTGTAGGCAAGAGCTAAGGATGTGGCTCACCGTGCGGTTCTGAAAGGTTCCGAAGTCCAGGCTATTCCAGTCCTCGACGATATCAACGTTTGACGGGCTTTTACTGCTGATAGGACTTGATGCCATAACCTTGTCATTAGGTTGGAGCGACCGATGCGTCTGGATAGCAGTGAGACCATTGATAGCAGGGGTCGTGGAGATAGTCACACTGTTGGCATTTCCTGTTGAAGGTCCAGCGTTCGCCTGCAACCTCCGTTGTTCCTGCTTCTGAGCAGCCTCCAGATCCCATTGCAAGAAGCGATTCTCCCGGTCGCACAGTACGGCGTGATCAATCGACGATAGTAGATCATGCTCATAGCTGTCGTTCTCCATGCCCCATACATTTCCTTCCTCGTCTTCATCCGCTTTGCTTTCGTCGTCCGTCTCAGCTTTACTTTCCGTGTCTGGTGATACTGAAACACGCAGTGACTGGGCGATAGCTGGTTTTGAGAGCTTGATTCGCTTCAGCGGCGGTCCGGTTGACATTGCAGCGCTGCCTAACACAAGATCCAAGTCTTCGTTATCGTCTTCAAACAGTGCTGCCGTGACAGACTTCTTGGCAATAAGCGGCGAGTTTTTCGCAGTCGATAGCGTTTTTTGTGACACCATCTTCTTGCCTGCTTCGGTTTTTTGTTGTAGGAATCCGTTCGTGCCGCGCTTCATGAAGGGCGAAGCAGTAGGAGGCACTTGTGTTGCATTTGCAGTAGTGCTGTTGTCTTCTGCGGCGGTGATTTCATTAAGAGCAAGTGGCTGCGGCTGCGAGTTCTGGAAGTCGAACACGTCCATGTGGTGGTCGAGATCGCCCAGGTCGAGATCCATCCAGCGCTGCAGCTCGTCCTGCGACTCCATCTCCTTGTCGTTGTCTCTAGCAGCTATCCTAGCAATAGTCTCGTCGTCTTCATCTTCCAGTGCGCGCTGCAGCCTCCGTGCAGCTTCGTCCTCTTCCTTCGTGCGCGACAACGGGAACAGTCGCAGAAGCTGTTCGTCCTGACTCATTAGCGAGTCCACACGTTGCACAGTCTCGCTAGCACCGCATGAGCTCTCCGAGAACTCCTTCATAATGTGCAGGAACTCGACACACGTCTGACTGCGCATGTCTTCGTCTTTGGAGGTCGCGTCCTTCGTAGCGGCTTCGTTTGCGCCGGTGGCTGCTGCGTGTGACGCGGAGGCGCTGGCTGTTGCTGGAATGTGCAGGCGCAGCGACGCCTCCGGGCGCGTGGCCGCTTCTCGAGGCGACGTCATCATATCTGCGTGCGTTGGGTGCTGCTCTGCTCGCGAGCTCGGGCAATTATCTTTGCCTGCCAGACTGCGCCCAGCCATTACGCGGAGACGACGGCGCAACAACGAAACCCTATGGGAAAAGTTTGACAGGTTTCGATATTGGGGAAAGGTGACTACTTGGTGGAAATCGATCAACGAGTTCTCCAGGGTATTTGTTCTCGATACTCCCGTCCAGTTCAGGCCTGGCGTGCGGGTTTTGCACCGAAGACACCGACACCGATACAGACGCAGTCAATCAGATTGCTCCAGCGCATGTTCCGGGCCAGCTCCGGTTAGGAGTAGGGCTGTGTCTGAAGAGGCTGATTTCACTTGGTTTTTGTATGCATGCGTAAGGATCAACGCGTGGCACGTAATTAGTACAGCAGTTTACAGGTACGTTTAAAATAAAGAAGGATTCTAATTTAAGGGATAGTTAAATATACAGGTGGTAAAAGTCAGTAAAAACGGATGTCATCATTTATTTACGGAGGCTACGTATTTATGAAAACTCTATTATTAGGTGCTATGCACTGTACGACAGAGTCACTCTTGACGAGCCAGATGTTTCGGGTGGGTTCACACGCCCCAGATGGCTACATGTACCGATCTCCCAGCATCATCAGCTGCAGCTTCGCCTGAGCTGCACTGCAGTAGTTCAGAGACCATTTTCCTAGCACCAGTTAGCGACTGTAGTGACCAAAAATGCTGGCCCAGATCTTTCGGGTGTCACATGACGTCATGCTGGGATCTGGTGCTTCGGATCGGCGGTCGACGGAGGACACTTGAACTTTGAAAGCAAAGGTATCTATCTATCTGTCCGTATCTGTTGATGTGGTACCTGTGCAATGCAGCACAGTGCGCATGCGCATAACGTACACTGCATTGCACTCTGCCTTGTTTGATGTACAGGCTTGAAATGTCAAGCATACAACTGGGTGCCCTCCCTCGGTCGGTCTCGTCAATGCAGGCTCAAACTGTCACAACTACGAACGGATTCCTCGATTTCTGGACAGCAAGGCAGGCAGGCTAACGTAAATACATGTATCAGAAGTTGTAGCATTTCGCGTTTTCGCCATCTAGAAATCCTCACGATCACATCTCCGAAGCAACCTAACGGCAATTGCAATGAGCTACTGAGTCAACGCTTCACCTTCGTAGTTACATGTTGAAGTGCTCCAAAATCGCAGTTTCTAGCGCTTCGTTCTCCTGGTGAAGATTATCTGCGGTGGTTTGTAGCGCTGATGCCGTGGACTTCTTGCGCTCTCGATAGCGGCGCTGGCGCATGTTCTGCAGGTAGCGCACGTGTTGCTGCCTATTGTCAGAAATGGTCAGGTGAAAAGTACATTCAAACAAACAGTATTGGTTATCCAACCTTTCTGACGGTGCTGGTGGCTCGTTGTCGTGAACGCTGCTTTCGCCTTTACTGCGGCGGCGGGCAACAGATCTCTTGGTGCTTGTTTCGGTTGATGGATTGCTCTCTTGCCTATTCGCCGTCTTCTTCTTACCTTGCTCACTGGAGGGAGATGCTAGCTTGTCCTCGGTCTCACACAAGATGAACGCTAGCGACATCGAAGTCATTGGATACTTTGTAGAGAAAAAGAGCTACTGATGCATTCGTAGCTTTTCATCTAGGGACACTGGCCCCTTTCTCGAGTCTATTAGAAATTATAGCCACCTCGTTTCTCTTCCGTCTAATGCTGTTCTAGTCCCTCAACGTCGTCTGACTTGCGCTTCCGAATCTTCTCGCGCAGGTTCGCGAAACTTACATCACCCGGGTTGCTCTTTGCAACTGTCTCTGCATTCTCGACCACAGCCATTTCCTCTGCTGTAGGCGTACGCTTCACCATTGTAATGAGGCGTCGTGCGTACTTTTTGGTAAGCTTCTGCTCCGAGTTGGCAATCACCTGCAGGCTAGGGTGTCGTGGGAGATCAGCATCCGTGTACTCGTACGTTGTAGGCAATAGATAGACTAGTCGTCCACCTTCACGCAATGTCTGAGCTGAAAACTCCAGCAGGTCCTTCATCACGTCTTCGGCAGCGTACGGCTGCGTGGGGGCGATGTAATTTTCCTGTTTGACGGCCATGGTGACGTCGCTCTTAATCTGGCGCTTGCGTCCACTCTTGCGAGCACCTGCACGAATGCCGTACGGTGGGTCGCACACAACAGCGTCGAAAAAGCCCTTACACTGCTTGACGAGAGGCGACATGGAATTATCAGCGCGCACAAGCTCCGGGAGTGGGAGGCCGTACTGCTTGAAATTGGTGGTAACGTTGACACGGTCCTTGCCATCTGATTTCTCTTCGGTTGAAACAACTCCCGCTCCAGTAACGCCAACACCAGTTCCTAGTAGCACTCGAATGTCAATGTCCGTGCCGTAGCACATGGCACCGTGAGTTCCGCAAGGGATCAAAACACTGCCAGTTCCAACGAATGGGTCGATCACCAGGTCCCCAGGTCGCACCAGCGCCATGTTGCTCATGAGCAGCGCCATCTCCGATTCCATCGACGTTGGACCAATGTACGCTCTGCGTTTTAATGTCTGCTGGTCGACCAGGTCTCGTGCGCCGCCGCGCCCTCTGTTCTTCTCGCTGCCTGCAAGTTCACGCAGAAAGAAGATCTGTTTGGGTTTCATACCCGGATGCAAGTCCTGATCGAGTCCTAGCTCCTCCAGCACCAAAAAGGTTTCATCCGGGTCTTTCATCTGCACAGGTCCTGCAAATGGCAGAGTGTCTCTAAATTTTTCACGGCGTTCGCGCTGCTCGTTCATGCTGAGCTTCTTGCCAAACACGGAAACGTTGATGCGCCAGGAGCGCTTGGCATCCTGCAAAATTTGCTGCTTTTCAAGTCCCTGGAAAGCTTCAACGGATGACACCAGATCATCGTAGTCTCCTCCATTGTCTGTGTGACCCCACACTTCGTAAACGCCTTTCACTAGGATGCCACGCACCGAGAGGAACTTGGCATGCTCCACTGACGGTAACTGCACACGAACAAGTGGAGAATTCTCAGGATCGGGTAGGTTTCCAGTGCCCAGGTCCTTCAGCACCGTTGCGTTAACGCCTGGGAGCTGTTGCATCGTTAGAAGTGCCTCTAATTCCGGGTAGCGGAATTCGAAGTGCTGGTGCACGAAGAAGACAAGGTACTCAGGCATTCTGGCGCGAATCTGAAAGCGGCCACGGCGATTCTGGACAGACACGTATTTATCTTGCGTGCACAGGTTACGAAGCCAAGGAACTAGCGTCGATGCTGCTGACGTTTATGAGTGGTGACAGCAGTGGTACATCGTACCAAATACGACATGATGGAGTGCACACACCAAATTTTATCAAGTTTATCAAACTTGGTCACGCCTCATGGATAACAATAGGTCACGGATAGGTCACACATTTAATTAGAGACTTTTCGAAGCCGCAAAAACACCCGATTTGAATAGAGGCTTTTAGCAAATCCGAAATTTGTGTTTTTCCGGTTTGATCATATGCATTCTTGCCCTATTCACTGGTCTCAACAGGAAAGTTAAACCGAATCAACTTGTCCAAACCGGACGAAACAACCTATAGTTACTGTTCTATTGCTAATTATTACGGTTTATATCAAGAACCTAATTTGCGACCGTTCACAGCTAAATCGGCGGCACCTGCCATGGATCCTAGAGAAGCGCCGGACCGCAAGGGAAGATGCTGTCATAGACGGTGAAGCTACGGCATACGCTCTCGACAGTGACATGAAGTGGTTTGTGAGGACTGCTGTGCGGGGAGTGCCTCGTCATCATCGTTCAGCGTACATGTATCAGCGCTTGCTTCAAGCTCGTGAGACTGGTAATACTCTGGAAGCTGCCGTATTCTTTTCAGAGTTGGCTACAATGGCGAAACCGGTGACTACCCGACGTGTGCCTTTCAATTTCAACAGTGTGTCAGAGGATGAATCTCTCATACGATTCAGGTTTTCCAAAGCAGAACTAGTCATGCTTATTGATTTAATGGGTTTGACTGAAACTATAACGAGAGAGAGAACAAAAGCATCAGCAATCGAAGCTCTTTGCATTTTGCTGTATAGGCTGGCCGCTCCCGTACGTGGAACCGAGCTTCAAGACTACTTTGGTCGCTCTGAGAGCGGGATATCTAACATTTTCTTGCACATGTTGAATTTTCTCGATGTCAAGTATAAGAAGCTACTAGCATTTGGCGGTCACATCGCAGCTACACGACTTTGTGTGTACGCAAATGCAATCTTTGAAGCCGGATCGCCATACACAAACATTTGGAGCTTTATTGATGGCACTGTTAGAGGTATTTGCCGTCCGCAGCCAAGGAAAAAGGGCTCTGGAAAGATGTTGACACAGCAATCAGTTTATAATGGTCACGAGCGCAAGCATGGCCTCAAATTTCAGACTCTAGTCACCCCTGATGGACTTATTATCCATCTATTCGGGCCATTTCCTGGGCGCAACCACGACATTAAGATGTTTACCGAATCCGGCCTTGCAGACCAAGTTCGTAGCGATTTTCGTTTTGCCGACTACAGAATTTTTAGTGACTGTGCTTATGGCCGGGACGATGTGATGCTGAGCCCATTTGAAGGCGCAGTTGGAAACCTTACCGAGGCGCAAAAGGATATTAACAGCAAGATGAGCAAGGTCAGAGTGTCTGTCGAGTGGTCTTACGCTCAAGTGGTGAACTATTGGAAAACACTTGACGTCAAGTCGAATCTTCGTGTCGGTACACAACCTGTTGGACAAATGTATCGCGTTGGTATCTTCAGGGTCAAACCACCAGATATCAGAGAATATTTGAGGACAAACAGCAATTAGGCAGATTTTATTCATTTTAATTGTCTTTCCGACAGATTGCTACACTAAAAATCTTGGCACACTCAATGATGAGGTCTTGATTGATTTTCTGTAGACGCTCTTGAAAGCGAAGGTGTTGGTCATCTCTTTCTTTTTCAAAAATGAGTCGTTGTTCAAATTGCAGCTGTGATTGACGGAGCTCCTGTTCCTTCAGCTCGAACTCTTGTCGCTGACGTTTTTCTTGCCGTTTTATCTCCTGTTGAAATGCGTTCACCCGTTTTGGTGTCGATCGTGGTGTTCGTGATGATGCACCTGATACTGTTGAACAACGAGAAACACTGCTGTCTGGATCACTACAATCACTAACAGAATCATCGGAGTCAGATTTTGCACGAAGTGCCCGGCGACAGGCGCTTTCTCGAACTATTTGTTTTTTCTTCAGCGCACATGGCTAATTGTTCATCCTTTTTTTGTTTTTTGTTCTTGATTGTTTTTTTCTCTGACTTGAAGTGGTCTTCCAGCGCCACATACTCCCGTACAAGCCCTTCGCGCTCATCGTAGTGGCTTTGGATGTTAACAGCATCAACTGACTCCTCAATCCCGCTGCCTCGAGCAGAAGCGGCTTCGGAATCCTTGAATATTTGCTTCAGAAGCATGAGACGATCACGAATCTGCTTCACGTTGACCTCCACACCAAAGGCAGATGAGAGTGAAGCTGCAACATCGCTCCATACGCGGAGTGTCGTACCACGGACCGCTGCAAAAGGCTTGAGGCGTATGAGCTCCCGCAGCAACTCTTTATCCTGGTCATTCGAGAATCGGAATACCATTAGATTAGGCGGCAGCTTTCTTTCTGAGCTCGTACCTGCGAGTTTGTTTGTGCTATTCTTAAGTGGATTCGTCCTCAAAACTGACCTTGACTACCACATGGTGCTGTCCACATTTCGGTTTGATGCTAAAGGCGCATTCAACCTATTTTGAGCAACCGAACTTTCGTTTGAAAATTAGAAACCAAACTAATTTGCTAAAAGCCTCTAGTTTCAGTTTCAGCGTCGTGAACACCGCCAGGGCGCACACTGCTCAAACGAAACTCTATCGACGGTTAGGTTAGAGTAAAACAGCTTTGAAACTCGAGCCACGTTTGAGTTTCAGTGGTGGCGACGGCAGGCAACAACACCGCCGAAGTGGTGTTCGTAGCGCCGAAACTGACAGCAGAACAAGTTTGGGTAGTCATCTGCGGCGCTTGGGTAGCGGCAAGAGGCAAGAAGAGGAAATTCTTGGCCATCATGGCTCGCTGACGAAGAACCACTGCTTTCGTCTTCTTGAGCACAGCCCTAGAATCAACTTTTCCAACCATTTTCACCCGATACGTGGTGACCCTACGGCCCGCGTTCGCTACAATTTTACTATCGCGGAGCTGCAGTGTTTATCTGTAAAGCTACAACTGCCTCAACGGACTGTGCGAACCGCAGAAGGCGACGTCGTCTCCAGTTTTGCGGCACTGGCAATGGTATGCCGCCGTTTGATCGAGCCATCCAAGCTGTCCTGATGCCTTTTTACGCTTGCTTTTGAGCGCGTTGAGGACGCGTAGCCAATTTTCCCTTTCTCTTTAATCCAGCAGACTGCTGTTGGTCTTGGCGGCATGAAGGCTGGACTCCTTCGCTAGATTCACTAGCCTCACTAGCCTCACTAGCCTCAGGTTCGCCATCTCCCTCGTTATCACTAAGAGCTTCATCTTCTAGCTCATTCATTGGCGACGCATAAGCTCTCCTGACGACTCGATGTCTTCAGTCTTAGCTCTTTTCCTAGCCCTCTCCTCCTCTGTGAGCTCCTTGTCTTGTAGCAGACTGTCACGTTCCTTATAGTCTGCTGGGCCTCCACGCCAGAGGCATCAGCTGGCATCGCTACTCAACCAGACTGAAACTGAAACTAAACCTGGTGGTCTTCGAAAGGCAAGTTTGGTTGGCTTTGCATTCTCCTTTCAGCGCTCATAAAACGGTGTTGTCTGAAGCTCAAACGCAACTCTAATCGACTTCGAAAAGCCTCTAATGCTTAGGTCACGTGATGTATTTGATCACAGCCCTGTTTCAGAGAGCCCTTGTAACGACACATTTAACCTTCCTAGCAGTTACGAAACTGCCATCTCTGCTGCGGCGATCTGTAATTCGAGGACTAGAACATAATTATCCACTTTCCGCCCACGTCAAATGCCTCGTCGAAGGGGTAGGCCCAATGTCTTCACGAAAGCTGCCACTGCTACCCGAAGCTCTACACGTCGTGCAAGTGTTCGTTTTTCATCGACCTCGCGGGGCAGTATATCCCTTCGGCTTCGTAGGGATGAATAAGGTGATGAAGACAACACGTTGTGTGGCACAGGAGATCGTGGCAATACCGCAGCTTTGTCAGGTGCTTTGAGCAGTGCATCGATGATTTTCAGCTCAATGAATAGCGGAGTCGCGGTAGCCACGGCAAATCCAACACCATTACCTCAGACTGAAGCTCCTAGGCATCCTCTCCCTCCTCAACATCGGCAGCAAGGGTTCGCCCCTCAAGAAAGGCAAAGTGTATCTACAGTTTCCCATAATTATCGCAACAGAACAAGTGACACAGTGATCTCGTCTACAACGCAAAACAGCACCAATACATCGCAAAAGCCTGCATCACAACGGGACGGCCGCACCAACATGTGCTATGACGGATTTTCATACACCCGAGCCCAAATTACATCCACCAAAATACATATCGATGCAGTTCGTACCTGTAACGGGGTTACACGGCGCTGCGCGCCTTGGCTACAATAGGTGTGGTATACACCATCCAGGTCACAAGTCACAGATCCGTGTACAACACATAGTGTTTCTCACACGTCACACATGTAGCCAGTTGCTGGCTGTTAGCTCAGAGCCACACATTACATTTGATTAGGATTTAGTATGTTAGATACTAAATCCGTTACATTCAGGATTAGGGCAATAAAATAAATAAAAATCAGTTTGCATTTTACATAATTAGTGTTAGTTCCTTTATTATAGGGACACTGATTGTGAGAGTCCCGTATTTAGTGGACTACTTGGTTCTTGTATAGAACCGAAGGCTAGTGCCTTGCAAGCAGGACTCTACGAGTCAACCCAACTTCCTCTGTGCCGTGCACACCTACGCAGCCCCGCTGCATCTGGTAGCACTTGTAGTCAATCCAACTCCTGAGTTGAAGACTGTTTCTCTGTGAGAATGGAGCCAGAAGCATACGCTCACTTGACTCCGAGTCAGCGGGACACGCTTAACAAGCTTACGTCCTTGCTGGGCCCTGAAGGTATGGCGCACCTTGCGTCTCAAGGGCCGGAGGCCGTCAACGCGCGCCTGGAGGCATTTGCCTCGTACGAGAACGCTCTCGTTGAGCACATTCAGCGGAATGTAAAAGGAGTTAATCCCGCTCCGAGAGCTAAGCCCGTCACGCTCAGCGTGAAGACCTTTCACGGGCACGAAGGAGAGAACCTCCTATTGTGGACCCGAGAGGTCGAGATGGCCATGGGGGCCGCTATGCTCCAGTTGGAAGGCCAACGCGTGGCGTTCGCCATCTCTAAGCTCGAAGGTCGAGCACGAGAATGGGCCTTGACGTCTGGGACGTCGGTAGAAATGGCCTTCCCCACTTGGGGTGAGCTTAAGGCCAAACTTACGCAAGTATTTGCTCCACCTAACCAGGCGTATCGCGTGCGGTCACGCTTCCTCGCTTGCCGACAGGGCAAGAAGGACCTGGTGGACTATGTCCAAGAGCTGCGCACGCTCATTGCCGGCATGGCTGCCGATCCTCTACCTGAGGTGGTCACTGTGACTATCTTCATGGAAGGTCTGAGAGCTGGCGTGGCCAGGACGGAGGCATTCCGTCAGAATCCTCGCACCTTCGAGGACGCTGTTAGCGTGGCATTGAATGCTGAACACAACTTTAAGTTGTCGAGGGTCGGTGCTAATAGCACAGGGTCCGGGGACCCGAACCCATGGACCTCAGCTATGCTGAAGATGAAGTAGCCGAGCTACGAGCTGCGGTGCAGCGTATGAGCACTCGTCGGTGCTACACGTGTGGTAGTCCCACACACCTGAGGCCCAACTGCCCTCTGCGCAAAGAGCGCGCCGGCCAGAATGGCCGCAACCCTGTCGCGGGTCCCGCTTTGGGCTCTGCCCAGGGAAACGACGGCTCCCAGTAGACGCGGGGCGGTCTACTGGGGAAGAACTGAGTTCTGCAGTGCGTGAGAGGCACTGGGGCTCAGCCCCGAAGAGCTCCGTGCTCTTGAACACGGAACGTGTGAGCAAGCAGGGCTTGCTGGTCGTCCATGTGGACGTGAAGGGCTTCGAGAAGCCGTGGATCGTGTTGATCGATTCAGGAGCGTCTGGCAACTACGTCAGACGCTCCACCGTTGAGGGTAGTCAGCAATATGCTGAGGCGCTTCGAGCGCGAAGAGGTGACACCGTCACTGTCCGTCTAGCGACGGGCGTCCGTGTCACGGCAGCCAAGGTCCCGATGGACCTACGGCTGAAGTTCCTGGACTTCGACAGCGTGGAACGCTGCTTGGTCTTGGACCTGGATTCGAGGTACGACCTCATCCTTGGTATGGCGTGGCTGGAGCGCCACGAGCCATGGATCGACTGGAGGTCGAAGACCTTAGGTGCTACGCACTTCTCTCCTAGTGGAGCTTTGGCGAGTCATGAACCCACCTCTGCTAGGGAAGCAGAAGCGCTATTGGCGCGAGCATCGAAGCCTAGTCGGCAATGATGCTGGAAGTCGGTGTGTCCGAGTTAGTGGACAGCACCGAGTGCGAGGATCGCAGCCCTGTTGAGCGCATAGCGCTGGTTGGCAGTGAGTCAACGTGTGGGCAAAGCTCACGTAACCCGAGTGACGCCGGTCATGGACCGTCACTGGATGCCGATGGCATCGGGCCTTACCAGGCCGTGAACTGTGGGGCGGCACGTACTCCGTCGAGTGATACTGGTCGTGGACCAAGTCGATCGCTGAGTGTCTCTGACACTGGACCTGTTACGGTCATTGATTGTGCAGCGGCACGTACTCCGCTGAGCGGCATCGGTCGTCGACCGAGTGGATCGCTGAGTGTCCCTGACACTGGGCCGAGAGAGGCCGAAACTTGTGCGACGGCACGTACTCCGTCGAGTAGACGATCTTCGGCTAGGCGAAGACGTCGTAAGGCCCTTCGGGCGAGACGCTCTGCGTCTGAGTCATCCGTGACGTCAAGTGCCGACGCACCGGAGGGCTGTGGGCAGCTATACACTCTGGTTGATGGAGTGGGCGGTAGTGCCGAAGGCAGTGTCCTGCTGGACGACTTGCCAAGTGTTGACAAGCTCCTTGAGCTAGAAGAGATGTCCTTCGCCGACTTTGGCGATGCCTTGAAGGCTGGCGAATTCGCCGAGGTGGTCATCGTTCGACCTGAGGAGGAGTTAAACTCGTCGTCCCTCGTTGACGAGTCCGTCTTGGCCGAAGTCAAGAAGGCGTTGAACGCCAGGAGTGGATCGGAGATCCTCAAGAATCCCTCGGATCCCTTCCACTCCTTGCTGAAGGAATATGGAGACGTTGTCTCGAAGGAACCACCGAGTGGCCTGCCTCCCGACCGAGGCGTTCGTCATGAGATCGACTTAGTTCCCGGAACTAAGTACTGCGTGACCCGACAGTGGCCTCTTCCTAAAGAGCAATGCGACGTCATTGACGCCTTCTTCCGTGCGAAGCACGCGGCGGGTCTCGTGCGCGAGCAAGTCTCCGCATTCCGCGCCAACGTTCTGTGTCAGAAAGCCGAATGGCAAGTGGCGTATCATTCACGCTTTTAACAAGCTCAACACTGCCACGATTCCGGCGCAGACGCCGATTCCTAGGAAGGATGTTCTTCAGAACAACATGGTGGGTTGCACCATGTACAGTGCACTCGACTTAGTCGATGGGTACTATCAGCTGCTCATGCGAGCCAGTGATATTCCGCTTACAGCGGTGAGCACCCCGAGCGGTATGCTCTGGGAGTGGCTCGTCATGCCCCAAGGGCTCTCGAACGCGCCCGCAACGTTCAATCGTCTAGTGACGCAGCTGTTCAGGCCCCTACGGGCATTCGCACAAACGTACTTTGACGACGTGTTCGTCCACAGTCAGGCCGAACACGGCAAGACTGACGTTGAGGTGCACGTGGAACACGTGAGAGCTGTGCTCGAGTGCATGCGCACGAACAAGCTGTACGCCAACGCAGACAAGTGCGTCTTTGGCGCGGAAGAAATCCCCTTCCTAGGGTGCTTCATTGGGAAGCATGGCCTTCGTGCTGATCCAGCAAAGGTCAAGGCCATTGTGGATTGGCCGGTTCCCTTGAACCAGAAGGACTTGCGTAAGTGGCTGGGTTTGGCCAACTACTTGCACAAGTACAGCGAGAACTACGCTGAGTTGGCTCGGCCACTGACGGATCTCCTTAAGAAGGATGCCGAGTGGGTATGGCGTGCCGAGCACGAGAATGCGTTCACTTGTATCAAGGATAGCCTGCTTCAGGCACCGATACTGGCGCTGCCAGACCCCGCTCGTCCGTTTATTGTCGTCTGTGACGCCTCTGACTTTGCCATCGGCAGTGCTTTGCTACAAGCGGACGCCGAAGGGCGCGAACGCGTCATTGCGTTTGAGTCGCGACAGCTCAAGGCTGCTGAGAAGAACTATCCAGTTCATGACAAGGAGCTACTTGCGATGAAGTACGCTCTCGTCAAATTCAGGGTTCACCTGCTCGGCTCCAAGCCGTTTGTGATCTACACGGATCATGCGTCACTACGCACAGCGACGCAGTCGCCTCACCTCTCGCAGAGGATGGCCCGATGGCTCTCCTTCTTTGCGGAGTATAACTTCGAGGTGAAGTACAAGCCTGGCAGGCAGAACGTCCTCGCTGACGCGTTATCACGTCGCCCGGACTATGAGTTATCTCATGTCACCTCGGTGACGTCGTCCGTGACGGACATGGTTCGAGCAGCGTACGCTCAGGACGACTCTTGTGTCGCGTTGCTCCAAGCTCTGGGGAGCGATGAGTTTAAAGACTCAAAGGTGACTCTGTCACGACGCCTAAAGGCGAGACTCCAACGCTACAGCCTGGAAGGCGGTCTGCTGTACTACAGCACGGGTCAGGATGACCCACCACGAGTGGTAGTTCCTCACGATGAGGATCTGAAGTACCGTATCCTCTATGAGGCTCACGACACACCCACAGGCGGCCACCTCGGTCGCGAGAAGACGTACGGCTCGGTGAGCTCCATGTACTGGTGGCCGAAGATGTACAAGTGGGTCAGCACATATGTGCGCACGTGCGAGACGTGTCAGCGGGTTAAACCCTCGCCGCATGCGGCTGCGCCTTTGGCGAGCTTACCTGTACCCTCTGGGTGTTGGCAGTCCATAAGTATGGACTTTGTGTTTGGCCTGCCGAAGGACTCGGCAGGCAACACGGGCGTGGTGGTCTTTGTTGACCGTCTGAGCAAGATGGCTCATCTAGCGGCTGTGCCGGACACCGTCGATGGTGCTGGTACAGCGACGATCTTCATCGATCGGGTCTTCCGCCAGCATGGGCTGCCTGAGACCATTGTCTCGGATCGAGATCCCCGTTTCACGGGTCACTTCTGGACGTCCGTCTTCAAGGTGCTGGGCACTCGACTGGACATGTCCACGGCGGACCATCCGCAGACCGACGGTCAGACCGAACGCGTGAACCGCGTTCTGGAGGACATCCTCCGCAGCGTATGCGCTGAAACGCCGAAGCGTTGGAGCGCTATGCTCCCTCTCGTTGAGTTCTCCATGAACAATGCGGTGCATGCCTCGACAGGCTTCACCCCGTTCTACGTGAACGGCCTTGCGCACCCGCGCGTTCCGCTCACTCCGCCACGCGGTAGCCTTGGGCTTGGTGGGGGAGAGGCTGTGCCGTCGCTCGACTCCGAGCTTGCTGATATCAGCCCTTCTGCTGTGCGTAAACAAGTCGATGACTTCCTCTCGGTGAGATTGAGCGTATTACGCCGTGTACGTGACGCGATGGCTGAAAGCCAAGACGTTCAGAAGGAACAAGCGGATACAAAGGTAGAAGCAATGTATGGGAATTTAAGGTCGGTGACCAGGTTTTATTAAACGCTAAGAACCTACCTACACATGCAGTGTCAAATGTCTTTAAGACGAAATTGCGTCCGCGTTTCATCGGACCATTTACGGTCGTGGCCAAGAAGGGCCTGGCATACACGCTTGACTTGCCAAAGCGGATGCGAACACACCCGGTGTTCTACGTCGGCTTGCTTAAGCCATATCGGGACCCCGCGGGGGTGAGCGCGGAGGCGCTGGCACCGACGACACGTGCCCAGGCTGCGTCATCTGCAGCAGCAACGTCACCTGACCTCGCAACTCAGCGAGCTGAAGCTCCTGCTGGTGCAGGCGAGCAGTCAGGGACTGAGGACCTTCGAGCCAAGCCATCCGGCTTTCAATCTCCTCCATGTCATGAGCGAGACGGGCATGCGAATGCCAAACACTCTCGACGTTCCCTTGAAGGGACTGAGTCTGACTCCGGAGAGTACCGATCGAGTGATCGAGTTGGTACCAGGCGCGATGCGACAAATAGCGCTCGTCACACTCATCGAGTACGGCATCCGCAGCGAATCGGCCTCCTCCGCCGTTGCTCGATGAGCAGGGGACTCACTACCACGTGGAGCGCCTGATGGCGCGGCGTCGCCACCGTAGTCAAAACCAGTATCTGGTGAAGTGGCGTGGATATCCTCATTCCCAAAACTCGTGGGAGTTTGAAGGGTCCCTGAGGCAGGACTGCCCTGACGTCGTGGACGCTTTTGATCGCGAAGATCGGGGGCGCCCGAAGGGCTCGAGGTAGACCACTCGGTCGACACCCGCTTCTAACCAATAGTGTGAGAATCTGTCGGTCTTGCAGCCGAGCTCAGGCTCTGGTCCGTGGCTGGCACAACCAGCGAGTCTCCTCGGAGACTGAAGGAGCATCCTGCGAAGCAGGGATAGTGGCCTGAGAGGCGGGAGCCACTGCCGTCGTGTGACGAGGAAAGCGGCCGGGCCGCACGCGTATCTTCGCGTACTGGAAGAGTAGACCTCGGGCGAGGCGGACGTCCACCTCGGCGCAGCTCTCCATGAGCCGGTCAAACGACGCGAGCTTCCGTGAAGCCTCGGCCCAGGTGGCCACATGGACCATGTAGTCCCGGGTGGTCTCTCCGGTTTGGAGCAGGAGTGGATAAGTCCTCATCTGAAGCACAGACTCCGTCGCCGTTGCTTATCTAAGCGTTGCCGATACTCGGCGAGTGTGCACACCTGCGGGGTCAGGAAACGCTCATGGAGCCCTGTCGCTGCTGAGTCTCAGCCACCGTACGTGGAGGATTGCCTATGGCGTAACCATGCAGGTTTGGCTGCGCCATCAACTGCTTCACCTGCTCGGCAGGGTCGCGAGGCTCGAAGCCGTAGTCGCGCCGCGACGAAGTCCCCACGATGTCCCGTTGGACCGGTCGACGTGACTCTGGAGCACCGCTCAGGGAAGCCTCCTGTGCCTCATCCAGAGGGTTGGTGATCGCGTCTTCGACTCCCTTGAGTGACTCTGGCTCATCGCGAGCAGGAAGCGGTGGTGCGTTGCGCAACGCGTTGAGCACGAGGCTCGAAGGTCCCTCCGGGAACGGATTGGGCTGCCGCAGCTGCCGAGGAATTGAGTACCGACGCGGATCGCGTGGAGAGCGCAGCTCAGATCGGGTCGTCCGAGGGCTCGCAGGAGCAGGAGACGCATAGGCATCGCCCTGTTCGGACTCCTCGTAGTCCACTTCGACCTCGCCTTCCTCTGTAGGAGAGCGACGTGGGTCGCGCGTCGGCGACGCTGTCGTGTACTCGAAGGGTGAGCCACCGCTACCACTTGACGTCGGGCTGGCCTTGAACATCGCTCCGTAGCGAAGGCGAGACGCCGCGAAATACTCCGAATCGGAGAGCGTGAGAGGAGCCGAGGGCTCAGACCGGAAAGCGCTGAGGCGCTGGGGCGTAGACGCCTGGTCACTGGACACCTCAGGAGCGGTTGGCTCGCTGGGGAGAATTGAAGAATGTGCTCGTTGAGCCAGCGCACCCGCGCACTCTCGTTGAGAGATTTCTTTTATCGGAAAGTTGCCGGTGACAGGCCTTGACAAGGCAGTTATGTCTACAGTTGTAGATACTCCGTATCCACGGTTTGGTGGGGGGGGGGTGTAACGGGGTTACACGGCGCTGCGCGCCTTGGCTACAATAGGTGTGGTATACACCATCCAGGTCACAAGTCACAGATCCGTGTACAACACATAGTGTTTCTCACACGTCACACATGTAGCCAGTTGCTGGCTGTTAGCTCAGAGCCACACATTACATTTGATTAGGATTTAGTATGTTAGATACTAAATCCGTTACATTCAGGATTAGGGCAATAAAATAAATAAAAATCAGTTTGCATTTTACATAATTAGTGTTAGTTCCTTTATTATAGGGACACTGATTGTGAGAGTCCCGTATTTAGTGGACTACTTGGTTCTTGTATAGAACCGAAGGCTAGTGCCTTGCAAGCAGGACTCTACGAGTCAACCCAACTTCCTCTGTGCCGTGCACACCTACGCAGCCCCGCTGCAGTACCGGAAGGACTGTACCGCACAATTTGCCTATGTCATCTCAATAGGCGAGTATGACTTCACAGATTTCACGCAGGCCGAGCCGTGATCCTTCAAATGACTCAAGAGCTTCGAGTTACCCTCACTGGAAAGATGTTACCGACGATATCATGTCAGAAGTAGACAGACTGGATGTTGAATCAATGATGACCCAAGGAGCAATTTGGACGACAATTTTTGAAAAGTTCTACACGAATACTACAGAAGGACCGGTGCGTGGAGCTGGAAAGCAAGCAGTCCTAAAGCGAGTCCAAAACTTTCGCGCCAAACTGTCAGGAGGTGGTACGAACCACCGCATAGAAATTCCTCTAAGATCTAAGGTGGTAGAATCTTGCCAGGGATTGTTTCAGTTTCAGTATTCGTGGCATGACGACACCAAGGCCCAGAAAGATGGTGTTGGGGTCGACCGGATTGTTGTGTAGGCGCACCCAGTACCGTAACCTATTGCGCTTCGAAGGCTTGCCGTGGTACATCAATGGCACCTTTCGGTGCACTCCTAAAGGATACAAACAGTGCGTGACAATTATGATTTACGACCCATCTAGCCGATTGTTCATTCCAACTGTCTTTGCTCTTACAACTTCCTCCACAAAACCGGCATGCCGTTGACTACTACAGTGCCCTCAAGAAATGGTTGGGTCTCCATTATCACCTAAATATGCCGTTTATGACTTCTAAAACTCATTAATCATGGCGATTCGAGAGTTCTTCCCACCCATCAGAATTATCGGGTGTCTGTTCCACTTTAAACATGCATGCCGTCGCAAGATAAAATAGTACCGGCTACCTGATGTGGAGACAAAGCTTGCAATGAAATCCAGTGCTTTTTACATTCTCACTGTGATTGATCCATCTAAAGTTGCTGTGGAAGGGATTGCATGGGTGAAAATTGAGATTTAGACTCGATGTAGCCAAAACGGTATCAACTACTCGCGAAAGAAATGGACCAAATTTTGGAAGTCTTTCATGAGGACTTGGCTTGGAATGTATCCACCGACATACTGGAACGTGTATGGTATCTCACGAGCAATTGTTTCCCGGACTTTTAACCCATTGGAGAGGTTTCACAGAGTTCTCAATACTCGATTTCCCCCTCACCTTTATTAGTACCATCGAGGCCCTTGCACGAGAGTATGTGTGTCAACGTGAAGCAATCATGGCAGGATTGGCTGATCCACCCAAACGAGGAGGTTTCAAGCTCCCGCGGGCACCCCACCTACCAAACCGAAGCGATGTCATCGCGTCTGAGAGCAGTAGCAGCAACGACGACTCAATTGATCCGTGTGAGTCATGCATCAGCGATTTCAGTTGGAACAGCAGCACTAACGAAGAGGAGAAAGAAGACAGACTACGACCACGAGACACAAGCAGTCGTATAAATTCATGCCTAATACACGTATATTCAATTTCATGTGCCCAACTGAATTTGGTCACATGACCAACTTGTCAATTTGAAGTGTGACCAATTATGGTATGTGACCTGTAAAAGGGGCTATCGCTTGTTAAAATGCGTTGGGGGGAGGAGGGGAGGGGGGGGGCACAATTTGATATATTCACATATTTACGCGCCGAATGATCCTGCGTCGAGGTCCAGTTTGAACCGAATATGATTCGAATGTCAACCGGTTGGAACTGGTCTTGAAAGTATCCGAATCTAAACCGAATTAGAATCGATTCAACCAAAGCGCACCTGGACAGAATATGAGAGAATCAAATTACGAAATAACTCTGTAAAATTTGCTGACTCTGTGTGATATGATGCAGTACAATTTAAATGTAGCAAGGAATTCTGTGACTTTCCTGTGCTCGTATTTAAACGAAGTGATTCGATACTTGTGGATTCCGTTCCAGATTGCTCACACCATGAATCCGGGCGACGACGAAGTCGACCTTCGAGAACAGGTGAGGGCCGTGAAAGACAGTGTTATCGGCCAAAAGACAGCATCCGACATACGTACGGGTAATATGCCGCAATGTAGCATGGCTCTACAGACGGAAGAGACATCTCCTACGCGATATCTTTCTCAGCAGCTTACGTAGCAGCGATTTGGAACAAGACTCTGTAATTGCATCGCTGAAGCTTGGCAGCATAACTCGCTTCATGGAAGAGAATCGTGAAATATCACCTCTGAATTACTATCTTCAGGAACCTGATGATTTGGAGGAGTTTTTGATGTCTCTTAGCGGTAGAAGTGGAAGAAAACTTGGTCGATCGGTCTACGACTCAATGCGCTCTAATCTATTCCATCTTTTCCGTGGATATGGCCAAACAATGTCACCTGAATTTGCGGTTAATCTGACACTATTTGTTTAAGGGATTGAGGTGCGACGTCGCACGACGCAATCGCAATGCTGGTGTGAAGCTGATAGAGGGCAATGAACCTGAGTTTGTATTTGCTCACACCTTCTACTTTTGAGCTGGAATCTGATGTGTTCACTCCGGCCATTCGAGTTTGGATGGAGATGCATTAGCAAATTGTTCTGGGCATATGAAGAATGACCAGGACGGCACTAGACCCCGTGATGCCAGACACGGATATGCTAACCTATTCATTCCAGAATTTTGCCCTGTACTTTCACTAGGTATCTATGGCGCTGTTTTAGGATTCTCGAATTCCAAGTTATTCCCAGGTGGCAATCAGTACGGCAGGTTCTCAAAAATACTGAAGCGAGTAATGGAAACCGAAGAGATGATGGAAATCATGGCAAATGAAAGACTAGTGGCCTCAGATATCGGAATGCATTCTGTTGAAGCCATGACACCGGACGCCGCCAAGCAGTCTGACGAGAAACTTGTTGGGTGGATTGTCTCCAACTCCCAGCCGTTCGCTGTTGTCGATCAATGCATTCGTGGAGTTTTGTAAGTCTCTACGTCCTGACTACAACGTCCCCTGTCAGCAAACGATTCGAAAAAAAAATATTCTTCAGTGGAAAACTGAAAAAGAGGCTGTTCGCGTGGAAATTCGTCAGGAACTTGATGGTCGCCGAGTTAGCTTTACGACATATTTGTGGACATCACTTTCGAAACAGGGTTATATGGTGATCACTATGCATTTTATTGATTGCAGTTGGAGGCTGCGTTCTGTAATTATAGCTTTAATCGAGTGATATTTCCACATACAGGCAAACGCCTCGCTGAACCCTTCGTAAGTGCTGTAAAGGACATGAGCTTTTCGCTTCTTATATTTGGACAGTTACAGCGGAAAATGCTACAAACAATACGGCAATGATACTTCACCTGAACGATCGTTTGCAGCGCTTTACACGCGTTACAATGGACATGTATAGCAGATTGTTGCAGCCTCTATCCGAATTCACATCGTTAAGTCTTTAGCAGTTAGAGGTCATTGCACTTTCCCTTGTTCTCGAGATCTATCTACCTGGAGATATTATTTACGAATCCAATTGGATCGAGACTCGTCAATGATTGCGTAGGACGTACAGCACCTAGCGCAGGAATCGTGTACGGCGCGCTCACGAATGGCACACTGTTGGTGAGTTTCCTTTCTTTCAGGTGGAAAGAAGGTATGCTTCATGCGCACGGTGAATAGTAGTCGCGTACTTCAGATTTAACGTCGTACCGTAAGACTCGGACGTGGGATCGGTTATAGCATCCTTCTGTTCGAAGATAAAAAGAGCGGGCTGTGCTGGCAGAGGTAACGCGGTCATGCCGACGGACGGCTCGGGGTTTTTAAACATCCAGTGCAATTATATATATTGATACTCGCGTCAGCGCCAGTGGAGCTATGTCGCTGTAGCCTGCAGCCATCCGAGATCCATCGTCGCTTTCCGCCGGCGCGTTTCAACGCCATCCTTTCGAGCTTATCAGAGAGAGCCAATGTCCTGGAATTTTATCAAAAATTCTTGAGGTTGAGTAAAAGCAAGCACTCGGGACAGCTTCGCAACGGCAGATGGGTCTACTTCGTCGATGGAAAATCAACACAGCCAGTGGTGACAGCAGTATAACGCTTACGCTGCCAAACTTCATTAAACAGAGGACGGGCGATGAGTTCCAAGCAATAGTGCGAGAAGCACGAAAAAACGTCTTCGTGCTACTCACCTTTTCCCCGTGGGCTGGGGATATGATCAACAGGAGTTGAGAAGTCTTAGGGAACTGCAGGGGCTATCACAAAAGGGAGGATAGTGCGTCGACGGGCTTCCATTTGTTTGATGTCGTCGTATTGTGATATCCGAGTTGCTCGCCCTAGCTAGTTACCAGAACGAGAGTGCCAGCTAAACGGCGCCACTCTATTAAGACGGACCCTTTCGATCTATGCTCCAAGTTCTGGAGCACAGCGTACAGCTCACCCGCTGGCCTCCCGTACGAATTCGAAATGGCCAATTCGGTGTTAAAGAGATGGCACAGCAGCACTTTCAACAACTGAAGGGTGACACCGTTCGCTGCGACGACTAAAACGATCGACACGTACAAGTCAAAACTCGACACTCGATTTGGGAAATACCTGGCAGTCGTACGGCTTGGATCGATCAAAATGGAAGCTTCCGAGACGTGTGAACGTTGTTAATGTTGGCTGTGACCCTCTACTACTCAGTGAAAATCCCGTTGCTGATCGAATTCTTAGATGGCGTGTAGTACGAGACGGATAATGAAAACTTCGTCGTCTCGTGGTTCATCCTTTCGAGTATTTGATCGCCGAAGTCGCGTGTGTGTGGTTGATTTCGAGCTGCATTGTGATCCAGACCAGAAGCGGCGAAGTAGTGACGGACCCGGAGCGGATCGCGCTGCACTAGCTACATCATGGTGGTTACTTGGTGGGTATATTCTCAATGCTGCCGGTGGAACTCGAGGTGTTCGCGTTCATGGTGGGGTTACAGCAACTTAGGCGTGCGCCTTTGCCCGCTACGACGTCGGATTGACCGCTAATGTTTTTACCACGAGGGGGGGGGGGGATCGAGAATTGGGACATAATTGCCTACCTACGCATCATCAAGTTTCTTCGTATTGTGCATCTCCGGCCACTGAGCGATCAACTGCAGTGGTTTTTACTATACGACCGGCGGCTAAAAAGCTTAAACCCAGGTATTTGCTACATAATTCGACTCGTCCTTGACTTCCTGTTAGGAATGCATTGGTGTTTGTTCTATGGACTTGGTGTACGATGACGGTGAAATGTCGTGGCTCGCAACGCGTTTGGTGAGGGCGTGCACAAATCGTCTGACGCACATATTCGAATGGTACACTGTCTACAGTAATTAGTCTGTGTGCGAAAATAGTCTATGTTCGAAATTAGTCTTAGTCAGACTATTACTGTGTTTATTGAAAATTTAAAGTTATGAAATAGTCTGATCGAGCCAACTTCAAAAATAGTCTGAGTGGTTAATGGGCAGATCGTTAATCCAATTCGAGTCACGCATCACTTCCTAAACAATCGGTTTTGCTTTGCAGTGGTCTAAGAGGAGACAAAACTATAAAGGCCGCAACTGTCCGCATTAAAGTGTTTTCTTCGAAGCAAATTTTTGTGGCGTTAGAGGTTTTGGAAGTGCCGACGAAGTGCAACCACTTATAGAGACACAACTTGCTTAACACGTGGGTCTGATGGTATCTCCAAATGTTGAAATGTAGCAAGTTTGTTGTATTCCCTATTAGTCAAATTTTCTGTGCCGTGACTTCCCAAGGTATGTGGCGAGGGTCCGAGTCCCTCCTCGTTAAGACTATGTATTCTTGTTCTCCTTTGCTATTAGTGCTACGCCACAAAAAATATCGGACAGATCGTTTCTTTTTGATATACCTAGGCTATATGAACATGGTTTCTCACTCTCTGTGAGACCACCATCGTCGCCCATGCTGTCAGCGTCGGGGAGGGTAGGGGTCTCGGCCGTGAATAATCTCGCTGTCCTTCACAGCAAGTAGCATGTTATGAAGAACGACGCAGCTGTAGATGACTTTGCAGATTCGATCCTGCCTTTTCTGCTCTAACTTGGCAAGGAGACTTCGATAACGGTTCTTTAGCCGCCTGAAGGCACGCTACCACCAGGTTTGAGCGCTCTCCGATATAAGCGCTTCTACCCCCACTTTCTCCGGTAATCAATATTGGCGATCATAATCATGTTTGGTCACGTCGCTACCAGCATGATAGATCACATGACCAAATCGCTTGGTCACGTAGAGGGCCAATGAACTTTATTATTTGTGTAGTTAAGCTCTAATGATACAACCGGTTCAATCGCCTTCTTCAGAGTCAAGTGTCGTAAAACATACCAAGGTCATTATCGTCAGAGAGATCCGAGTTGCTATCGTCAGCAGTATGGAGGTTCCTTTGATTTCTCCCTCCTGTTCCCTCAACTTATGCTGATTCTTGCTGCCTGTACGGCTCCGATCTCCCTGTAACATGGCTTTATGTCGAGGAATCTGCTACACTCCCAGTCAAGTTCTCGAACTACATGCAGGAGATATGGCAGGCCATAAAAACACGTACAGTTTACTAAGTAGTGTTCTACTCGTTCTTCAGTGGCATCTTCGCGATCTTCACGAAGTTCTCGTACACTGCAGGCTCTCCGACCCAGTTGTACATGGGGGGGGGTCTCGCCTATCAACAATACTATCAGTGATACTGTGGGCAACGGTGTCTTCATGCTGGTACCGTCCTCACGGACTCGACTGGACCTGGCGGACGATGGCTGTTTTAACAGGAGTGATGGTTCTGGTTGTTGAAGCAGCGTGTTCTGGGACGTCTTTCGGTCACAATGGTTCTGGTTGGGCTTACCTAGTGCTGTCAACATCCCGGTCGGTATTAGCTTCCTCATTGGTACGGTCGTAACAGTTGAGTTGGTACGCGAAGGCCATGTAGGCGCCATGTACGGCCTGTTGACAACCGTGGCAAATCTGTCGTCTCCTTTTGCTATGTTGACTAAAGCCATCGACAGCAGGTTGCGGGACCTCAGTAACGAGCGAGTGCAAGTTGACGGCTACGCAGTGCGTCGATGGCAGTGTTGCTTCGATCTTTCGTCTACATGTGCCTAGTCGACAACTTGTCTGTTGATGTTAACTAGGAGGCCAGTCAAACACAAACCACGGCTCCACACAATCAATTGCAACACAGCTAATCAGCTCGAGTAGACCCAGAACTCGATCTAGAGGGACTTGTGACGACTACCCCTATTGTGGCTCCTATAAGCTTGCAGACGATATCAAGGCAATTACAAGGTAACCGCAAACACTGCGCTTGATGCGCCTCGTTGCTTGAGCTCCTGCGTCTCCTCTTTCTGCCTTGAGCATTATACTCCCAAAAGGCGCCACCATCCAACGCCCGTTAAAAACCAAAACGGTTCGAAGATCAACTTGAAGGGGAAAGACGATCTCTGGGTAAGTTTGTGATGTACACAAGGTTATGTATTACTTGTTCAACTCCGTCAGTTCGTTCGGTACCCAGAACTCGGCTATCGGTCTCACCCGATCGAAGACGATGGTTGCTGGTACTTGGACGGACGCTGGTAGTGTAAAAAAACCACAAAAAGTAAATAACCACCGGGAGGAATCGGACCTCCATCACCCCTTTCGGGAGCTTTTCCATGCAGTCAATCAGACAATGAGCACGACACAGGAGCGAATCACTGTGTATGTTTTTTTGGAGACAAGTACTATCTTTCATTTTAAATTTTTCTTGACTTGATGGACATTGACTGGAATGATGGAATAGATAGACTAAAATGATGTTTATTGTACAAGATAGATCGATGTGCTAGGCAAGAACTTTCTTCTTAAACCATCGGCATGACCAATGTCATTTGGTCATGTGCCAAGCACATGAACATGCAATTTGCACACGTGACTAAACGGGAGTTACACGACGTGACCAAAGACGATTGTGATCGCCAATATGTTCTTCGACTTTCTCCCCAATTTCCATCACAATTTCTAAAAGCAATGGAACACAACAAGGTGTACTGTGTACTCAAGGCCTGGTAACAGCTTTCTCGTTCACAAAATACGCACTGGTCAAGTAGAAAAGCTCGATACTGTCCTCTTCTTCATCAGGTTTATGTATCATTGCATAATGTTGCAGATAGACGACGCCTCTTTTGTCCAGCTCTTTAAGCAGCGTTTTCCCTCTGCTGCTTGTTACACTCTTTAACTTGTTGCTGCACCTCCAAGAGTGTATTTTTCAGATGAAGTTTCCCTTGCTCCAGTGTATCACATTGCGATCGGGACTGCTGTATCTGATGTTGAACAGCATCAGCTTCGTTACCCCAAGTCGGCTCGATCCAAGGCGGTCGGGGGTGTATTCGTGATGCGACGAACGCAGAAAATGAGGTCAGGCCAAATACTTACCCACGAAGGTGGGCCTTCATACCAAAAAAGGTAGCGGGCACCGCAATTCATCGCGTGAGGAGTATTGTTTCTCTGCAAAAAAAGAAATGCATTTTATGTTAGCATTTTCGCCTCCTTGACAAGACATAACCATCGCTTGTCAAGTCAACTACCTCAGCGTATTTGCGTTTGCCGACGTGGCGCAGATCGATGCGTTAGCCATGAATCCATGTTGCAGCAAGTACTCCCCGTTTTTCTTGTGTTCCCGAATTGCCCGCTGAGCAGTCCGCTTCTTGCGTGACATGATACTCATGCGAACAAATTCACCGTTTCGCAAGTCGGGTTTTGCATCAGTAGAAATCGGCTCTCGGGTGAAGATTTATCTTGGGAACGTGTTCAAGCTTGTTTGATCCAGGAATATGCTTCTTCCTTCCTGCCATGATGATCAACTCATGATAAAGCGACATGCTCTTTGGATTCTTCGTAGACGTTCTGGACTTCCAGTTGAGCAATTCTTGCACTTTCCGAACTTCGTCGCACAAGTACACCATTTGGCGTCTTCCCTCTTGTAGCTCGAATAGCAGTTCTTCATGGCGGGCTTGATGGCGAGTGTCTAATGTTTCAATTCTACGGTTTGCGTCCGCGTTGGCTTCATCTAGCCTCCGATTGGCGTCGGCAGTTGTCGCGTTGGCTTCATCCAGTCTCCGATTGGCGTCGGCGGTTGCCGCGTTGGATTCGTCGAGGCGGAGACGCATTTCTTCCAGACTTCGACTCCCGACTTCGCGGACGTAACACAGTTCTTGATGCGTTCGTGCGATGCGCTGGTTGGCCTCGCGCCTTACACCCTCGGTTTGTTCTCGCGCATCTGCAGCTTCTTGTCGAACAGCCTCGGCATCTTGCTGAGCGTCGTTCAGGCGAGCCAGGAGCTCTCGCAAGGCGTCGTCCATCGCTCCTTTGCTCCTTTGCCCGCCAATTATTTTAAAAATTTTAACTACGTGTCGCACATAAAATCGTCTTTCCCCCTTTTTGAATTTTGAATCTGCACTGGGCCTTAGGGCCCTTCTTAGCAAAAAATAACGGTGGATTTGGCTCCTGGGGCCCAATAGAATTTCGTCCTTGCAGATGTTTTGTGGACGCCACATGGACTCGCTAGATGGAATCATATCCACGTCCACAGCGCAAAATTAGGGGTAGTGGACGGTGACGGAGAGTGGACGGAGGAATGACCCACCTCATGAGGTGTATTGCTTCAACGGGATAGCTATCAGTGGATTAGAATCGTATCTTGAGCAAGACAAGGATGAGCTCTCATACTCGCATCGACCGCTGTGAACCGACAGTGTGGGCCTGAACATTAATACCGGGGCACGCGTAGTGCCCGCTGTAGTAGCGTCCGGTACCCACGTCTCCCGCGTCGTCGGCACTTGGAGACTTGATAACACATAGCTAACCGTCCACGCAACCAATACACCCCGTATCACCCACCAGAACTGATGTCTCTAAAATCCTTCATTGCTATCTCGTGATCAGTGTCGTTGCTAGGGAACTCAATCTGCAGTTCTCGAATACCGAGAATGGCATTCATTGTAACGTCGATGACTCGATAGTACGAGGAACTACAGACAACGACACAAAAACTCGGCGTACACAAAACTCGGTATCTCAAGATGTGCCCATACAAAAATCGAACCAATCAAATCACAGCATTGTTTTCGTTATTTACCCATTAACCCCCCTGCGCCCAAGCTGTTTTTCTACCCGTTTTTCATTATGGTAACATATTCAAAATACAGCATGTATAGACGCTGGACACTTAAAGTTTGTATGATCCCGGATAAGTACGTGTACTGGTTTTGAACTGCCCTCTCTACCCATCACCCCTCATGTTGGATCTAAACAGCTAACTTCATGTGTTCATGTTGTATCATACACCATGATATCGAATTTGAGGAGGGAGTGTGTTGGACTTTTTATCAAGAGACCGGACAAGTAGCACAGAGACCATAGTTTTTCAACAAGCAATCAAGGTCAAAGCAAAAACAGAGACCATGCATGCACCAGCTTAGCTATCTTAGAACCATTACCATTAGATTTCTCCGGCAGCAACTAGCTCGCGTGCCGCCTCTAGGTCGTCCTCAATGCCTTCGTTATCCGAGTTCTCATCACCTTCTGAGTCTTCCGCGTCTTCCACGGCTTCCACGCTTTCCGCGTCCTCCACGCTCTCTGTGTCCTCTGCATTTTCCTCTCCTTCACCACCTTCTGAATCACCTTCATTGTCCTCACCCTCTCCGCTGGCTCGACGCTTGCGCTTGCCTGGACTTCCACCAGATTCTCGGCTTTGAATTCCTCGTCCGCAACGAGGATTCGGACGTTTCGCCCCATTATTCCACTTGTAATGCCGTATCTGCGAGCACGTCAACGAGTTGCCAGGGTAGTGTTGGGGCCAAACTCTGTTGCACAAATACATCCTAAAAAAGAACAAAATAGATCAGCTTTGCATATGCCTCGAAACGTGAGGACGTACCGAGCTTTGTCCGAGGTGCTGCAGGCAGCGCAGTAATACTTTGTGGCACGGCGCTCTCCAACTCGACGTTTCAAAATAGAGCATACCTTGCATTGGCGTTGACGACGTTTGCGCACTCCATTGACAACTTGGTACTCAGGGCATTCTTCTGACTGGTGTCCTGGTGGCAATGGCGGAAGGACCTCACCATCTGCGGTTTCCTCTGGCTCGGACTATGGATAGGAAATTATTAGTTCCAACATGTAGCAGATACACCATGTCTCAAGATGCAACATGATCAAAATACAACATGTATCGATGGCAACAGTTGTACAGCATCCTCCACATCCAACATGTGTCTGCGTACAATGTTCATACAACATGTACAGGATACAGCATGTATCCAGACCTCCAATTCTATACAACATACACGTGATACAACATGTGGTACTTACACTCTCAGCAAAATCACGCTCGCGCAGCCCCAACATCTCGGTGTGCAGCTCCAGCAAGAACTCAGCATGAGTGATAGGACGCTCCGTGCTCGCCTTCTGTGCTTCTCTGAAAACGATGTACGCGTTCACGATGGCGACGTCGACGAGGCCCATGAAAATTGCCTTATAGTACTTCTTCAACCACGTTTGCATTTGCAACGAGTATCGCTGGAGGCGGAGCTGGTCGTGGATATCCACCCCGCCCATCCAGCGATGGTAGTCCCGGATCATCGAAGGGCACGGAATGTCTTGCCGCACACCTCTAGAAGCTCTCGTCCGTCGCTCTACAAGAATATAAGTTACCAAATTATACAAAAACAGAAGTGAAATAGACGTACGGCAAGTTTCAATAGTGCGGCTTGACCCAGTTGTCAGGAACTGGACAGGTTTTCTATCCCACCAGACCAAAGCCGTCATTCCGGGGCAATTTTTCGCGACTGGCATTCGTGTAGTCCCGTGTGGAATTGACTTAGGTCGATCTCGGTTTTTTTCTACCACTTCTCGTTGATACCCAAGGCGATCACCCATGATAGTCCCAATACTGTAGACGTTCCGTTCCAGCAGCTGAAACGAAAGCTGGACAGATGTATAGAATTGGTCGGTCACCACTAAATAGAACATATCATCTTGACGGCGTGGCAACACGGCTTCAAGATTGCGGATAACTGCAGATGGACCAGTGTTTGGATCTGCAGATCGCTGACTCTCAGGAACGTTTCCAACTTCCTGGATATGCTGCTGTTTTCCGCAATAAACCTCAAGTCTACATGTAGTAAGATACACCATGTTCATATACAACGTTAGGATACAACATGATTAGCATTACCGCATGCAATAAGCCGTATTTGCGCAACATGTCAGGAATAACTTGGTCCCCCACTTGTGCGGTTTTGCCTTCAAGTACTGGCGCGTTGGGTTCTTGCGATTCTTGGAAGGTAATATACCTTCGTCGAATGAAATCACGGGAGGAGTCGAATACCCCAACGGAAAGGTTTGCTGAAGCGTATCCACAATAGATCTAACTTTCCACGCCCTATCTGTGGTTGCCTTTTCATCAGCATTGTTCGTGAAGTGGAGATTCGCCATGATGTGCTCAAACCGATGCCTAGCCATAAAATCTCCAAAAGACCCACGCGGAACAGCCCCCTTGGCATTTTGTCCCCAGTGATCACGGAAGCGGCGACGATGGGGGTTCAGCATTCGTGCAATGAGCAGCCCAATAACATGTAAAAGCTCGTGTGGTGCAATGTCAGCTTTCTTTGCTTCACGTTGCAAAAACCACTCTTTTGACCTTCTTCCTGGGGTGTGCTGCTTCTCAAACATCTTGTCAACTCGGGCCGTCAGGTTCTGAACAAAGTAGCGATTCGACTCTTCTGCGATAGTCCTCCATAGAGATTTTGGCATGAAGAAAAAAAAACAGTTTCAGCGGCGAATCGGACAACTTCAACACTTCTTCCGTCGGTCCATAATCTCCACTGTACAAATTCGGATAGCGTTGATCTGGCGGAAAATTGTCAGGATCTACGTACAACATGATTCGGGTTAGAACATGTTTTATGATACAACATCAACCAAATCTATTCATACCGTGTGTCCAACCGCTTGCTCTCATTGCGGCCATATTATCTGCACTCTTCGCGAAATTTGCCATGTCCCTCTTGTCGAGCTCGCTCCATGTCTGGACTGGTATTCCATCCAGTGACGATCGCCCATCCACTTCTACGTCAATATCAGAATCTCCGGAATCTTCATCGTCGTCGTAAATTTCACTCCCATCACTAGTATGTCGTCCGAGCTCGAGCTCATCGTCATCATCCACGAAACAGAATTCAGTTTCAGTGTCTTCACAATCCGAGCCTATGACATCGAACCCATCCATCGAGCCCTCCACTTCTTCTGAAACAATAACGATGGGGGATTGAACAATACCAGGAGAGGTTGGTCGACTACCTGCTGGAGAAGGACTCCCAGAATGTTGAGACGGTTCCTCAGTAGCAGCAGAACCCATTGTGGCCAGATTTTGAACAGGTGATCTATAATAGCAAAGTAAGTTAGTAACAGAGTGTACGTCCAACATGAGATCAAGTTGTACAGGTGTGGCGAAGTGGGTGAACACTTTTCGGCTTCCGGACTGGAAGTCGGTCGCCCAGAGTGTATAGTGCGTGGCCAAGTGGATTCTGGAATAAAACGTCCAGATGCCAAGTGGGGTCAGTCTCAACCTTCCGGGATCCTATGGGTATCCGGAAGGCAGAGTTGGCGTGTGACCTTGTGGTATCCTCTTGGGTGTCGTTTGTCTTCGTGTATCCGGTGTAGTCACCAATGAGTTACTTCTGGATGCCGATCAGGTCCAGATGTACAAATGCCAGGTACTTTCCAGATGCAGTCGTCTGGAATCAGTGAAAGACTAGTAGCAAAGTCTTCCCCTAGCGGTTAACCAATACAATACAGAGAGTTAATATGCAAATATACAGCCGCTCTTATTCTTTGTGGCCCTTGAGCGGTGGGCACTCCAGATGCCAGTCGACGGAGTCTGATTCCGGAACACTGGCTCGGTTCCGGGACTCTTACAAGCGCACCACTTCCGGATAACCACTTGGTTTCCGGAAGACAATAATCAAATGGAGTCCGGAATCACTAGAAAGTAATCCGGATAACCCTCAATATACAATCCTATCACACAGTAGTTAATTCAATACAGTTCCAAGGGGCTAACTACTAACAACCTCCTAAAAACGCAGTTATAATATGAAATGGGTATCCGGAGTCCGGAATACCAACTGGAATATGAAATAGGAAGCTCACTTCCGGATGCGCCCTCCGGATCCCTTACCTAACTTGGTCTTGACCTTTGTGGAGAATCCCGCGGCGGTGTACGCTGTCGTCGCGGCCTAACGCTGGCGGAGATGACCCCGAGCCCTCTTCTTGAGGCTGGTCGGCGGTTCTCGGCAGTGGTGGCTTGTGGGAACCTCCCGCACACTCACTTGCGTCCTTGGTGGCAAATTGAACTCTCTGTTATTTATGTATAAATATTTTGCTAAAGTCTCTGCTAAACGTCTTGATTTCACTATAGAAAGGGGCAGGGGGCGCGTGTCTCTGTCGCCGAAGCCCGAAGAATTCCGGCTGGTGCCGAGCACATCCTGGTCGGTCGTCTTGGTCGGTCGGTAATCACTTGACTTAAGTATACTTGGAGCTTCAACTGGATACTGGGTACAAATCAGGACTATTCAACTGGATACTGGGTACAAATCAGGATTTCCCCGGATGCCAGTCCTTTCCAAACGCCCTTGGTGTTCAGATTCCACGTGACCTTGGCCGGCATCTGGAGCTCTTTTCACAGGAAATACTTGGATACTGTATGTGTACCTGGTTCAGCTGTATCAGGGCTCCGGATGCAGTTGGTCGACTCGGGATTCCAGATCGGACATGGATTCCGGAGATTATCGAAGGTATTCCTGAAGCACAACGCTTACACCTTCCCAGATTCCCGTCCCAATGTTGTCAAATATCAGCCAATCAGCTTCCAGATCAATGGATGGTCCTGGGAGGCGGCTTCTGGGCGAAAATTCAAACCCACAGCTTCACAACCGTCCCTCTCATCAAGAGCTCTCATTGAGAGATTTACTTTCGAGCTGATAGATCATGATGAGACGAAGCGCGAATCAGTCTCGCCAGAGGCCACATCACACCTGGCACCCGGAGTTCAGATCTACACTCCCAGATTCCACTCGTGGTCACGACAACGGTTTCGGTTCCAATCAATATCCAGATCAAGACTTCACTCATCCGCTCACGGATCGCAGCTGGTCCAACTATCCAAGAGACACGCATCTCAGGTCGGCCCGTCCACATCCAGGTGTCACACATCCGTATTCACTATATCCAAGTTCCCGATCTCCAAATGACGCAGTCCCTGGGTGCGATTCCATCCATCGGTTGGCTGACGTGGCTTCTTTTCTGCGTCATGTCCCCGATCGCCCGTTCCCAGCATACGACAGAACCTCGAAGAACTTCGGCATAATTCGCGGTCATTTCACCATTTCCCAGCTTCCGACCACTCCAATGACGACGGCAAGCGGCACTACAGCGTCGCCAGACGCTTCTTCTGGACCCTTGGCGCCTCCCCCAGGCTACACCTTAGCAGAGGGCGACACTGGTGGTGATGGCAGCCCCAAGGAGGGTCCTTCATCTAATTTTGGAGCGACGTCGACGGCCGCAAGTAGTGTGACCACCCCAGAAGCTCCTGCAGCAAGAAGTTCATTAGGTCGATGGGACTGAATCCAGACGTTCGAAGCCGCTCTTCAAGCAGCCGAATCTGGATTCTCGCGTCTTCCAACTGCACTGAAAGGTTCTTCACCTGCTTTCGGAGGCCTCGATTATCTCGATCGTGTTCCTCCATGAGATGACGGATGTCATCACGAGCATCCTGGAGCGTCGCCTCCTTCTCGATACCCGCTTGAAACAGTCGCTGATCCCAATGGCTGGTCACGAGCTGGTCATCGCGCTTGAGCTGTGCGAACTCCGCGTAGACTTGTTCGACACCTTGAAGCGACATGTCACCTGCCTGTAGGAGCGCCTGCGTTCGAATGTCTCTCTGGATGACCTTCCGAAGCGACGAGACCGTTCCAAATACTCGTTCCGCGAGTCGCTCGTGTCCAAATTCTGTTAGGAGACTTGCAACTTCACGACGGACTGGGACGCTGTCCAGAAGGCCCTCCAGATCCATGCTCTCCAGGGGAGCCACACGGGGCGTCAAAATGCGAGTGCGAAGATCCACATGGTCTCCGACACAGTCATTCAAAGCTGCCTTCTCTCGCGTCGTCAGGCTTTCCACCGGCATCAGGACTTCCAGACCACCGTAGCCGTCTCTTGTAAAGGCACCACTTTCCAGATGAGGAAGAGTTGCTGGAACCTCAACCAGGTGGATGTTGTTATCACCATCGTGAACTGGAGGAGCTTCTAGATAGCTTGGAACGGACGGGTCGCTTGCTGTCGTCGAGATTCCATGCGCAGCAGCGTCTGAAGGCGAGAGGAAGCTGGCGTTCGCCATATTTCCAGAATTCTTGACGTAGGTGGTCAAGGTGGATCAGTGATTAACGCCCACTGGCAACGCCTTTTGGATCTTCTGGTTCACTTCAAAGATGGATCTGCTGTTGACCCTGCTTGGCGTACCATGATCACGGTCATCGCCGCAGATGATCCAGGTCTCGTGTCGACTCCTTTCGTCTCATTGAGTCGCCCTCGGGATCCGGATGGGGAAGAGTCCAAGCGGTCAGAGCCTCCTCGGCGTTTGGATCTCACTCGGACGCATACGTCCACACCATCAAAATCATCATCATCCAAGCGCAAGAGGTCGCCGGGGAGTCCGCCATCCAAGAAACACCATCGTGCTCCGGACACCATCCAGAGTCGTCCGTCGGACTGTCAAGCACTCATCTCACGACTGTCGTACGGACAAGTATCCTTCTGTCCAAGCAAAGCAGCAAGCGTTGACGTCCCTGACTGACTACCCGGTTACTTGGGACGACCTTCGTCTGGACCTCCAAGCACTCATGTTGTCTGGCGTCCAGTACCCGGATGCTCTCGAGTGGCTAAGTGACGATCGGGAAGCTCACATCACCTTCCGGTTGAACGCACTGGTTGAGATGCTTGTCCGGATGATGTATTGGAATTCTCTGGATAACGTCCACTGGACTAAGTACGTCCCACGTCGATACTTCACGATGGCTGAAGGGGTTCTCGACGGCCTTCAAGACCGAGGGGTGGAACCTGAATACTGGGCGAAGGTCTGGATGACGATCCAGATCCGAATGCCCTAGTGGTGGAAGCTGATGACGACGAGCAGGTGGACGAAGACTTTATTCCAGAGGCCGAGGGTGACGATGATCAAGCGTCGGAGTCTTCACGTCAACCAGATCCCGAAGACTTACCTCCAAAATCCAAGCGTCGGCGTACCAATCGTGACACCCTCAAGCCGACATCCCGGAAGTATCATTCTGGTCCAGGATACACAACGAAGCTGGCCAAGAAAGCTTTCTCGGAGTTGACTCCAGAGGACCTACAGATTATCGAAACTCCCAGAGAAAACACCGGTTCCTGGATGCATTATGGCGTCCGGATGAAGAGAGGTGATACGACAGCGGCTTCTCCGGAGCAGACGTCCGGGTTTCCGGACTACACTCCCAATCGGTACGATCTCGATCTCCTGAAAGAGCGTACCACATCCAAGGAACATGAACTCATCGCTCTTTTGGATTCGAAGCCCTAGGATAAGGTCTACCCCTTCGGCCTCGAGAACTCTTCTTCCATAAGCGCAAGGATCTCAGTGCGGACGCTCTCATTGCGTTGGACTCTTGGATCAGCTTTGTCGGCCGGCATACTCGCGCATTCTGGGAGGAGACTCATTGGCTGACTCTCGACACGTCGTATGGCGCATCTCCGAAGTTGGCCGCAATATATCGGGACCGGTCCAAGCGTCACACTTCTTTCCGGAAGAAAGCCCTTTCGTTACTCCGAAAGATGACTCTCAAGCTTCCCGACACCATCTGGAACGAGCCCGGCATCTGGAAGTACCCTTCTAGAATCTGCCACTGGGTCTTGATGGACCCAAGCCACTGTAATCCGGAGACTTTGAAGCCATACCCACTGTTGGAACAACTTGTGATTCTGGACACTGCCGAACCTGCACGCACACAATGGAGTTCCTGTTCGACGGATGCTGAACGTATCGTGCATCTGCCGAAGGAAGTCCAGAAGTCGTTGATATCCGCGGACAAGCGCATCCTGATCCGAGACCTCTGGAAGTATGGACGCTAGGAGATGTACACCGAATCGAGTGAAGTCCTTGCTCTGCATGATTCCATAAGTAGCGTATTCTCCATCACTTAACCACTCGAAATACATCTCAATATTCGTCGTCATCCAGAATACCTTCTGTTGTATAAGTCCACGTTTCGAAATCCTCATCACTTCCAAAATCCATAGCAATCCAAACAATCAATAATCCAATCGTAATCAAAACAAAATTCAGTCGTAGTTGCAATCCAAAAGTTTCCATCATCCGGACGTCCAAAGTCGGCATCTGGGCGATTAAACTCGTGGATGGTCGTCCCCGGCTTGGGTCAATGAAGTATCTGGAGCCTTTAGTCGTCCGTGTAACTTGACTATCACAGGACCCGAGATCACGTCGTTCCCCCTTTGAAAATAGTCACTTTCACGGTACTGGATATTTGGAGGTTCCCGTTCGTCTTCCGGAGAAATCATTCCGGATTCTGCGGACTCCGTTTCTGTACTTTCGGACGCATAAGCATGATAGACTGCCGACACAAACTTTCCGTGTCTCGATGCAGGCATCGGATGAGCTTGGTTTCCAGCTTCCGAATGACATTGTTCACCATGTTGATCTTGGATAGAATTCCATTCAGCACGCTTTCAGAATCATTCTCTCCGGCTGTCAGCGCTTCCGGATTCTCGTCGCTTGGCACACCCTCGATCGCATCGTAAAACTCTTCGTCCTCCGAGTCATCTGGAATCCGGATTTCTGGAATCACTAAGGGTCCACCTTGATAGGGACATTCTTCACGTGAATATTCCAGAGTCTTTATCGCCTCCGGCGGTTCTTCCAAAATTTCCTCCGAAACTTCGCTGATCGTCTTGAGCCCTTCTGGATTCCGGACATATGGACGTTCGACATCTGCATTCGAGACGGATTCTGGATTCAAACGAGGCGGGTCTTGTAAAGAAACCATGTGGACTCCAGGACCTCCTCGAGGTGGCCTTGTTATCAACTTCTTCGGTCATGGGTATTCCGGCTTCTGGACGCTTGGAGGTTGGGACGCCTGAATTGCTTGAAGGTATCTTCGTTGGCGAAGATGTTCCTGACGAGAGTTCGTGTTCTCGTAAATCAGGACTTCCCATTCACGATACCTCCGGAGTCCAGGTCGCACAAATCTTCCAAAAGGATAGCATCCGAATTCCACAATCTGGGCGACGGGAGTGTTCGTGCCTATCCAAACATCTTTTTCGGAAATGTTGACGTTCTTCACCGCGACTGCCCAAGACTTCGCACAATATATTAGCTGGGTCACCCAGCGATCACCTCGTCCAGCCCAGACTACTTCACGCTGCGGATTACTTTGGCCATAATTGATCCGGATGACCGCTTGTTCCCCTGGCCCCAAATAGAGGGTTTCCGGAGGCCGGACTTCCAGACGCAATCCTTTGCGTTGTTGATCGAAAGTTCTTCCTGAAAGCATGACGTTTTCTTCATCCGGAAGTTGCACCAATCCTTCAAGAATACACAGTCGTACTCCAGCGGAGTACATGAAGTCCATTCCCAGCAACACGTCAACACCTTCTCCGATGTTGGCCACCCAGAGTTCGAGAACGTAAACTACATTCAGACCCAGGGTGACTTTAACTTCGGTTCGGGCAGCGATGTACGTCGGGACACCTCCTAGTCCAGATACCCGGAGCGGCTTCCGGAAGTCCAACTTGAGCTTGAGCCTACGCGCAAGATCCAAACTCAGCATACTCACCGACGCTCCGGAATCCAAAAGGATATCCGTCCGAACATTATTCACTGCACCATGCACCATTGCAACCCGTTTAGACGTCTCCGATCGGTGTTCTTCCCACCATCCGTAACTCTCTCCGGGTTTCAGTCTGAATTCCACCGGGGTGTCATCCAAATTGTCCGGATTCCAATCATCGTCCAGAACTCCAGAATCACCATCTGGAGAAAGTTCGCAACCGGAATCCGGAACCCGAGAGCCGTCATCTTGGGTTAAAGTCATGCATTGATGGCTGACTTGTCGTCTCTTCAATTCTGGACCGACGTACGCTAACACACACAATTCTGGGGGTTTCTTGAGCCCGACGCGTTCTGGATCCCCATCCAGCGGGCTTCTTAGTTTAACCGTTGTTCCTTAGAATCGGCGTCCGGATCCAGAAGTTTCTTCCGGATGGCGGTTGGTACTTCCAAAGTTCCTTGTCGGATAAGGTTTTCCAGATCTTGGATTGCCTCATGTTTTCCACAGTGTCCCTCGTGGTACTTCCTACAGTAATCACACTGCCGCATCCGACAGAATCGTACCGGATGACCCTTCCGATGACAGCGTTCACACTCGATGTCTGCCCAGCACCGAGCGGAATAATTGGGATTCCGGAAACCTTGGCGTCTGGAATCCTGTTGCTCCGGATGTCTTCTGGAATCTGGACGATCCGTTAAAGATTGTGGCCTCCATCCTCCTTCTTGAAGAATCTTGTAGACTGCTTCCGAAAGATTTTCCATGTTAGGGATTCTGGATTCCAGATCATCGGACCTGCCCGTCGAGGGTTCTGGAGCCATCTTTTCTTCTTCATCTTCAAACGTCACACGGCGGTCTTCTTCATCCGAATCGTCATCACTTTTGGCCAGATATGCTCGTCCCGGACGTTTCATCGGGAACTTGTCTCGAGGGACGTTGTCCGCTCTGAAATCCCGCTTCGGAGGAGGGGTGTCGTAGTCGTCTTCCAGAGTCAGATCTTCATGCTGCTTCAGGACGTACTCGACATCTTTCAAACTCCGAAGGCGTTGACCTTGAAGGGTCGTCCGGAGTCGGGAATCCGAAAGCTTTTTAGTGAATGCCTTCAGATGCTGCTCCCGGTACTTGGATGACCCGTCAATCCGGATGCCAGCTCTATCCGCCACCTTGTTCAGACGGTAATAGAATTCCAAAGGTGTCTCAGACTTCTTCTGGAACATCGTGTAGTATCTCTCGGCATCTGTGGTCTTCGCCTTACAGTAGCGTTCCTTGAATGCCTTCAGAAAGTCCTTCCACTTCCTCCGGACTTTTGGACTCAGGTTTGCTCGCCAGTTCCGGACTGCCGGGGATAACTTCAGCTTCATCTCATAAATCTTCACATTATCCGCCCAGCCACCTTGCACCGACATGCTCTGGAATCTCTCCAGCCAACGCATCCGGGTGGCCAAAGGTGCCTTCTCATCGAAGTCTTCCAGAGTACTCGCATTGACAAATGGCTTGAACATATATGTTGTTGTCCCGCCTGCCGTCTTAGTCGTCACTCCAGAGGCCTTGTCCTCAATGAAGCTACTGTCTGAGCTTCCAGAATCATCACTCGACCCACTTGAGTCGAAGCTTGAGTCAGATGAACTTGGATCGTCGGACAGTATTCGCTTTCGGGATGTCGCCTTCCGGATACGTTTGGACGATGAGCTTAGCCTCCTCGAGTCGGTTCTTCTGGACGCACTCTTTCTGGCAGCATCCTCCGACGAGCGCTTCCGAACATCTCGACCCCTGCTTTCAGATGCACTCTTCTTCCTTGTCGTCGATTCCTTCTTCACCACTAGAGTCTGAGGCGTTGATGTCTTGGACACTTGTGCCCTAGGCGCTTTAGAATCAAGAGTGACGACTTGAAGAGCTGCTGCAAGCTGTGCAGCAAAGGCTTCGTCCGGGTTCCGAACAGCTGTTTTCTGGGAATCCAAATCAGATACGTTTGGGGATGGGCCACTGGATACTGGGTGCAAAGTTGCTGGATCAGATGATGAGTGACCTTGAGTTGCACTTGTCTCAGTCGGATGGGTGGCTACTGATCGCAGGTCGCGTACCTGTGTAGCCAGGAACCGTTGGACAGCCTTCGCCGCCTCTCCTTCTCGCTTCCGCGCGGTCTCCAATGCTTGGAGCTGTCTTCGCAGCTCCAACACCTTCTCGTCTTCAGCGGGACGTGCCTTGGTACGTGCATCCCGAACACCTTCCGAGCGCCTCTTGTGTGGTGGTCGTCCCGATGTCCTGATGTCCAGATTCCGGACTTTGCCCAAGGCTTCCTGACCGCGAACAAGGTCTGAGTCCTGATTCAGTTCCTTCATCGGGAACATCGCTTGGAACTTGGAATCCAGAAGTCTTTCTAGCTTGGCATCCAGATTCCCTGACAACCTCTCCAAAGCAGAACCCTGCTGATCTTCCATCCTGACCATGACCTCTTAGAGTTGATACATGGTATTCAGGGCAACTTGCGTGGATCCTGAGCCAGCTGACTTAGACGATCGTTCCGAACGGGGCGGAGTTTCAGAGGTCCTTCGGCGGCGGCTTTCAGACTTTCGGACACTTCGTGATCCAGATTCCTCAGTTGGCAGGGACCGTCGATCCGCTTCGCGTCGTCTGGAAGACGACTTGCTACGTCTCTTGTTGGATCCATCTCGCTTCTGCTCTCCCGAATCCGCGTCATCCTGAACACCAGGAGTGCGAGGTACTTGGTGGGTAACCTGGAACGTGATTCCAGATTCCGCAGTCGCTCCACTTCCAGATTCCCGGGCGGTCATTGCCATCGAGTTGAAACCTGAATGGGGCATGTGTGTCCTAGCACTCCGACTCATTCCAAATCCGGATGACTCCGAGGTACTTTCCTGAGATGTCCGGGTTCCGGAGGTGGCACTTGCCATCGACTCACTTGATCCTCCAGAAGTTCCAAACATGCTAGATGACTGAACTGAACTCCCGTGTTCCGGAATACTCCGGTGTGAAGACAAGTTGCTTCGGGACGACGTGAATTCCAGATCGGCTTCCAGATTCCGGATGACAGTAGATGGCACTGATGGCATCGACGAAGGTGCTGGTGACGGAATCGACGACTGTGGCGGCCGAGGCATTACGCGTTGGAGGCGTTTCGCTTGGACATCCTGATGGACAGGATCCCTTGGACTTCTCAACTTCCGGAATCCGGATGTCACTAGGAGCCCAGTGAAAACACGTCCCAGTAGGGAAGCTTCGTAATCCAAAATGAAAATGCTTCCACCTTGATAAGCGGCTTCTGGATGTACTTGATAGAGTCTTTCCCTTCCAAAGTCCGCAAGGGTCTGTGCATACTCCTGCATCCGGACCATTAACTGTCTCCACTCGATCATCTCCACAGTCAATAACTGTATCACTTCACCGACGACTTGTCGGACGAGATCCGGATGCACCTTGAAGACACGCGTCCGGAACCATCCTGGTACCAAGTTCACGAAACCAAACCCGGCTTCGAAAAGTAAGGTCTGAAGGACGGCAATACATTCTCGAGCTGAGAATTCCATTGGCGATCAAGCCTGCTTGTAGATCTTGGGCCGTTCCAAAAGTGTGACGCTGGATCTGAAGTTCCGAGATCCAAGCGTCTGTCTGTACCGGCATCAACATCCGACGATTAAGGTATTCGGAAGTCTTCGAAGCTGCACGAAGGAAGGCTTCGGAATTCGGACGCACGGGAGGCCAGTCGTATCTGACGTCAGGTGGAATGTCTCTTTCGGAACTATCGCGCTCCCAGCGTCTCACCTGCTCGGCCACATATGCCTTCGCGCGACCTTCGGTCATCTGGACTTCGGACGCAGTAGATGGGACATCTTGAAGCTCCTCCATTTCAGAATCGGGAATGTCGAATCCACTTGGTTCTTGCAGAGACACCTCAGAGAGCATCTGGAACGGCGGCTGGTCCGGATGCAGTGTTGGTATCCGGAGTTCTGGAATCACTGGCGATGACATGTAATTGTCTTCAAGCACAGTATCTTCCTGAACCGGCGACAGCGGGCAATCTTCCTGCTTCACGCGTGGTGACTCTTCCCGAACTCCAGATACGGCATCTGGATCCACTCTTTTCGGCGGAGGAGAATACGGAACTCGATCCTCCGCGGGGGCTTCAATCTCGACAACGTCGTCTTCAGATGCCTCTCTTCCGAAATCTTCAGCGTCACTCCTGACGACTTCAGACTCCTCACCTTCGGACTCCTCCTGACCGGACTCGTCCAAAACTCCTTCGGCTTCCAGATCACCTTCCGATCCAGAATCCTCTTCCTCCGAACCCGACTCAGATCCGGACTCTTCTTGCTCTGGGTCGCCTTCTCGATCCGAAGTTTCTTCCCGATCACTTCCGTCCAGACTTGCGTGGTGCGCATCCTCAACGGCAGATCCGGAATCCTCCTCCTGGAGATCCGGTAACTCCTTCGCTTCCTGGGCAGCCTTTCGCTTCGCAGCGTTGGCCTGACGAGCTCTTCTCATAATCGTATCTAAGTCTTCGTGCTCTTCAGGCAGCTGCCCCTTCAACCGACGCGACGATCTGGATGCCATACCGGATCCAGAATCCGCGTCTCTCCCTTTGCGCGCGCTTTCACTTCCAATCATCACAACCACGATTAGAAAGTTAGTTAGCACTCAGTTCCCCTGAAACTAATCGAATCAAATATAAAGTAACTCGGTTATACACTCGGTATCGAATCCGGGCACGCGCACCAGCTGTGGCGAAGTGGGTGAACACTTTTCGGCTTCCGGACTGGAAGTCGGTCGCCCAGAGTGTATAGTGCGTGGCCAAGTGGATTCTGGAATAAAACGTCCAGATGCCAAGTGGGGTCAGTCTCAACCTTCCGGGATCCTATGGGTATCCGGAAGGCAGAGTTGGCGTGTGACCTTGTGGTATCCTCTTGGGTGTCGTTTGTCTTCGTGTATCCGGTGTAGTCACCAATGAGTTACTTCTGGATGCCGATCAGGTCCAGATGTACAAATGCCAGGTACTTTCCAGATGCAGTCGTCTGGAATCAGTGAAAGACTAGTAGCAAAGTCTTCCCCTAGCGGTTAACCAATACAATACAGAGAGTTAATATGCAAATATACAGCCGCTCTTATTCTTTGTGGCCCTTGAGCGGTGGGCACTCCAGATGCCAGTCGACGGAGTCTGATTCCGGAACACTGGCTCGGTTCCGGGACTCTTACAAGCGCACCACTTCCGGATAACCACTTGGTTTCCGGAAGACAATAATCAAATGGAGTCCGGAATCACTAGAAAGTAATCCGGATAACCCTCAATATACAATCCTATCACACAGTAGTTAATTCAATACAGTTCCAAGGGGCTAACTACTAACAACCTCCTAAAAACGCAGTTATAATATGAAATGGGTATCCCAACTGGAATATGAAATAGGAAGCTCACTTCCGGATGCGCCCTCCGGATCCCTTACCTAACTTGGTCTTGACCTTTGTGGAGAATCCCGCGGCGGTGTACGCTGTCGTCGCGGCCTAACGCTGGCGGAGATGACCCCGAGCCCTCTTCTTGAGGCTGGTCGGCGGTTCTCGGCAGTGGTGGCTTGTGGGAACCTCCCGCACACTCACTTGCGTCCTTGGTGGCAAATTGAACTCTCTGTTATTTATGTATAAATATTTTGCTAAAGTCTCTGCTAAACGTCTTGATTTCACTATAGAAAGGGGCAGGGGGCGCGTGTCTCTGTCGCCGAAGCCCGAAGAATTCCGGCTGGTGCCGAGCACATCCTGGTCGGTCGTCTTGGTCGGTCGGTAATCACTTGACTTAAGTATACTTGGAGCTTCAACTGGATACTGGGTACAAATCAGGACTATTCAACTGGATACTGGGTACAAATCAGGATTTCCCCGGATGCCAGTCCTTTCCAAACGCCCTTGGTGTTCAGATTCCACGTGACCTTGGCCGGCATCTGGAGCTCTTTTCACAGGAAATACTTGGATACTGTATGTGTACCTGGTTCAGCTGTATCAGGGCTCCGGATGTAGTTGGTCGACTCGGGATTCCAGATCGGACATGGATTCCGGAGATTATCGAAGGTATTCCTGAAGCACAACGCTTACACCTTCCCAGATTCCCGTCCCAATGTTGTCAAATATCAGCCAATCAGCTTCCAGATCAATGGATGGTCCTGGGAGGCGACTTCTGGGCGAAAATTCAAACCCACAGCTTCACACAGGACACCATCCAATGATGTTGTATACATGCTGGACCTTCCGTCATATTGTACATCACACCACCTTTTGCGGTTGTACACATGTTGGAGGCCACTACATGTTGTACAGTACACCGCTGGAGACGTTGGATACATCCTGGAAAGTGAATATGTTGTATAATGCTCCCATGTAGCATAAATAGGCCCAACAACTGTATAATATCCCCATCTTAAACACTCCTTGTACAAGCAAATACTGTCTTAAGATAAAAGATCTGGCAGACATACGATATACCATCGGAAAGAGAATGAAAACGTACATTGTTTCCATGTGCGTAAAAAAGGGACACGGTAAATATAGCCAATAAAAGAGCAAGAAACGTCATATTTTTGAAGAATGCCTGTATAAGCTAATACAGACTTCATATAATAAATATGGGTGACGCACGACGTACCATCAAAACGATCATGATAAAGTGCATTGTTTCAATGTGAAAAAAAAGGACACAGTAGAAATAGCCAATGATAGAGCTAGAAACGTCTCATTTAAAAAAAAGCCTGTACAAGCAAATACTGTCTCCATATATTAAATATAGCAGACACACACAGTACCATCGGAAAGAGCATGAGAAAGTACATTGTTTCCATGTGCGTAAGAAAGAGACATGGTAGATAAAGGCAATGATAGAGTAAGAAACGTCTTGTTTTTGAAGAATGCCTGTATAAGCTAATACTGACTTGAGTATATTAAATCTGGGTGACAGATGAAGTACCATCGAAAAGAACATGAAAAAATACGTTAAATTCATCTAAGATATTTTGATAGTGTAAGTATAGCCAAACTTATGACGAGATTACAGTAGTGGGCGTTTCGGAGATATTAATGTGTAGTAAGTTTGAGTGAGTTTGCCTTTAAACTTGAATAACTTTACGAAGACTTAACATATGGTGAAGTCCGCTTCTTCTTAGACGGATTCAATGTAGAATTTGACGCGCTATACGATCGTACTAAGAACCATTTCAAGTCTTAGTATAGTTATGGACAGTCAAAGGTGAAATTTCACTTAAACATTTAATAACTTGGTCAAAAATAATATTTGGGAGTGTTACCAAGTTCCATCGTGTAAAGCGTCAGAAACTACGTTAGGGACATCTAAGTAGCGTCGCCTAAGTGCAAGTCTGGCCGAAGTTAGAATAGAAAGAGTGAAACTTTTAAAGGGAAAAACGCGTAGTAGTAGGCACACTACCAAAGAGTTCACGCTGTTTGGGCTCCGGAAATGACGAAAACCCAAAACTAATAATTTTAGGTAGCTCCGAACGGACTAGTTTAGGTCCGCGACACGCCTTTCCGAAAACTCAAAACCCTCGGACATGTCCGTACCGAGCCCCTATATTAACAGTATGGGAAAAGTCACGATCCTGACATTCTGTGGGTAGTGTATTTTTTGTATGGGATTTTAACCCAGGGACGTGTCGGTTTAGGAACTCTAAACCCTAACCCTAAAAAATGGCCCCCAAGCCGACACAGTGTTTGCCCGACTGTGGATACATTCTCGTGGATCTCGGCCTCACCGCCGCCACCCTGTCTGTGCTTCTAACAGAAGCCAAGACTCGTACGTATTCACCGGTTTTTGAGAAGGTTGGTGACGCAAACCACGACGCATTCAGAGCACAAGCTCGCGTCGTCAGCTCTCCGGCGGTGTTGGAGATTAAAAGTTGCCTTAACTGCTATTACCGCCTGTCTCGACGCAAGGTGGATCCCGTCAGTATTTTCGTTTATGCGTTCGAGGCCTGGGGGTAACGAACAGGAAAGTCACAAGGACTACCTGAACGACGTGATTGGAGTTTTTTTATGCAAATGACAGTTCTTTTCGGTCTCATGTGCTCCGAGGGCACGTAAAGAAGCGTAAATCTGAAGAAACAACATTAAAAATAAAATTCTTTTGAAAATTAAAGATCATTTTAAATGAATTGGCGTATCCCCAAAAGCGTGGAGGAACATGATGTTCATGGTAGGTGGTACGATCCGATAGAGTGTTATCAAGCGAAGTAGCCGAGTGGCGCCCACTTTTGCGGGCGGTTTGTATGTGTTTGGTTGAAATCCGTGGGGCTCACTGTTCCAGTTCGCCCCACTACTCACCATCGGCGCGCGCCGGTTTGCCGACGTACCTTCGCTTTGCTCGGTAGGATGTATTTTAGCCAATCACTGGGGCAGCTCACGCTATTATTGAAGCATTTTTATCGTACTTAGTATTATTCTAGCAGTCACCACCCGCTCTGCGGGCTCGGGGGGCAGGTTTTATTGGTACCCGTTCATCTCGCTCTGTCGAGATCGCCGCACTACTGCGCTTAGAGCCCGCTTCGCGGGTTGTGGGTCGGGGCAGCTCATTCGCTTCGCGAGCGCTATTGTTTCGTACTTATCGAAGCATTTTTATCGTACTTAGCTTAATTTTGTCCAATAGGGGGTTTCAGTTCTCGGTTTTCTGCGTTGATGGTTGGTCTGTTTTCTTGGCTAAATTGTAGTCTAGAAAACTGGCGAAAAATCAGTCAAACTGACCGTCTCCGGAGACGGTCGGCTTGACTGATTTTTTGTTGCCCAATGAAAGGTCGCCTTCGCGCGCATTAGAGCTTCCAGTTTAAATTGTCGCGCGCATACCTCGTTTTGAGCGCTCCAGTGCATACCTCAGGTGTCCTTCGCCATTGCCGCACAAGATGCCACCTCTATCGACACAAAAAAACGGGGGACGTCAGAAGGCGCCGAAGCAATCAAACAAGCCGGTGTCGAAGACAACTCGGGCAGTGGGCAAAAACCCTAAATCCAAGTACGTGCACACAACTGACCAGCAATTTCGTGCGATGGTAGAGTGGCTTGAGAATCCAAGCAACTACAAGATCATTGTTGGGGAGGCTACTACAGGCAAGTCTGTGGTGCATGGTGCTGGGATCACGAAGATCGACGGGTTCAAGCGGATGGCTGCTTATATCCATGGAGCTGTGAAGGCTAATATGTGTTCAACAGGAATCTACGATGCAGGAATCACAGAGCCATGGTTAGCACTTGTATGTCAAAGTCGTTGGAAGTCCTATTTCGCACGCTACAAATCCACACGCGACAAGCTCAAGCATCAAACTGGCTTCGGCATCACGGATGAAATGCTTGCCCACGGTATGACTCTTGAAGATATGGTTGAGAAAGCCTGCCCCTATTACTATCGTTTGGATGCTCTCTTTGGCGAGCAGTCAAATGTGGAGCCATCATCACACACTGTGGAGCTCGAATGTGAAGAAGGAGACAATGTATAGAGGCTTTTAGCAAATCCGAAATTTGTGTTTTTCCGGTTTGATCATATGCATTCTTGCCCTATTCACTGGTCTCAACAGGAAAGTTAAACCGAATCAACTTGTCCAAACCGGACGAAACAACCTATAGTTACTGTTCTATTGCTAATTATTACGGTTTATATCAAGAACCTAATTTGCGACCGTTCACAGCTAAATCGGCGGCACCTGCCATGGATCCTAGAGAAGCGCCGGACCGCAAGGGAAGATGCTGTCATAACTGACGGTGAAGCTACGGCATACGATCTCGACAGTGACATGAAGTGGTTTGTGAGGACTGCTGTGCGGGGAGTGCCTCGTCATCATCGTTCAGCGTACATGTACCAGCGCTTGCTTCAAGCCCGTGAGACTAGTAATACTCTGGAAGCTGCCGTTTTCTTTTCAGAGTTAGCTACAACGGCGAAACCGGTGACTACCCGACGTGTGCCTTTCAATTTCAACAGTGTGTCAGAGGATGAATCTCTCATACGATTCAGGTTTTCCAAAGCAGAACTAGTCATGCTCATTGATTTAATGGGTTTGACTGAAACTATAACGAGAGAGAGAACAAAAGCATCAGCAATCGAAGCTCTTTGCATTTTGCTGTATAGGCTGGCCGCTCCCGTACGTGGAACCGAGCTACAAGACTATGTGGTGAAGCGGACGAAAAAATTTTCCCGGAGAGGCGATGTCAGCCACGAACCCGAATAGAGTCGGAACGAGCGACAGGGGGGACCTGTGATCGCCAGATCTGGGTCGAATCAGATGAAGGTACGATGGGTCCCGCCGGGAACAGGCAACGGAGACACCGGCGAAGAAGCAAGTGGAGCGGTGTTCGTGGGTGATCCGAATCCTGCCGTGGTGTTCGTGGGTGATCCGAATCCTGCCGTGGTGTTCGTGGGTGATCCGAATCCTGCCAGAGGAAGAATGGGGAAATCAAGGATGTTCTCGCGCGATCAACGATGACGGGTCCCCAAGCGAGCATGATCAGCTTACCCTGGCGCCCCGAAGCCTCTAACAGCACGATCCAACTTCCCCGGGCGGCGACGAAGCGAGATCACGCAAGATCGCGCAATGATCCTCTCCCGTATAAGTACGAGATCAGCTCCGGATCAAGGTCAACCCCAGGCGCGGCGCAGACTCTTCTTGTGGCCTGATCCGGATTCTATGAAGGATCACCAAGCGGGATCAGGCAGTGATCAAGTCCCGATTAAGTACGAGATCAAGCTCCGGTTAAGTGCGAGATCAAGCTTCGGTTAAGTGCGAGATCAAGCTTCGGTTAAGTACGAGATCAAGCTTCGGTTAAGTACGGAATCGGCTCAAGATCAGGTTAGGGAACCAAGCTAGGGATCAGCTATGTAGCCAGTGTCATGTGATCGTAGGATAGTAAATCAGGATGGGATTAGTAGGCATAGGAATAACCATAAACAGACTCGAATTTGCCTGAACCACTCAAGTGTCTTCGCTACGCCTGGAACCGGGAACTACATTGGCCCTACAAGCGTCAGGAAGGTAAGGATACGTGACCTAGTATAGCGGTTAAGTCTGGATAATATATTGGCCAGCTTTGCCCTATCTAGTGAACTATCCTTTAAGTGTATACATCGGATCGGAAGGAATTGGTTGTTTAGCCTAAGGATCCAGTCGAATCTCGCCCCCTCAAGACCCCCGCTATCGGAAGCGGAAAACAACGAAAGGAAGGGACTGAATCCCGAACATTGGACTATTGGAAGACCTGGATCAAGAACCAGGCACCCGGATCAAGGCTCGAGAACTCGCCTACGACCGGGATCAAGTACCCCGAGGTGGAGTGAAGAACTTCCACGCCGCCTCAAACCCTGCGTCACTCAAGACCTTCTTCTCGTCCCAAGACATCTTCAGAAGTTACCTGGAAGAGCGTAACCCGCCTGCCGACGGGTACACAAGGTGAACACTACACGCAACAAGATCACGGATCATCGGGGACCCCTCCGTTAGTCGGTGTCTGGGCGCAAGTGGCGATCGCGATCGGCCTCAACCAGATTTTGGCCAGATCCGCTCCACCACAATGGTGCGCGTGCCCGGATCTTCTGGTGACTTCGGATATCACCGTGAGTCCCAAGAAGATGTCAAGATTAAAGAAGAACAAGGGGAAGAAGTGCCTACGAAGGTTGGATCAACGGAGGCACTGCTTAAAACGGAAAGATCCACAGATCAACAGAGTTCTGGGAGGATCTCTACTGACAGACACGAGGCAGACCTGGATCGCAATCCAGATCTCGAAGAAAAACCTCGAATTCCTCCCAAGGCCCCGTCGAGGGCCATTGCGGATCTCGATGAGAATCGAGATCCGCACACTTTTACGAGTTGATAAGGAATCAGCAAAGCTGAAACCTAATCTGCTCACCAAGACCACTGGTGCCTCAAGATCGACCAAGAAAAAGAAGATCAAGAGCACCCGGACGAAATTGAAGGCTCCAGACTCAGAGCCAGAGGATGTGATCAACCCAGGATCAACGATCACCAAGGACGCGATCGAACAGGCCTACTACAGGAAGAGGCTAAGCGAGACCTTGCTTAATGATCCTGTTCTTACGATCATACAAGTCCGCCAGATCGATAACCTCACCGGCCCAGTGTCGAAGCCCCGGATTAGCTCTGACCGCCTGAACGCGGTGAAGATCCTACTTGATCTGCTCCAAGAAGCTGGTTTGGTGGCTGGAGAGTTCGACCCAAACTCTCTATTTGACTTGGAACTGCAAGCGATTCAATCTGCGACCCATGATCTATTCGACTCCTCAAGATCTTGGTCGGCGAGCGCCTACTGACGCCCGACCCAGGCTATCAGACTGGGTCGTCATGCTACGCGTCAGCGACCTCGGAACCAGACTCAGATAGCCCGAGAGGGTTGCAACGCATGTCGTTAGGGCCCTCCGGCGCCAAGTTCCTGAAATCGCGTGTGAAGAAACAGGATACGCGATCGGTGGCCACAAAGCTGGAGGTCAAGATGCCCGATCAGCAAGAAAATCGCCGGATCCGGACGGACCAGACCGCGCCGACGACTAATTCCACTGGATCGAGCAACAAGTTGGACGATTACTTTCAAATGGCGATGGATCGTTTCTTGAAAGAACGGAATCTCGCGACACCCCGATCGCCGATCAAAGGGAGTTGGATGTTGAAATGGAGTCCGTCACGGCCTCGGATCCGGATGCATGGAATACGATCCGGACGATATGGGCATATCAAGTTCTGGTGGACAGATGTCGAGCCGAGCAGTGATCGCATCCTCGGCAATCGGTCAAGGAGGATCGTCGATGATCCAGCGGGTCCGGATCTCAGCGATCTCGGATCTGAAAGATTTTGCGGGTAAAGATCTGGACGAAGATCGCGCTCGGGCCTGGATCAGTAAAGTCAAGTCAGCATTTCAGCGCGATCAGGCTACGGAAGAAGAGAAATGCCTCACATTTGCAGATCTGATGGTGGGACCGGCAAAGAACTGGTACAGGCAGCTCAGTCGAACGACGAAAACCAAGTGGGCAGATCTGTTGGACAGTTTCCAGACCCAGTATTGTGGGTTGGGTATGTCGGTCGCGTGGCAATACTATCACGCTCGCAAACGATCGGAAGAGACTCCTCTCGATTATCTCTACCGGCTCAACGTGGCGGCTTTACGTGCTAGACTGAAGATCAAGGATGGGAGCCCTAAGGCCCGCCGGGAACATGTAGATCACTATATCGAGACATTGGGAGATCCGGAGTTAGCTGATCGGCTGACCCTACTCCGGCTGAATGACGTCGATGAACTTGAGGAAGTACTTCGTGCCCGGGAACGGGCGAAAAGCAGACAGCGTAAATCTGCGTTCGGATCGAAGTACAGACAAAAGGCACCGGCCAGTGCCCCGGCAGCACCCACCCGGGCGGTGGTACGGGCGATCCAAACCCAGGATCCGAGCTCGGAATCGGAGGAAATATCCGGATCGGACGGGTCCGATTCTGAAGGCGATCTCCGGAGAATATATCTTGCTGCGTCGGAAGACAAGCAGATCGGCACTGGGGGCGTCCCCCACCAACAGGATCAGTCGCGATCGCAGGTGAACACGCAAGATCGAGGCCGGATCGCGGATCGCAGGGGTACGTCGGACCACGATCGAGGTCGCTGTTCACACTGTGGATCGCGGAAGCATACGGATCTGGACTGCTGGAGACGTCTAACCTGCGAAAAGTGCGGGAAGAGAGGTCACCCAACAGATCGCTGTCTGTATACCTGCCGTGGTTGTGGGGAGATCCATGAAGCTGGAGAATGCCCCATGGAAGAATTCTACAACCAGATCCGCAAGTGGTACGACCCGACCCGACATGCCGGATTGTTCCCCGAGAAGGTGGAAAAGATGTTAAACTAGGACGCTCGCCGGTTTGGAAACCGGTACGAGCCGAGCGTTCTGAGTACTGCATCTATGCATATGTGAACAAGAAATCGAGAGATCAAGATAGGGAGAATTCGGATCTGCGCGGTAATACATGTAAGTTGCATTCGTATACTGCTAAGATCGCGAGTCTTCCCCGGATCGATGAGTTCTCGCGATCTGGTGCGGAAGTGGCTTTGGATCTCAAGGAAGGAGAATCCAGGGGGTATTGGAAATACCACGCACCAGGAAAATGGTTCCGCCAAGCCAAGATCTCAGGCAAGATCAATCAGGAAAGAGCGATCTTGCTCCTGGACACTGGCGCCGAGGTATCCATCTTGGATACCACCTTTGCTCGTAAGGTTGGGTGCCACTTTGACACTAGTCAGAGACAGGAGTGTGTTGGGATCGGCGATAATGTGTACACCACCGAGGGAAGAACGAGGATCAAGATCACACTTGCGGGATACTTGGTCTACTTTTTCGATATTTGGATCGGAGATCTATCCGGACAAGATGCGATCCTGGGTATGGATTTCATGATCCCGGCTGGGGTCCGGATGGATCTGGCAGAGGGATCGATGTGCTTACCTAATGAAGTGGGGATACCACTTAGTGGTCGCAAAAGATTATACGGGGAGAAGGTGAGATCAGTGAAATTGGAGGAAGATCTACATATCCCAGTTGGGGGATCTGAAGAGACCGCATCGAGAGTGAAATTATCGGCGACGGAGAAATTATGGGTGACCAGAGGCGACCGATGGGTACCCACCGTGGTAAATGGACCCGGCCGAACTCGGTACTTAGTGATCACGAATTTGAGCGAGAAGATTTTACGACTGGATCACAGATTACATGTCGGGATGGTACTTGATCAAGAAAAAGTTCCTCGCTACCCCGGGTTTGTGTCGGTCGGGTCCCGGCGTTACATGGAGTGGCAGAATCTAGCTCTAGAAGCGACAGTGGACGCAAGACCGGAACCTCAGGAAACCATAGAGATCCCCTTACCGTCGGTCGAACGGCCGACCTACGTTACGCCGCGATCTATACTCCGTCGAGGTGGGGCAATCAAGACCGATCCTGATCCTGCACCAATATCGACATTGGAACCGCGATCACCGACCGATACGGCCGAAGTCAAGGTCGCATTCATCGATCCCCAACCGGATCCCATGGATACCCCACCGATCACGATCAGTTCCGACAAGACCCCGAGTGGCGAAGCTGGGGGCGGTGAGACTGAGACGAATGGTGAGACTGAGACGAATGAGAGCTTGCCAGATCAGGCCCCAGGTCGGACAGATCGGACATGTGAAAAGGAAATCGAGGTAAAAACAGAAAAACCAGATTTTCAAATCGAGATCCAGCATGTATCCGACGCCGATGCCGTCCCCATGGTTAAAGACACCCCGATCTTGACAGCCAAGGACGACAGGCTGCGCGATCAATCAACGGATGAACCCGATCCGACATCTCCGGAAGGAATCGAGAACGCCGATCAGACCCACTTACACGAAAGTGGCGATTTTTCGGCCGAAGATCTAGCCGATAATCTCGCAGTAGTACCAGAAATCCAGATCTTCACCACTGAAGAAGTCAAGATCGAAGATCTGCAAGTAGGAAATCCGGGATCGGCTACCCCGGAGGAGATCGAGAAACTTCGACAGATTATTTGGAAGAAGCGACATCTCCTGATCGGAAAGGGAAACGCACTTCCTCCAGCGGCCAAGGGTGTTATATGCGATATCGACGTGGGTGATGCAAAGCCGATCGCACAACGAGTCCGAAAGGTGGCGCCACAGTTTCGCGAGAAAGTATCGGATCTTATCAAAGGACTCCTAGCTGCCAAGATCATTCGGCCATCGACATCGCCATGGGCATCTCCGATCGTGGTGATCATCAAGAAGAACGGTGTAGACATCCGACTATGTATCGATTATCGGCTGGTGAACGGTCTCACGAGGCTGATGATCCACCCAATGCCTCTGATCAATGACCTGTTAGAAGATCTTGACAAGGTTCTGTGGTACTGCTCATTAGACATGGCGAGTGGATTCTGGGTCGTATCAATGACCGATCGAGCTCGCGCGATCTCAGCTTTTATCACCCCGTTCGGCCTCTTCGAGTGGAATCGCATGCCGTTCGGGCTGAAGAACGCCCCTCAGATCTATCAACGTCTTGTGGACAACGCCCTATATGGATTTTTGAAGATCTCCCAGTCAGGGAATACGGAAGACTCCGCAGATGTGTTTGAATCAGGGATCCCAGAAGATCCTGGTCGCCCGTCGGTTCTAGGACGGAGATCATACATCGACGATATCTTGATCACGGCTGGATCATGGGATCAAATGTGCGATCGGGTGGAAGGCCTATTGGAGGCCTGTGATAAATGGAATCTCTCGATCAGTGTGGCGAAGAGCTTCTGGGGCATGGATAAGGTGGAATATCTCGGACACAAAGTGTCGATCGACGGATTGGAGGCAAACCCGAAAGACCTGAAGTCTCTGACGGATCTGCCATTCCCTGGGTCGCTCCGATCCATGCAATCGTTCCTGGGAAGTTTGAATTACTATAGTCGGTTCATCGAGGATTACGCGATCTATGCATCGGTCCTATATGAACTACGTGAAGTGGAGTTCGCAGAACTGAAGAAGCGACCAGATCTTCGAAAGATCATGGATAGTACGGACCCGATCAATCGAGATCCCGCTGCGCTTAAGTCGAATCAGGATGGGTCACCCGACACCTTGACTCAAAAGGGGAATAGTACGCCGGATCTTAACTTGGGGGCGACGCCTCCCCCCTGTTCAAGCAAGGTCGGAGCCAATCTGGCCCAAAGAGCTGGCGACGAAAGGTGGGGTAGAGCACACAGGGCGTTTACAGCCTTGAAAACCAAGATCGCGTCGACCCCGATCCTCCGTCACTTCGACATGACAAAGTTACCCGTGGTGATCGTGTATGCCAGTGACTGGGCGATCTCCGCCGCATTAATGCAGGAACACGACCAGATCTACCACCCGGTCGCATTTGCCAGTCGAACCTTGAAGACGAACGAGTTAAACTATAATGTTGCCGAAAAGGAGGTGTTGGCTCTACTTCGGATCCTGGATCTACACTACACCCTGTTGGTGGGACGTCGGATCAAGGTCCTAACCAGACACTCCACGCTTGCCTGGTTGTTCAAGTCTGCCGGCCTTCAAGGGCGTCTGGGACAATGGTCTGCTCTCCTGTCCCCATGGACACTCGAGATCACGAAGTGTACGAAGGGAGAGGATGAGATACTGGGGGCGATCGCAGCTAATATAACGCCTAGATCGGAGATCGACGAAGCCCTGATCGCGATCGCGCCACAGAAGGAACCAAGGCGTAAGATCCAGATGCCGATTCCCACCGTAGATCCAGGTGAGGAGCTATGGGTAGTAAGTTTCGACGGTTCGGCACGCGTGAAACGAGGAGGAGGCGCTTTCAGCGCGATCGTGTGGAGTTTGCCGGAGTGGAAAGTGATCAAGGCTAGATCAGACTATGCGGAGAGTCTTACTGTCAATGAAGCGGAATACCGTGGACTCTTGCTAGGTCTTGGCATGATCGCACAGTTAGAACGCCGCCGTTTGGTCGTTTGTGGCGATTCGAACCTGGTGATCCGACACGTCCGGGGCGAGATCGACTGCAAGGCGCCAGGATTGACGTTACTGAAACAGAAGGTGCTAGATCACTTGCGGAATTGGGGAGGTCATGAGCTAGTCCATGTGAAGAGAGACTGGAATGGGAGCGCAGACAGCTTGGCGAGCGCCGCGCTGCAGCGAGGAAGCGGGATCGAGGTCCACGATGAAGCAGATCGGTGCGATCTGGTCACCCTGAATCGGCTTGATGAGGTGTTGATCCCTCGAGTTGAAGATCGAACGGTGCAAGTGTCGGCCGTAGCCACGGGTGCAGCCCGAGCACGACCCGATGCCGCCGTCCTGCGAGAGGAACTGATCCGGGAGATGCGAGTGGATCGGATCAGGCGAGCCCAGGACGAGGAGGTCTGGATCGCCGGACTAAAGAAGTACCTGGCTGGGCAGATCGCGGATCTTACTCGAGCCGAGGCTGGATCCTACGCCAAGATCGCTTCCGAGTACGAGGTAGATGAACAGGATCTGTTGTTTTATTGCCCACCAGGGCCGAGATCAAGAGGTGATCGCGACCGTCTGATGAGACTCGTGGTTCCAGAAACGCTACAGCAGGATGTCCTCCACCACTACCATACGACTCTGGAAGGGGGACATCAAGGGATCGGACGCACTTATCAGCGGATCCGAGATCATTTCCACTGGAGGGGATTATATCGGAGTGTGCAGCGATACGTAGGCGAGTGTGTAGACTGTGAGACTGGAAAGGGGAGGCCCACGATCCGGGGCGAGTCGCCGGGGAATCTGCAAGCGACATACCCATTCCAGATCATAGCGATGGATCACATACCCTCCCTACCCAGATCCAACAAAGGCAACACCGAACTACTGATCTGGGTAGATCTGTTCACGGGATATGTGATCGCGAAGGCCAGTTCCTCCCGATCAGCCCAGAGCGTCGCCGAATCCTATGAAGAATGCGTGTTCCGCAGATTTGGCGCTAACGAGATGATCAGGCACGATCGAGAGCCGGGCTTCATGTCCGACTTCTTCAGATCGTTTAATAGGATCCTGGGGCAACGACAACGGGCGACGATGGCCTACCGACCACAGACCAATGGGACTGCGGAACGGATGGTGCAAACGGCCACTAGGGCAATCAAGATGTATGTTCAAGATCTCGATCAAAAGGACTGGGATGAATATGCGGAGAGATTGACTTTCGCCATTAACACGGCTCACGATCGGGTCCGGGGAGATACCCCTCACTATTTGGTACACGGATGGGACCCGAGATCGACGTTGGAAGCGACGATCCCGATCGGGTCGACCAGGCGCCATGACCGCGATCCAAGACGATGGAGATATCGCGTTCAGAGATACTACCAGCAGTCGAGAGAACAGGTCAACGCTAGGCTGCGAGAGGCGATTGCGGACCGAGCTGATCGACACAATGAGGACGTCGATCCGCATCAGATCGAAGCTGGATCACGTGTTTGGCTATACCTAGATCGTGTGAAGGAAGGGTATGCACGTAAACTCGCTCACCTCTGGCACGGCCCGTTCCGTGTTGCAGAGAAGCTCAATGAATTCACGATCAAGCTGGAGATCGCGGGATCTGACTACCATATCTTCCCGGTGGTCCATGTTTCTAAGCTAAAGCTGGTACGGAATTTCCCGGATCGACGGCGGATCGAGTTGACGGTGGATGAAGCAGATCGGCTCGATTTCGATGAGATCCTCCTTCCGGAAGACAGTTGGGTCCCGGATCTGGATACCGATGAGTACGAAGTTGAACGGATCTCGGACATGCGAAGTGGGAAACGAACTCGCTACGGCCGGATCTATCGTGAATTTCTGGTGCACTGGGTCGGTTATGATGAGCCAACGTGGGTCGACGAAGCTGATCTTAACTGTGGGGCCATACTGAGCGCGTTCCTACGTGACCACGCTAATCGGAACCGATTCGGCGTGATGCAGTCACATGAAGAGGTGTAAGGAGAGTCAGGCGAGGTGACAGGGTTGCCTCGCCGTGATCGAGGAAGCTGATGTGGAGGAGAATCCAGATCAGAGCGAGAGTTTTACATTTGTGTATGTGCATGTACGTAGGGAATTTGACGCTGGAAGATGGTGATCCGGGATGTCGAGATGGAGATGAAAGGGGATCACATTCTCAAAATGATGGAGTACGATGGAATGACTGTGGGAATGGAGAATACGAGAATTACGAGTGGAGATTATGGGAGTTACGAATGGAGATGGAAGAATGCAGAACGACCCTGGATGGGGTTCCGAATCCGGGCTCGGGGGGAAGCCTCGAGCAGGTGATCGAAGTGGCACGATTTACGAAGAAGCGGGAGGAGGATTGAACTTGCCGATAAGTCGGGGAATCCTGGTAGCGGGATGGTTGACCGGGTCTTGCCGATACTGGTTACGCCACGGATCCGCCTCGTCACACTCCTCCAGAGCCTCGATCAGGTTCGCCGGCTCTGGGACGTTCGCGTTGGGATCCGCCAGGTTGGCACGCCGAGAGACCACGCCGGGATACCAACGAACCACATCCACCGACGGAATGGGAAGGTGAAGGAAGAACGGATCCAGCAGGATGTCGAGATCGAACCACTGATCGCGCATTATGGCGGGGAAGGAGGCGAGGAATCGGCGCCAAGCAGACCCAGCCCGACTCCGCCGGGCCTTGCGAGCAACGTAATACCGCTGCAGTTCAAGATCCGCATCCTGCATGGCAGAGGTGATCTCGAGGTTGTGGGTGGCCTCCCAAAATGCTTGACGGTGCCGTTCCTCCAGAACGCGATAGGTGGCGGCCACGGCCGCGAGGTGTTCCCTCCTCTCATGCAGATCGAGGTCGAACGTAAGGGGACCCGGGTTCGCGAAGTCGTTCCACGGCTCCAGAGCCAGCAGATCAAGCACGTTCACGCCCGTGATCAACTCGTGGAGGTATTCGGTGCGGGGGTCGGTGCAGGCCCAGCCTGTATCTGGGAAGGAACAGCCAACCCGAAGGGATCAACAACCGTTTGCCCAGAGAACTGGCGATCAGACCCACGATCGAATACTGCCCGATCACCTGCGGATCCCACGGCACGATGTCAGCAGCCGCGAAGGTACGCTGCCGATCGTACCCTGGAATGAAAGAGGCGACCGGGAACAAGGGTGGTCGGAGCCCGGGGGGCGAGGAACCGCCGGAAGGAGGTGGCGGCGGTGACGGGGAACCCGGAGGTGATCCTGGAGACGGCGGGCCTGATCCATCTGGAGATGGGCTTGAGCCGTCAGGAGACCCCGATCCACGGGTGCCAGAAGGTCCGGATCTCGGAACCTGACCAGACTCGCGCCGGTGCGTCGAGATAGATCGTTGGCGGCTCATGTGTAAAATATCATCATCCTCGGAGTCCTCCGCCTCGTTGGAGCGTACCGATTCGGCTTCAGAACTAGTTCCATTGCTGGGTTCTGGACTTCCGTCCTCTTCGGACGGCGACGAGAATGGGTGCTGGGGATCGTAGTCGGAGTCTTCCTCGTCCTCATCCGGCGAACCACCCTCGGCGGGAAGTGATCCGGACTGATCCGTAGGCGCTGGGGTCGGATCAGGGGCTGGAGTGTCGGTTTCCTCCCCTCCGGCTTGCCCAGAAGCTTGATCCGCCAACAGATCCAGCGGATTCACCGTTGATCCTGCCGGGGTCGGGACCACCGTGGGTGTGACAGGCTGGGTTGACCCGGGAGCTTCGGTAGCTGCAGGTTTTAGATCACGGGGAGCTGAGGTGCTCCGAGCCGGACGCTTGCGTGAGGAAGGAGGAACGGCCGGGGAAGCGGAGGCGCTTCGAGATCTTTTGGTGGCACGAGCCGCCCGTCGATCCGCGATCCACGAGGACAACCGAGCAGAGGAATCCTCGGCGTGGTGCAGCTGTTGCTCGGCTTCGGCATAATCAGCGTCCAGCTCTTGGTGAGCCTGTCGAAGCTCCGCGTTCTGTCGCTGGAGTTGGTCGAGCTCCTGTGTCGCCGCATCCCGGGCGGAACGAGCCACGTCAAGGTCTGCGAGGGCAGACAAACGATCTTGGGTGGCATCGTCCAGGTCGACCTGGATTCGATCACGGTCTGCCGTTACTCGATTGAGATCTTGCATTGCCTGATCCCGGTCGAGGCGGGCCTGATCCAGGTCTGCGACGGCCTGATCCCGCTCAGCAATGGCGGCACGATGCTGGACGGAGAGCTGGTCCTGGTCGTGCTGGATTATTTCCAGATTTCCCAAGGCGTCTGCCAGATCTTGCTCCAGGCTGGATACGGCGGCGGCATCGGCGGTTGCACCCAGAGGCGGAGCGCGAGAATCCGGGGCGGATACGTCCTCCAAGGCGAGGTGTGCCCGAGCCAGTTCAACCTGGTGATCCTCTGCCTCGCGTTCCAGATACGCGACTTCGGCTCGAGCGGCGAGCAACTCCGCTTGGGTCCGCGTTAACTCCAACCTTAACCGAGCTTCCTCTGCCGTCGGGCGAGTCTGATCAGCAGGCATGGCCATAGCCGCTTGTGGACCTTGGGAGGAATCGTTCCTCTGCCAGCGCTCAAGGCTACGCTGAGTGAGGGTCAGGTCATGACGCACGGCGGCGAGCTCCCGTTCGCGATCCTGAAGCTCATCCCGGAGTTCAATCTCCGTCTCCCCGGCTATGCGAAGTTCGGCCAGCCGGAAGTCGAGATCCTCGAGCGCAGAGTCTAGCCGCGTCTGGATCCGGGCCAGTCGCTGCTCAGACTTCTGTCGTTCGGCGTCGTGCTGGGCTCGCTGATCCTGCAAGGCGGCGATCGCGTCCCCACCGATAGCATCTCCGGTTCCCGATCGCAGATGAACGATTTCGGCGTTCAGCCGCAAAATCTCCTCCGCTTGGTCATCCCGGAAGCGCTCCATATCCTCCATGTCGGATCGCAACCGGCGAACGGTGTCGTCCAGGTGGTCCCGATCGCGACACAAGGTTTCGCGCATCCGTTGGCTGTGGGCCAGCCTCGCTTGCAAGGTGACCAGCTTAGGGTTTACCCCGGGGGTTGAGAAGCGGGAGGCCGTGGATCGGGCGGATCGGATCGAGTGCTCGCTCGAGGGCGTTCTCGGCGTCAAAGGGGGCGAGGAAGGCGGATCGGACATTTCGAGGGAGTGGTGGCGCTTGAACGACTTGTGTTCCAGGTGGTGAATGTGGAAATAAACCCGAAGTGAGCTGCGGCAGCTCAACTTACGTGCTGGGGGCGGATGTGGTGAAGCGGACGAAAAAATTTTCCCGGAGAGGCGATGTCAGCCACGAACCCGAATAGAGTCGGAACGAGCGACAGGGGGGACCTGTGATCGCCAGATCTGGGTCGAATCAGATGAAGGTACGATGGGTCCCGCCGGGAACAGGCAACGGAGACACCGGCGAAGAAGCAAGTGGAGCGGTGTTCGTGGGTGATCCGAATCCTGCCGTGGTGTTCGTGGGTGATCCGAATCCTGCCGGAGGAAGAATGGGGAAATCAAGGATGTTCTCGCGCGATCAACGATGACGGGTCCCCAAGCGAGCATGATCAGCTTACCCTGGCGCCCCGAAGCCTCTAACAGCACGATCCAACTTCCCCGGGCGGCGACGAAGCGAGATCACGCAAGATCGCGCAATGATCCTCTCCCGTATAAGTACGAGATCAGCTCCGGATCAAGGTCAACCCCAGGCGCGGCGCAGACTCTTCTTGTGGCCTGATCCGGATTCTATGAAGGATCACCAAGCGGGATCAGGCAGTGATCAAGTCCCGATTAAGTACGAGATCAAGCTCCGGTTAAGTGCGAGATCAAGTCCCGATTAAGTACGAGATCAAGCTCCGGTTAAGTGCGAGATCAAGCTTCGGTTAAGTGCGAGATCAAGCTTCGGTTAAGTACGAGATCAAGCTTCGGTTAAGTACGGAATCGGCTCAAGATCAGGGTTAGGGGAACCAAGCTAGGGATCAGCTATGTAGCCAGTGTCATGTGATCGTAGGATAGTAAATCAGGATGGGATTAGTAGGCATAGGAATAACCATAAACAGACTCGAATTTGCCCTGAACCACTCAAGTGTCTTCGCTACGCCTGGAACCGGGAACTACATTGGCCCTACAAGCGTCAGGAAGGTAAGGATACGTGACCTAGTATAGCGGTTAAGTCTGGATAATATATTGGCCAGCTTTGCCCTATCTAGTGAACTATCCTTTAAGTGTATACATCGGATCGGAATGAATTGGTTGTTTAGCCTAAGGATCCAGTCGAATCTCGCCCCCTCAAGACCCCCGCTATCGGAAGCGGAAAACAACGAAAGGAAGGGACTGAATCCCGAACATTGGACTATTGGAAGACCTGGATCAAGAACCAGGCACCCGGATCAAGGCTCGAGAACTCGCCTACGACCGGGATCAAGTACCCCGAGGTGGAGTCGCCGCCTCAAACCCCTGCGTCACTCAAGACCTTCTTCTCGTCCCAAGACATCTTCAGAAGTTACCTGGAAGAGCGTAACCCGCCTGCCGACGGGTACACAAGGTGAACACTACACGCAACAAGATCACGGATCATCGGGGGACCCCCTCCGTTAGTCGGTGTCTGGGCGCAAGTGGCGATCGCGATCGGCCTCAACCAGATTTTGGCCAGATCCGCTCCACCACAACTACTTCGGTCGCTCTGAGAGCCGGATATCTAACATTTGCTGGCACACGTTGAATTTTCTCGATGACAAGTATAAGAAGCTACTACACCTTTGCCCGTCCAATCTGGGAATAGCCTCAAGCAATGTGATACCGTCATTTTTACCTTATCGCAAATATCACACTACTACTCGCTAAACATCAATGAATCAGGGAATGCTTGCAATCAAGCAGGGACTCGCAAGGTGATGAGCTGCCGGTCAAAACTTGCTGCCTGCTTGCCACGCGCGAAGGAGCCCGCCTTCGCGCCCAAACCTGCCGCCTTCGCGCCTGAATGATCTCGTTTTCTACGCCTCGCCCCGTATTCACCAATGTACAACCCTATCGAGAATTTCTTCTCGGTGCTGAAGGCTCACATTAAAGAGCGTTTTTGGCTTTGGATCGTGCCGAGATTTGTGACCGCAGTAACATGGTGGACGAGGATGGCAACCCCCTGACCATCAAGGAGCGCACGATGCGCTTCCTGGAGCGAGCTGCTCATGCCAGCATGAAGTTCATCACGCCAACGTTGGTCACCAAGATGGAGCTTCACGCCCGTGACGCAGTGAACGCGGCGGAGGTGATGAAAGACATGGTGTACGGCGCGTAGGCGATGCACAAGCCAGACACGTTGTGTCGGTTCGCCTTGGATGCTAGCATTCCCTGATTCATTGATGTTTAGCGAGTAGTAGTGTGATATTTGCGATAAGGTAAATATGACGGTACCACTTTGCTTGAGGCTATTCCCAGATTGGACGGGCAAAGGTGTAGCATTTGGCGGTCACATCGCAGCTACACGACTTTGTGTGTACGCAAATGCAATCTTTGAAGCCGTATCGCCGTACACAAACATTTGGAGCTTTATTGATGGCACTGTTAGAGGTATTTGCCGTCCGAAGCCAAGGAAAAAGGGCTCTGGAAAGATGTTGACACAGCAATCAGTTTATAATGGTCACAAGCGCAACCATGGCCTCAAATTTAAGACTCTAGTCAACCCTGATGGACTTATTATCCATCTATTCGGGCCATTTCCTGGGCGCAACCACGACATTAAGATGTTTACCGAATCCGGCCTTACAGACCAAGTTCGTAGCGATTTTCGTTTTGCCGACTACAGAATTTTTAGTGACTGTGCTTATGGCCGGGACGATGTGATGCTGAGCCCATTTGAAGGCGCAGTTGGAAACCTTACCGAGGCGCAAAAGGATATTAACAGCAAGATGAGCAAGGTCAGAGTGTCTGTCGAGTGGTCTTACGCTCAAGTGGTGAACTATTGGAAAACACTTGACGTCAAGTCGAATCTTCGTGTCGGTACACAACCTGTTGGACAAATGTATCGCGTTGGTATCTTCAGGGTCAAACCACCAGATATCAGAGAATATTTGAGGACAAACAGCAATTAGGCAGATTTTATTCATTTTAATTGTCTTTCCGACAGATTGCTACACTAAAAATCTTGGCACACTCAATGATGAGGTCTTGATTGATTTTCTGTAGACGCTCTTGAAAGCGAAGGTGTTGGTCATCTCTTTCTTTTTCAAAAATGAGTCGTTGTTCAAATTGCAGCTGTGATTGACGGAGCTCCTGTTCCTTCAGCTCGAACTCTTGTCGCTGACGTTTTTCTTGTCGTTTTATCTCCTGTTGAAATGCGTTCACCCGTTTTGGTGTCGATCGTGGTGTTCGTGATGATGCACCTGATACTGTTGAACAACGAGAAACACTGCTGTCTGGATCACTACAATCTCTAACAGAATCATCGGAGTCAGATTTTGCACGAAGTGCCCGGCGACGGGCGCTTTCTCGAACTATTTCTTCAGCGCACATGGCTAATTGTTCATCCTTTTGTTGTTTTTTGTTCTTGATTGTTTTTTTCTCTGACTTGAAGTGGTCTTCCAGCGCCACATACTCCCGTACAAGCCCTTCGCGCTCATCGTAGTGGCTTTGGATGTTAACAGCATCAACCGACTCCTCAATCCCGCTGCCTCAAGCAGAAGCGGCTTCGGAATCCTTGAATATTTGCTTCAGAAGCGTGAGACGATCACGAATCTGCTTCACGTTGACCTCCACACCAAAGGCAGATGAGAGTGAAGCTGCAACATCGCTCCATACGCGGAGTGTCGTACCACGGACCGCTGCAAAAGGCTTGAGGCGTATGAGCTCCCGCAGCAACTCTTTATCCTGGTCATTCGAGAATCGGAATACCATTAGATTAGGCGGCAGCTTTCTTTCTGAGCTCGTACCTGCGAGTTTGTTTGTGCTATTCTTAAGTGGATTCGTCCTCAAAACTGACCTTGACTACCACATGGTGCTGTCCACATTTCGGTTTGATGCTAAAGGCGCATTCAACCTATTTTGAGCAACCGAACTTTCGTTTGAAAATTAGAAACCAAACTAATTTGCTAAAAGCCTCTAATGTATGGGGGTGTGATGTGGACGTCTCATTACCTGGTAATGAGGAGGCCTCAGTCAACACTGATGAAGAATTTACTGTTCAACGCGATGCTGGACCAGAAGAAAGCGGATTTGTTTCATCACTCCACTTTGATCTCCTGTCAGAAGGAACCCAATTAACACCTCCAACAGAGACTTTATCAACACCTACAAGCGGGATCTCAACAAGAACACAAACAACGTCGTCTTCGTCATCCACCCCCGTCGCTAGCGTCACGCGGCAACCCAGACGCTGTGCAGAGCGGAGCTGCACGAGGTATGGACAAGGCAAACAACTCCAAGCGCCGAGACTTTGCTAGTATTTACACGGAGGCAGCTGAGAAGCGCCTCCAACTGAGCGAAAAACGTCTTCGACGAGACTTTTCTCTCAAAGAGAAGCAGCTTGAGCAGGAAGAACGTTTCCGCCAACAAAATATCCAAGAACGGGAGCGGGAACGCCTTCATCGAGCCGCCGACAAACGAGTTGAAGAAAAGAATCGCATGGCTTTACAACTGCTTTTAAACGGTAAATCCGTTGAAGAAGTCAATGCGGTCCTGGCTGTATTTTTCCCGGAGTAGTGGTTTGCCAACATCATGACATCGCCACATTTGTGCAGTTTCACTTTTTTTTATCTAGTTCAATGTCGACAATAATTTTACTTTTAGTCGTTCTCTCTTGTTATAACCCGCTCGAACACTTTCATCATCAGCTCCGGTGTATTCATCATCGCCATCGTCAGAGAGACTGTCATCATCCCACAAATCGTTCAGCTCCAACCCGATATTGTGCAGCATCGCACACGCCAGGATGTGGTTGTTGACGACCACAAAGTCTTTCTTCTTCCGAATCTGTGTTCGTATTCCTTTCAGCGACATCCACCGATTCTTGTAAAGACCAATTGTGTTTTCAACAATAACGCGAGCGCTGCAATGAACGTCATTAAACGCGGTGTTGTCGCGCTTTAAGGCTGCTGGTCGCTTGAACGGAGTAATGATAAACTGTGACAATGCATACCCAGAGTCACCAAGAAGATATTGGTCGCCTGAGAAGTGCTTAGCAGTTCGCCGCATCACCAGAGATTTCGCAAACACTGTGGAATCCGCGCATGAACCAGGCCAACCCGTGTATATCATGAGAAATCACTTGTCTTCTGTAACGGGGTTACTCGGCGCTGCGCGCCTTGGCTACAGTTGGTGTGGTATACACCGGCCAGGTCACACGTCACAGATCTGTGTATGGTACATCGTATCTAACACGTCACATGTACCCATGTGAGGGGGGGGGATATGCTGAGAGCCACACATTACATTTTGATTAGGATTTAGTATGCTAGATACTAAATCCATTACATTTAGGATTAGGGCAATAAAGTCAATAAAAATCAGTTTGCATTTTACATAATTAGTGTTAGTTCCATTATTATAGGGACACTGATTGTGTGAGTCCCGTATTTAGTGGACTACTTGGTTCTTGTATAGAACCGAAGGCTAGTGCCTTGCAAGCAGGACTCTACGAGTCACCTAAACTTCATCTGTGCCGTGCACACCTACGCAGCCCCGCTGCATCTTCATTGCAGACAACTTGCACGTTTAGTGAGTAACGACACTTTCTGTTATAATGCAGCGCGCCATCGATGTGTGGTTTCTGATCAAAACACACATGGGTACCGTCCACCATGCCAATCACCCCTGGTAGCCCGTAGCGTTCTCGATGAAATGCTGATGATTCGGCCCTACGCGCAGCCCTACCGTCTTACCCCGTACAAAACGGTTAGGCGTAATAATTTGATAACTACTTCAATAAAAAAACAAGTAAAAACCAATTAGAATGCCTTGACAAATACAAGGACATCTTCGAGGAAAGGGTTCTACCACATGAGCTCCACGACAATATGCCACGTGCTACCAACCATTTCTGACAAGAACTTCGACCGCGGGCTACCAACCATTTCTGACAAGGACTTCGGCTATTGATCTTCTTACTTTCAAATTCACTTTCATCACGAAAACCGTCTCCTCACCGCTATGCCAAGCTATCGTCGCAGCTACAGTATCGCTCAAAAACTGGCCATTCTGGCCGAATATGAACCTGGTGTTGCTGGAAGCGGTTTTCACGCACTTGCTATCAAGCATAACACCAATTCGAGTACCATCAGAGGGTGGTGGAGCCAGAGAGAAAAGCTAAAGGCTGTTCTTCGCAACACACAGGTTGCGACGCGTACTGTACGCCGGCTCACTGGCGGTGGAAGGCGCCCAGCTCACACCGAGCTCGAACGAAGCTGTACGAGTGGATTGAGGCACGAAACCGGAAATGTTTACGGGTTAAGGACTCGTACATCCGCTTGCAAGCGCGTAACATTTTCCAGCAACTTAACGGCGATGCCAGGGCCGATTTTGAGGCCTCCTCAGGTTGGCTCGCTTGGTTTAAATATCGCAGAAACCTGGTTTCTCGTCGGCAGACGACTTCATGTTCGTTGCCAGCTGACGCACCTGCTATTTGCCGTGCATTTATTCAGCAAGTGCAGCACCTGATATCGAAGCACAGTATTCGGCCGAAGAATATCATCAATATGGACCAGGTCCCGCGGTACTTTGAGACAGAACCGAACATGTGGAACGATGACCTGCTTCTCTCCCATGCAGAGAGGGTGATATGCGCTCGGGCAGAGACACAGCTTTACCGAGAGCCTGTGCTGTACCTAATCGATTCCTACGGATGCCATGTCAAGCTGTCAGACTCCAAACGCTTAGATCGTTACAATATTTACGTAGTGCTGGTTCCACCCAACCTGACCAACATCTTGCAGCCATTGGACGTTGCCGTGAACCGCAGCTACCAAGAGTACTATCGATCTAAGTACGATACCTACATCAGTTCGGCTCTACAGGATCCCAGCCTCTAGACAAAAGCAGGGAATCCAAAGGTCCCTCGGTACGGAGCTGTAGCCCAGTGGACGCTTGACTGGATTGCCATCAAGAGTGCTGAAGACGTGAAAAAAGCCTTCAGGCTATGTGGGGTGGGCACAAAGGATGGCTTTACTTTGGATAACTTACACAAGCCCTTGAAAGATATACTTAGCCCCGACTTCAACGTGAATGCGTGGCACGCAGCCTATCAACACCTCGTAGACGATGACACCGATGGGAAATGGGTTCTCTGTTCTGCTCCAGACTGGTACATACCCCATCATGAACGATCCAGCTTATTTTTGCTGTCTGTCATTTGGACTGAACGTATCTGTGCACGAGTATGTGTCTGATCTTACGAACTACATGGCGACACTGGAGGATTTGTACGGTCTACTAGACGACGATTATCTGACATCACTTAGGGAGGGGGAGGTGGCGCCAGGCGAACTTGAAATTTACGCTGCCTCAAAATTGCACCGGTGGAACATCACCCTGAAGACTATTGACAATGACAGTCGTCTGATATCCAGTTTCATCTACACTGTTGAGAACTCTACCAAAGATGTTGTACTTGTGCGTGGCGGTGGTTATTTTGCCATTGAGACGAATGGATATCTGTTGTAGGAAATGTATATAAACTGCTTTTTTCATAGAATAAAATGTTAGTTCTGTTTTTTCTAATGATTGAAATTGACAAGCGTTACATACCTTTCTTGTGCGGGGCATTAACGAGTTTTTGACTCGCGACAACCCTCTTCCCATATATGGGCCCTCAATTGACACGACGAGGTTCGAACAGTGGACCAGTGGCTTGCCAATCCATGCTCATACCAGTCGAGCCGTCAGCACAGAGATCGGCAATTGACTAACTACCCATTTTTAGCTGTTTGTGATACTGAACTTCTAAGATTCTCGTTTTGTTCGTTGCATTGCGCCTATGTGGTCTAAACAAACAGTACGCACAGTATGCGCTCTATTTTATTAGTGCGGACGCGCGTAGTATGCGGGGTAAGACGGTAGGCCACTTCATGAAGCGAGCGTAGTGCTGTAGTAGAGCCTGACGTACCCGCTGGACATACGCCGTCACCTACTCCGTAGTGACGCACCAGTTTCCAGTTTGAATTTCCGTTCCCGTAGGCTCCAAACCACTCGAGCGCAATTGCAAGTTGTATGGCTGCATCTCGCTGTGGTTTGTTACCTCGCTGAGCCAAACGAGCGTCTCCACGTATGAGCTGCCATACGAACTCAAAGGTCGGCTTTGTTACAAACTCATCATCTCTTAAGTCAAAGACAAGGCGTCTATGAGCGTCTGAGCACACAACATTCGATCGTGATCCCAGGTATCGGTTTAACTTTACCCCACCATACAGGTCTTGCGCCTCGTCCAGCAGTTGCTCCTCTGTATCTGAGTCTTCGCGCTTGCCGAGAAGGACCTCGCAGAAGATCATGTTCGACAGCGACCTCAACAGCTTAGCTCGTTCTTGCTCCGGCATAGGTTCTTGCACTGTGTGTAGCTTTAGAATCTCTCCACGATGTACGGTCGAGGATCTGTAAAAGACCGCGCGATCTTTGTGTTAGCACCCTAAAAAACAGACAAGATAACCAAAAATGAAAGGGTTTTCATGCATGTTTTCTTGACTCATTTTTGGAGTGAAAAAACGACAACTGAAATTCCCTAATGAAAATTTTGTGGTCGGGTGTGCGGACCACGGACAGACAGACACTTTGCGTTTTTAAAGACTCGTGGACTAGCCGAGTGCCGCCCGCTTTGCGGGCGGTGTGTATGTGTTAGGTCCCAACCCGTAGTGCTTGCTGTTCCAGCTCGCCCTACTACTCTGTAGCCCCTGCCTTCGCTTCGCTCGGAGGGGACAAAAACATACACAGTGTTTCATATGCACAGTGAACATGAATTTGTTGTTATGAAAAATGCAGTGATCTCCTTCTTCCTCTTGCTTACAGCTCGAATATCTGTCGATAAACAATATTCTGTGTGTACACTCCATCGGCGTCCACCTGGTCAGGATACTCGATCATCACCTTGAGTCTCGACCGCGCTGTCACTCTCGATAACGCCACGTACAGCTGTCCGTGTAAGAAGCAAGGAGTCGCCAAGTATAGTCCGAGATTTTGTACCGTTTGTCCTTGGGCCTTGTTGATTGTCATCGCAAACGCTGGTGCACTGGGAACTGCTTACGACGTAGACGGAAGGGGAACTCACGCGTGTCCCCGTCACTGAGGAACACAATCCGCGGAATGAACACATGCTGGCCGTGGCGTTCCCCTGTCATGATGGTCGCATGGATCACGTGGGGTTTCAGCTCCACAACACGGAGGCGCGTTCCGTTGCACAGTCCAAGATTGGGATTCAGGTTGCGCATCATCATGATCGGCGCACCCTTCTTCAGAGTTAGTTTGTGCGGCGGGATTCCGTTCATATTCACTGAATGCAGGAGTTCAGGCTCAAAGTAATCAGCGTCACCGTCATTATCCACTGAATCGTTGGACAAATACTCCTGGGCGTCACCTTCCAGCTTCTGAGAAACAGCTTCGTTGATACGCTGCACAATCATGTTCGTAGTCGTCAATATCGTTCGGTTGGCAAAGTACTCATCCGTGGCGATCTCAGGGTTATTAATGTCTGCATACATCTCGTCAATGATGCGTCGCATGCCTCTGGGAGTGGTGCCAGGCCGAACCTCTTCATCTTCTTCTTCCGGCTCCTCCCCCGGTTCGCTCTCAATCAACATGTCGTTCGGGATCTTGATGAAATCTGGTCCAAGTCCAGCATTAAGTTTGTGCCTTCCTTCGCCCACTTGAAGGAGAAACTCAGAGAATGCTGCCAGTTCTTCCGCTGTCGTTTCATTCGCAGCCGACCTCACACGCATGTTCTCCGTAAGATGAACTTGTTCGAATTTTCTCCACAACTCCGAAGACTTTAGACACGCGTCGATGGTATCGGCAGGCGTTCCCTGCAGTACCACTGGTAGAATTTGTCTGAAATCTCCTGAAAGGACGACCACTTTCCCGCCAAATGGTTCATCGAGGTCCAAGATATCCCGTCGCGAACGGTCCACAGCCTCAAAAGCGTGACGATGGGCCATCGGAGCCTCGTCCCAGATAATTAAACTGGCCATCTTGATAAGTTCCTGCAGGGCGGAGTTCTTATTGATCGCACACGTAGACTCCGCATTCAGCTTTAGCGGGATTCGAAAGGTAGAATGTGCAGTGCGACCACCCATTAGTAGAAGTGCGACAAGTCCACTCGAAGCTACCGCAATGGCAATTTTCCCAGACAAACGACCTTTGCCAGGATGTGCTTGAGCAAGGTTAATTTTCCAGTACCACCAGGTCCATCCAGAAAAAATAACTTGGTGCCTTCTGAAGATCCATCGACAGCCGCCATGACTTTCGCGTAGATAGCTTGTTGACCTTCATTAAGTCCATCCTCATGCTCCACAATTTCTTGAAGCATGTGATAGTCATACGCCATGGTCTCGCGGTCAATCAAACTGTTGTTGGTCTGGAGTGTGTCTCGAAGAAGCAGATCAGGGAAATCGGCAAGTTGTGGAAGGTCAAACTCATGTACCGCTTTCCCACTCACTTGAAGCAACTCGTTCAGACTCTTGAGCGTGTTAAACATCACCACGTCGTCCCTCGCTTGGCCTTCCATGGCGCGGAATCGACGGTGGAAATCCTCAGACAATGCTCCGTAGTAATTATCCCATAGCTGACGCACCTGCCCAACCTGAGAGTATACTAACAGCGTAGCAAATAGCTGACGCAGTTGATACGCCATCTGGAACGTCGCGGCTTCCTCCATACAGACTGCCCACTCCTCATCATTCTCGAGATATCCTAGACGTAACGCGGCATCCTTATACGATCCACATACGACGTTATCCACAGTCCGGATATCCTGGAAAGAAGTAGGTCCTTTGCGATGGCATAGCAAGACGCGTAAGTAGAACCTCTCCTCATCTCGCGGAGACACGTGAATCATTCGTCGTAGTGCGGCTTGATACTTTTTGCGGCGGACCCATATCTTGTGTTTGTCCCATCTAAAGTACTTCGGCACATCCTGATACACGATTGTCTTAGCTACCTGGTCTTCGGGCGCTCTACTCGCACATATGTCGAAGAAGGCAGTAAGCTTCGTGCGCTCACTACGATCCATGACGCGTTCCGGATCTTCGGTCTCGCGGAATACCACCACCTTCTCACCTTCGAGGTGTACCGTGAGCTGGAAAACCGCATGGGACTTCCCTTGCACTACGTGCCCGAGGAGACGCATACACGCCTCAATGGGAGAGATGTACCTCGCGCTTAAGTATCGGATGATCTCGTTGGGTTCCCGTCTGTCGATATTACCTTCGTCTTAATCGTACCAAGACTCGATGGCAATCGTTAGGGAGTACGGCAAGCCAGATATCTTCGACACGATGACTTGCAATCCAAAGTGGGAAGAGATCCAAGAGCAGATTCGCGATCCTAACCAGAGCGCCCAAGACCGCCCAGACATCGTCGCGAGAGTATGGCAGCAAAAGCTGGCTGCTCATTTAAAAGACTTAGACGAGGGTGTGCTTGGGCGGGTTTCCGCTCGGATTTACGTGGTGGAGTTTCAAAAGCGTGGACTTTCTCATGCGCACATCATTGTCATCTTGGCGGACGAGGACAAGCCACGCACGAGGCAGATTATTGGCAAGATTGTGTCGGCGGAAGTACCGGATCCTGACACCAACCCCGGCCTTTATGAAACGGTCATGACGAATATGATGCACGGGCCCTGTGGCGCGGCGAATCCATCGTGTGTCTGTATGAAGGATGGCAAGTGTACAAAGGGCTACCCGAAACCGTTCGTGGAGACAACGCGGGTGAGCGAAGACGGTTTCCCGCAGTACAGACGCCGACGACGATTGGAAGGATTTTTTACATTCAATGGAAGACAGTACGACAATGCTACGCTGAATCAGTGGGTGGTGCCTTACAACCCATACTTTTCATACAAGTACAACTGCCACATCAACATTGAAATCTGCACAGCACTGTCAGTGGTGAAGTATCTCTACAAGTACGTGTACAAGGGATCCGACAGACCGGTGATTACAGTGGAGACGGTGCGGTACATCTGACGCGGGCTCCCTGAGTGAGAAGACGGTAAGATGATCTTCTTCCTAACCTGATTGAGGAAGTGCCTGTTTCGGGCTCGGTCGGGGTGAGCCAGCTCTCCAGTGTCACGATCATATTCCGCCAGGAGTCCTTCGCCATCGCCCAGGATAGTCCTAGCCTCTTCCGTAGCTTCGCTCAGGTACGCATCTCGCAGTCCATTGTACTGATAAGCACGGATCTCCTTTTGGTGAGTTGCTATCCAACTAAGTTCTTCTTGCTCGCATTTGGCTCTCTGGTCCACACAATACTGTTGGAAAAGGCGCCCCCTTTTATGTAGATCTGATCGGTCATCGATCTTTTGGAAGAGTCGATACGCGACGTGCTCACGTAGAGCCATAGCGCGTTTGTTCCTGCGCACCACATCACCTTCGTACGTATCCGTATACGTCCACCCCAGTTCTCCATACGGAAGAAGTAGCGGGTACTGAAGGGGGTCGTAGTTGGCGTTTGTTTCCCAGAGACGCATGAGATTTCTGTCTTTTGTATATACCAAGAGATCGCGAGGCTGTGCGAGGTTGCCGTCTTCAATCATAGTGACGGCCACTTCAGAAACCGTCGGCAGATTTTCCGTTCGAGGTTTGGAAGGATTGTTTCTCAGACGGAACACCAAGTCGATTGGCTGCTGCATATCGCTTTGACGCACCCTTTCGCCAAACGTGAGAAACTGCTGAGCGAACGGGTTGTACCTTTGCATCACCCGCTCGATGTCTAACAAAGCCACAGGGTCCAGGTCTGCGAAAATCCCCATACGTCTCTCAGCTCGGCGCTCCATGTCCGGATCGACGATATAGATCTGCGCAAACTTGGGCTGAGTCCTTTGGCCAGTTCGACGATCAATGTATGGCAACAACGACCCCATGTAGTGACCCATAGCACCTTGAATTCGGTAGGAATATACGCCACGTTCACCCGCGACGCTGTTGTCCTGGTTAACGTTTTGAAACCTACCCGTGGTCGGATTCGAAGCACCGATGGACGTAAAGGCGAATGCCTGGTTGTAGGCCCGGATGAGCTTTCGAAAATCGGGGTCACCGTAAAGCTGGAGAAGTTCGTCTGGAGCAGGAACCAGAGGTGGTAGTCTGACTTTTCCCTCGATACAACAGGCTGTTTTGCTTTCACCAGGCCATTTCCACGCGTTACAGTGGCCACAGACTACAGTGGGGGGAAGGCGATGGCGCCTGGTGTGTTTGTGAACATCTGGAACCCTGACCATGGACGGTAAGAAGTCTTCGTGGTTCGCGAGTGCTTGGCGAAGGCAGGTGGTTCGCCGACGATCGCGAACTCGCTCGCGCTCCTCTTCACGTTCTTCTTCTGTCTGTAGAGCCCTTCGAATGGCGTGGCGCTCTCGGTCCCGTTCTCGCTCGTCCCCGCGCTCCACTTCTGGCATCTGCCTTCTTGCATCGGCCCGGTGTTCTCGGTCGGCTTCACGCTGCGACTCGCGTTCAACGGCCGACTGTAGATCCCTTGCATTAGCGCGACGCACTTGGTCAGCTTCCCGCTGTGTAGCGCGCTCATCATCTGCCCGCGCGTCTCTAGTATTAGCATGTCGCACACGGTCAGCGTCACGCTGGATCTCGCGCTCCTCTTCAGTCATCTGGGACCTGCGGACAGCCTCAACCGCTGCATTGTATGCCCTCGCTTGATTACGCTCATCCTCATCCTGAAGAGAACGCTGGCGAACTCGCGCGGCGGTATTTGCTTCTTGTTCTTGACGACGCCCTTGGTCGTTAAGACTCGCCCGTCTTCTTTGTCCTGCAATACGGTTACGGTCCCTTTCGGCTTGGCGCCGTTCTTCACTCTGCTGAGCTCGGCTGGCGCGTCGTTGTTCAGTGTTTCTTCGTTTCGCAGCCTCTCGCTGTGAAGATGTCATATTTGCACGGCGTGCTCGTTTACGCTCTGCATCCCTCGCTCTCTTTGCTGCCGCACGATCTTCTGTACGTATGTCGGAAGGTAAAGCATCTGTTGGAATACCTGGGACGCTGTTGGCGGGGGCTGGTGAGGCCGAGGATCCCGCTGTGGCAACATCTCGGCCTTGATTGACGGCACCAATACGAAGTCCCTCCGCATACGCTGCAGCAAACCGACGTTGATGTTCCGCAGGGTCATCTTCTTCTTGTTTGCCTTCCTGTTCCGTGACGCATGATCTCACAGGTAAATTGACGGACGATGAATGTGAAGGTTGCGATCGATTAGCAGTAATTATCGATTGACGCGCCGAACGTCGAGCGCGCATGCGCTGTTGTAGTCGGGTAGCAGCTTGAGATTTATTCCGCAACCGTCGTTTACGTTGCTCTTCAGTCTCAGGAACTTCAGGGGAAGCATAACAGCGTTCTAAAACCTCTTGTTCTGCCTGAGTAACGTGGACTTGGGACAAACTTCCAGCAGCTACCCTATCGCGTTGGTGGGCAAGGCGATGCGATAGCTGCCGGTCCTGAAGGCGAGATCGAGCCTGGCGGCGATTAGCCTGGCGGCGACGTCTGACGGCATCGTCTTCGGGGTCAGGCGGAGTTCGGTAGCGGGCTTCAAGTACGCGCCGGTCCTTCTGGCTAGCCATTGCCTTGTTGGAGGCAAATTGAGAAGTGAGAGCTTCCAAGTAAGGCACGGAGGCTGGGCACGATGTTCCACGAATATAGCCAGCGCGGTTCGATCGTGAAGCGCCTCTACATAACTCAAATTGGACTCATGACGCGCCGGTGTTGAAAGGAGATCATTGAAGATATTTTTTATGCACATATGTAACCTGTGGAAATTCTTACGTAAAATATATAAGCGCAATGTCGCTATATTGAACAAATCAATATAAAAACAGTAAAAAAAAATACAAAAATGCAAAATATGACAATAACCGACATGAAAATGTCAACAACCTACACTAAGATGTTTTAAATGGAAAATCAAAGATAACTACTTCATTCGTAATTAACCAAAACAATGTAGATAAATGCTTATTCACTGTCAGAGGTAAGGTCGATGACGCTGTCATCGTCAGTGGAATCCGATTGGCTGAACGTGTCGATGAACCAAGGCTCGCTGTCGTCATCGCTGTCGCTCTCGCTGTCGCTCTCCTCATCGCTTGTACCGACCATTTCGCGTGCAGAGAGCCGACGTTGCAGGGACGCAATCAGACGATGCGCATCACGAAGAGCGTCCAACAAAGCACTGATTTCATCAGTCATGTTGTTGTTCAACACCGAAATGTTGTTGATGGTGTCGAGGCGGAGGTCGGCCGCACGACGTTGGTAGCGGCGAGGTCGAGCCCTCTCGTCGACATCGGTGTCGGGGTCGCGGATACGGATGGCCATGTCAAATTGGAAAGTGAGCATTTCAAGCAGGCAAGTATTATTAAATAAAATCGTTAAATTGTATTTTGACCAATCGTATTACTGGATATGTAAAGATTGCGAAGACACCAATAAAATTTGTGGTCGATAAAATCGCATCCACACATATGTGGTCTCTTGGTGAACGTATACTATCGAACGCACGATAAAATCTGTAGATAAATACAGTTGAATAATAGTTAACAAAATACAGTTGAATAATGGTTATCAAAATACAGTCGAATCAAAATACAGTCGAATAAATATAATATTAGCCAATCCCGAGGCCGCCTTCGCTGCGCTCGGTAGCAAAAAAACGCAGCGCGGACGGACACACAGACGGACAGACAGACGCCGCACTAGCCTAGGATTTTTATATTCGTTAGTGGAGGTAGTGAGATCACACCCAAATCATGAACTTGTATGTTTTGAGACGGAACAGATGGTAGTGTTGCAGGGTGATTCAAATCTGTACGTTCGAATAGACTTGGTTCTCGTCTGGAATTGTACGGCTGACTCTGGGTCCGGTGATCAATTCGTCTACGTCGTTGGATCTGGGCTTGTGCTGTAAACATTGGCTCCTGACTCCGACAGGTGGGGCTTGGGTACACAAACTAATCGAACTCACAGAGTCGAACGGTAGACAGCTCCTATCTCCATTCGATTTTGATGTACATGGCAGACAACGACGGATAAATCCGACGTCACTGAATGTCATCCGCCATACAATTAAGAGGTTCAATATATCCGATAAATAAATTCGACACAACCAATGAATGGACAAATATATGCTGTTTTTGTGCATAATTGCAACAGCAAATCCTGTGATAAACCATAAAAAGGTGTGTATTTAAACTGATATTTCTGGATGCTTAGGAATAGCTTTCTGGAAGCTACGAATTATAGTCTCCTTTTGAAGCGCATCCCAAGCAGCAATTGTAGCGTTAATTGCGCGGATACGTTTTTCCTTAGCGGTTCCGCCGGCACGACACCTACCACTGCTTCTGATCTTGGCCTTTAGTGGGCCCATTACTCCCACATCTAGCGGCTGGCAAATAGCAGTGCTATTTGGGGGTAATGGAACCACTGTAGCATTTGCCTCTTCGACAATTACCCGCTGTCCTTCTTCTGAGACATGACACTCAAAGGTGTCAAGAAGAAGGACAGAAGGTCTGTCTATTTCAAATTTTAACAGTTTTTCAGCATAGAATTTCCATGTAGCAGCATCCATCCAGGCATTCTCTTGAAAGGCGCAGAAATGCCCGTCTGGATATTCCTCCATCTCCTTAGCCTGTAGTCGACCACCGGGAACGCCTCGGACGATGAAGAGAATCGGCAATTTCATTCTTATAAAATTAAAAAAAATTAAGAAAAAAATAAGAAAAAATGAAGCTTCTTACCATCGTCGCGTTCGGTTAGTACAACCGTCATGCGGCCAGCATGCTTGTTGACACCCAATATATGAGCCGAATCCTTTCGCCCTTTGCCAGCCCATGAACGCAGAGGTGGCATGTCAAATAAAATAGCGGTTTCATCAACGTTTAACACTCCTCCCTCGTAGCAGCTATATTGCTTCCAAAACGCTATAGAAAACGCAGCACGAGTTTCTTCCAGGTCGTCCGTAGAACGTTTAGCAGCTTGGGGTTTTTGAGAAGAGAATCCGTAGCTAGTATAAAAACACAATAAAAACAATAAAGTTAACTTATAAACGACCAACATATAAATTTCGTAAAAGATAGTTACCGATTAGCAATGCGTTGCACCATGCGTTCCAATGCACCACTGCACTCAGATAACCTTGAAACATAAGAAGACATCCACTCCGGATGGATCGTCCACATGAACTCGATCATTCCTGCAGTAGATAACACCTAGAATTACGAATGAAATCAATTTTTTTTAACATATCGATAATATAAATACAAATGTGTTGTTTTACCGCTTCATCTCGTCGCACATCTTTCATGTAGGTAACTAGGTCAGAGACACCAGGAAAAATTTCCTTGCGTCCCTGACCTTTCAGCGTCTTGGATGTCGAGTGTCGTTTGAAGCTCCAAATGTCCTCGGCCTGGTTCCTCCTGTCGTAGATGGTGGGCCGGGCAATATTAAGTCGTTTGCCGGTACGCGTAACACCTATTCGCTCAGCCAAAGCTAGCGCTTCTCTCTTCTGCTTAATAGTGAAGCTTCTTTTGACGCGGACCATGCAAATTTCGCAGTCAATTAGCAAAAGGTTAGTGAAGTTTTAGCTCAAAGCCAATCGTTTTGCTGTCCTGTATTATTGGATAAAATATTTTTTTCACCCTCATGATTTGCTAAAATTCGTGCCATTTTTACTATGGCGGGAAGTTTGTACCACTGTCACCTGTCGGATATTTTAGTCTGTCGAATATATCCGTCGTTGTCTGTACTCAAGGCCGACCATGTGCCGCCTTGAATGTGCCTGTACAAGGTTGACACTCAGCTCTAGTATAGACAATTCGTCTCGCTTCTTGCCACAACTTGTGAGTTTCGTTCAGTGCCCAAACTGAAATCACACGAACCACTCCAGCAAAATGATTTCCCTGTAGAAGATACGGCACACATATGGCATTTCGCTCGGCCTGAAGACTTATAGAGGACGCCGAAGTTTGCCACCAAGGGAGTAGCCTTAAATAAACAGTGTAGAGATCACCTCTGCAGCCCCGAAGCCAAATTTTGCATTTAGCGTGGGCACCTTCAACAAAGGACGTGTCTCTGATGCCGAAATGTTTGTATCGATCTGTCCAAACTCGGATAATTCGAGTTTTGTGTTTCCACCAGTGCTTGTCTAGATGCAGTGAGAGTACCGGACTCAATTCACGAAGTCGTTGGTATCTCAATTCAAAATCTGATTCCGTTGTAGTCTCACTATGTCGTAAAATTTTGCCATGGACGCCTTAGTCTGCCAGGAATTTTCAAATTTAGCGTGACCCGGTGCGGGATTAGGAATTTGAACTTGGCCCAACACTAGTCGCGTTTTACTCAAAACATTTTTGTTCATATGCCATCTGCATAGAAGAGAGGGAATTCCAGGAAAAACTTTATCCACTGTGTTCATGGATGCCAGTTCTCTATCTGTAAGAGTCACACCTGGAAACGCCACATCCATTTCCTCCAAAAACGTACGTAGTGTGTTCATAGTGTAGTCCTCTTCCTTTCCCTTGGGAGCCAGCACTGGGAAACAGGTAGTACAGTGTTAAACGCAGTCAACGCGATAAAGTTCAGCAACGGCAACTTGTACTTGTTTGCTTTGTATGTGCAATCCATACCGATAATGTCAGGGTGTCTTCTGTACTGAGCCGTAGTCCGTGGGGGCCCAAAACAAGTATAGTAGTTGCTGTGTAACAGGATCCCCTTCGAATCGGTAGTAAACTTCATCTTGATCCATCCGTTTGATTAAAGCTTCCATACAGTTTGTGTTGCAATCTCACGACGACGAGCTGCGGTACTCATGTTCGCTATATCTTGAGGAATTACACTCGAGTCAGGGTCAGCCTGAAGAAACGTGGCGCACACAGACCCAGTAGTGATCCTAACACCAGACTGGGCAATTACCACATCTTGCAGAGATGGCATTTGCGCAACCTTCGCGGATTCAACTGCACGATGGTGGTGACTAGGATGAACGCGATGATTATCGGACGCGGGATGGTTGTGAATAAGGCTTCCATTTCGAGTATGAACAATTCTCCAAGGGCCCCCAGGATTGTCTTTATCAACTGCAGCGACTATTATCTTCATGGGGCAGTCGATACGCATCGAACCTCTCATTGGGCGTTGTCTTTGCGCATCAGTAAGATGTTGAGTGCACTTTGGTTCCCCTCCGCAACCACAATCAAGTCCCCTTTTCCAAACTTGCTTGGGTTCGGCTTCATTGTAAAATGCTCGTCTTTTAGTAACGTTAAACCCCATTGATGCAACGAAGCGAATGCATCCTTCTCTGTCGGATAGGTTTGCTCTGGAGGCGGTTCAATCGTGACTGTCTCCCTCACAACTACTAGCACTGAATTCGTAACAGACCCTTCTTCCGATTCCAAAACACTGTTATTCGGAAGAGCTGAAGAGCCAATTGGGACTTCAGTCTGACGAGATAGACCCCCTGACGAAATGGGTGTCAATTCGGTGGTAAGCCCTGTTGTAAACTCCATGATGAGGGAAAATGCCTCGGAAACCGGAAGAGTGCTTGAGCTGTTTAAGCGGTTTTGGAATGCGAGCGAGTAGATGTAGCGCAATAGGCATCGTAGTGCTTCGTTAACTTATCTGAGATATCTTAGGCATTGCTAGAGAAAGTATTAGAAAAATGATGAGACAACATTTGTTTGTTAATATAAGATAAGGGACGGACACGCTCTCATGGGACGGACACGCTCGATTATCACTAGGCTTCAGTGTTAAACGAAAGCCTGTTGTTAAGTTCGCTTGCACGACGGACACAGTTCCTTAGGACGGACACGCTTTTTATTTAATTTGGTTTTAGAATAGTGCGAACCTTCTGGTTCTAGTGAACATTACCACCTGTCGAATTGTTTTTTCTTTACGAATGGCCCTCCCTGGAATGGCTCTCCTTAGCATCACCCGATATAGTGCGGCGTTATCAACAGAATAGGCAGGGGGCGAGTGGTGGAGACCGGTGGACCCCGTGGACTTCGTGATCACGCACTTAGTAAGCCTCTCGAGCACTTCCTAAGCACTTGTCGCACTTTTTAAACTCATTGCACAATTTGTAAGCACTCCCAGCAGTTGGTAAGCACAGAGAGCAGTTGGTAAATAATCAATAAATATATTATTTGGGCGGTTACAAGTGCAATAGCATGCTGTAGACCTTGTTGGCGATGTTGAGCAGATTGTATGGCAGATCAGGCTTGGCCGAGATCACCACAGACGTTTGGTCCATGCGTACGGCCTTGCTGTCGCGTGACACGAAGACTCAGCTCTGAAAGTCCGTGCGAATGCCCTTGATCAACTGCCACGAGCTCTGGATCATCTTGTTCACTCCGCGCGCGGCCTCCATCGTTGCAATGTTCTGGTACTTGGCTTGAGTGACGTCGCAGCGCTTTGACTCGATTACTACCACCATCTGGACACCCTTCGTGATCACCCAGTCGGCCTTGCCCACGCCCGCTAGCGCTGGATCCTTGGTCTCGTACTTCGACCGCAGGGTCAGCGAGTTACGCTTCCGCTCCTCGGGGTCCGTGAGTTCGCTGTCGACCGGTCCTGGGCATCGCTGATGCAGGTCACGAGCGCTGACACAATGAAGACGCTGTGTTCACTCTCCGACAGTTCTACCGGCGAGCCTCGATCCTTGACGTTCTTGGCGTATTCGCGCTCGACGTACTTGGCGGGAAGCTGCTCTGCCTCTTGGTTGTAGTCTCCGGTTTTGTTAAGTTTGTGCAGGTCGTCCATGGTCTTGTTGCACTTGGAGAATGCCACGGTCAGGTCCGACGCCTTGCGCTTCTTGCCCATCGCCTCGTTGTACAGCTCAGCCGCCACCTCCACCGAGCTGACGTCGCCGTCCTCTGTTGTAGCCTGTTGTAGCGCGGCGCCGGATCATGGGCTCCACGCGGAGGTGGTTCATGTCGCTGTCCTCGCCGAGAAGCGAACTCGTGTGCCCGTCAGATGTAACATCCCAAGCCAGGTATACGCTCATATACAAGTGTTTTTCAAGAAGGGGATGTTTCCAGCTCTATCATTGGCTATATGAAGAGTGACCATTTCTTACGTTGTAAATAGCGTACGTTTTCGTGCTCTTTCGGATGGTACCTCTCTATTTAGGTCCCTCAGTCCACTACCATTTTTTAAAAAAATGATATATAAAAGAGCCCCCTTAGCAGCTATATTTAAAGACCCTGTCCCTCGGTGAACCGGTGGGCCCCGATTATACACAACCATACCTGATATAGAGCGGCGTTATCAACAGAATAGGCAGGGGGCGAGTGGTGGAGACCGGTGGACCCCGTGGACTTCGTGATCACGCACTTAGTAAGCCTCTCGAGCACTTCCTAAGCACTTGTCGCACTTTTTAAACTCATTGCACAATTTGTAAGCACTCCCAGCAGTTGGTAAGCACAGAGAGCAGTTGGTAAATAATCAATAAATATATTATTTGGGCGGTTACAAGTGCAATAGCATGCTGTAGACCTTGTTGGCGATGTTGAGCAGATTGTATGGCAGATCAGGCTTGGCCGAGATCACCACAGACGTTTGGTCCATGCGTACGGCCTTGCTGTCGCGTGACACGAAGACTCAGCTCTGAAAGTCCGTGCGAATGCCCTTGATCAACTGCCACGAGCTCTGGATCATCTTGTTCACTCCGCGCGCGGCCTCCATCGTTGCAATGTTCTGGTACTTGGCTTGAGTGACGTCGCAGCGCTTTGACTCGATTACTACCACCATCTGGACACCCTTCGTGATCACCCAGTCGGCCTTGCCCACGCCCGCGAGCGCTGGATCCTTGGTCTCGTACTTCGACCGCAGGGTCAGCGAGTTACGCTTCCGCTCCTCGGGGTCCGTGAGTTCGCTGTCGACCGGTCCTGGGCATCGCTGATGCAGGTCACGAGCGCTGACACAATGAAGACGCTGTGTTCACTCTCCGACAGTTCTACCGGCGAGCCTCGATCCTTGACGTTCTTGGCGTATTCGCGCTCGACGTACTTGGCGGGAAGCTGCTCTGCCTCTTGGTTGTAGTCTCCGGTTTTGTTAAGTTTGTGCAGGTCGTCCATGGTCTTGTTGCACTTGGAGAATGCCACGGTCAGGTCCGACGCCTTGCGCTTCTTGCCCATCGCCTCGTTGTACAGCTCAGCCGCCACCTCCACCGAGCTGACGTCGCCGTCCTCTGTTGTAGCCTGTTGTAGCGCGGCGCCGGATCATGGGCTCCACGCGGAGGTGGTTCATGTCGCTGTCCTCGCCGAGAAGCGAACTCGTGTGCCCGTCAGATGTAACATCCTGCCAGGTATACGCTCATATACAAGTGTTTTTCAAGAAGGGGATGTTTCCAGCTCTATCATTGGCTATATGAAGAGTGACCATTTCTTACGTTGTAAATAGCGTACGTTTTCGTGCTCTTTCGGATGGTACCTCTCTATTTAGGTCCTCAGTCCACTACCATTTTTAAAAAAATGATATATAAAAGAGCCCCCCCCCCCCGTAGCAGCTATATTTAAAGACCCCGTCCCCTCGGTGAACCGGTGGGCCCCGATTATACACAACCATACCTGATATAGAGCGGCGTTATCAACAGAATAGGCAGGGGGCGAGTGGTGGAGACCGGTGGACCCCGTGGACTTCGTGATCACGCACTTAGTAAGCCTCTCGAGCACTTCCTAAGCACTTGTCGCACTTTTTAAACTCATTGCACAATTTGTAAGCACTCCCAGCAGTTGGTAAGCACAGAGAGCAGTTGGTAAATAATCAATAAATATATTATTTGGGCGGTTACAAGTGCAATAGCATGCTGTAGACCTTGTTGGCGATGTTGAGCAGATTGTATGGCAGATCAGGCTTGGCCGAGATCACCACAGACGTTTGGTCCATGCGTACGGCCTTGCTGTCGCGTGACACGAAGACTCAGCTCTGAAAGTCCGTGCGAATGCCCTTGATCGACTGCCACGAGCTCTGGATCATCTTGTTCACTCCGCGCGCGGCCTCCATCGTTGCAATGTTCTGGTACTTGGCTTGAGTGACGTCGCAGCGCTTTGACTCGATTACTACCACCATCTGGGCACCCTTCGTGATCACCCAGTCGGCCTTGCCCACGCCCGCTAGCGCTGGATCCTTGGTCTCGTACTTCGACCGCAGGGTCAGCGAGTTACGCTTCCGCTCCTCGGGGTCCGTGAGTTCGCTGTCGACCGGTCCTGGGCATCGCTGATGCAGGTCACGAGCGCTGACACAATGAAGACGCTGTGTTCACTCTCCGACAGTTCTACCGGCGAGCCTCGATCCTTGACGTTCTTGGCGTATTCGCGCTCGACGTACTTGGCGGGAAGCTGCTCTGCCTCTTGGTTGTAGTCTCCGGTTTTGTTAAGTTTGTGCAGGTCGTCCATGGTCTTGTTGCACTTGGAGAATGCCACGGTCAGGTCCGACGCCTTGCGCTTCTTGCCCATCGCCTCGTTGTACAGCTCAGCCGCCACCTCCACCGAGCTGACGTCGCCGTCCTCTGTTGTAGCCTGTTGTAGCGCGGCGCCGGATCATGGGCTCCACGCGGAGGTGGTTCATGTCGCTGTCCTCGCCGAGAAGCGAACTCGTGTGCCCGTCAGATGTAACATCCCAAGCCAGGTATACGCTCATATACAAGTGTTTTTCAAGAAGGGGATGTTTCCAGCTCTATCATTGGCTATATGAAGAGTGACCATTTCTTACGTTGTAAATAGCGTACGTTTTCGTGCTCTTTCGGATGGTACCTCTCTATTTAGGTCCCCTCAGTCCACTACCATTTTTTAAAAAAAATGATATATAAAAGAGCCCCCCCCCCCTTAGCAGCTATATTTAAAGACCCCGTCCCCTCGGTGAACCGGTGGGCCCCGATTATACACAACCATACCTGATATAGAGCGGCGTTATCAACAGAATAGGCAGGGGCGAGTGGTTGAGACCGGTGGACCCCGTGGACTTCGTGATCACGCACTTAGTAAGCCTCTCGAGCACTTCCTAAGCACTTGTCGCACTTTTTAAACTCATTGCACAATTTGTAAGCACTCCCAGCAGTTGGTAAGCACAGAGAGCAGTTGGTAAATAATCAATAAATATATTATTTGGGCGGTTACAAGTGCAATAGCATGCTGTAGACCTTGTTGGCGATGTTGAGCAGATTGTATGGCAGATCAGGCTTGGCCGAGATCACCACAGACGTTTGGTCCATGCGTACGGCCTTGCTGTCGCGTGACACGAAGACTCAGCTCTGAAAGTCCGTGCGAATGCCCTTGATCAACTGCCACGAGCTCTGGATCATCTTGTTCACTCCGCGCGCGGCCTCCATCGTTGCAATGTTCTGGCATTCTGGCTTCGAGTGACGTCGCAGCGCTTTGACTCGATTACTACCACCATCTGGGCACCCTTCGTGATCACCCAGTCGGCCTTGCCCACGCCCGCTAGCGCTGGATCCTTGGTCTCGTACTTCGACCGCAGGGTCAGCGAGTTACGCTTCCGCTCCTCGGGGTCCGTGAGTTCGCTGTCGACCGGTCCTGGGCATCGCTGATGCAGGTCACGAGCGCTGACACAATGAAGACGCTGTGTTCACTCTCCGACAGTTCTACCGGCGAGCCTCGATCCTGACGTTCTTGGCGTATTCGCGCTCGACGTACTTGGCGGGAAGCTGCTCTGCCTCTTGGTTGTAGTCTCCGGTTTTGTTAAGTTTGTGCAGGTCGTCCATGGTCTTGTTGCACTTGGAGAATGCCACGGTCAGGTTCGACGCCTTGCGCTTCTTGCCCATCGCCTCGTTGTACAGCTCAGCCGCCACCTCCACCGAGCTGACGTCGCCGTCCTCTGTTGTAGCCTGTTGTAGCGCGGCGCCGGATCATGGGCTCCACGCGGAGGTGGTTCATGTCGCTGTCCTCGCCGAGAAGCGAACTCGTGTGCCCGTCAGATGTAACATCCCAAGCCAGGTATACGCTCATATACAAGTGTTTTTCAAGAAGGGGATGTTTCCAGCTCTATCATTGGCTATATGAAGAGTGACCATTTCTTACGTTGTAAATAGCGTACGTTTTCGTGCTCTTTCGGATGGTACCTCTCTATTTAGGTCCCCTCAGTCCACTACCATTTTTTAAAAAAAATGATATATAAAAGAGCCCCCCCCCCTTAGCAGCTATATTTAAAGACCCCGTCCCCTCGGTGAACCGGTGGGCCCCGATTATACACAACCATACCTGATATAGAGCGGCGTTATCAACAGAATAGGCAGGGGGCGAGTGGTTGAGACCGGTGGACCCCGTGGACTTCGTGATCACGCACTTAGTAAGCCTCTCGAGCACTTCCTAAGCACTTGTCGCACTTTTTAAACTCATTGCACAATTTGTAAGCACTCCCAGCAGTTGGTAAGCACAGAGAGCAGTTGGTAAATAATCAATAAATATATTATTTGGGCGGTTACAAGTGCAATAGCATGCTGTAGACCTTGTTGGCGATGTTGAGCAGATTGTATGGCAGATCAGGCTTGGCCGAGATCACCACAGACGTTTGGTCCATGCGTACGGCCTTGCTGTCGCGTGACACGAAGACTCAGCTCTGAAAGTCCGTGCGAATGCCCTTGATCAACTGCCACGAGCTCTGGATCATCTTGTTCACTCCGCGCGCGGCCTCCATCGTTGCAATGTTCTGGTACTTGGCTTGAGTGACGTCGCAGCGCTTTGACTCGATTACTACCACCATCTGGGCACCCTTCGTGATCGCCCAGTCGGCCTTGCCCACGCCCGCTAGCGCTGGATCCTTGGTCTCGTACTTCGACCGCAGGGTCAGCGAGTTACGCTTCCGCTCCTCGGGGTCCGTGAGTTCGCTGTCGACCGGTCCTGGGCATCGCTGATGCAGGTCACGAGCGCTGACACAATGAAGACGCTGTGTTCACTCTCCGACAGTTCTACCGGCGAGCCTCGATCCTTGACGTTCTTGGCGTATTCGCGCTCGACGTACTTGGCGGGAAGCTGCTCTGCCTCTTGGTTGTAGTCTCCGGTTTTGTTAAGTTTGTGCAGGTCGTCCATGGTCTTGTTGCACTTGGAGAATGCCACGGTCAGGTCCGACGCCTTGCGCTTCTTGCCCATCGCCTCGTTGTACAGCTCAGCCGCCACCTCCACCGAGCTGACGTCGCCGTCCTCTGTTGTAGCCTGTTGTAGCGCGGCGCCGGATCATGGGCTCCACGCGGAGGTGGTTCATGTCGCTGTCCTCGCCGAGAAGCGAACTCGTGTGCCCGTCAGATGTAACATCCCAAGCCAGGTATACGCTCATATACAAGTGTTTTTCAAGAAGGGGATGTTTCCAGCTCTATCATTGGCTATATGAAGAGTGACCATTTCTTACGTTGTAAATAGCGTACGTTTTCGTGCTCTTTCGGATGGTACCTCTCTATTTAGGTCCCCTCAGTCCACTACCATTTTTTAAAAAAAAATGATATATAAAGAGCCCCTCCCTTAGCAGCTATATTTAAAGACCCTGTCCCTCGGTGAACCGGTGGGCCCCGATTATACACAACCATACCTGATATAGAGCGGCGTTATCAACAGAATAGGCAGGGGGCGAGTGGTGGAGACCGGTGGACCCCGTGGACTTCGTGATCACGCACTTAGTAAGCCTCTCGAGCACTTCCTAAGCACTTGTCGCACTTTTTAAACTCATTGCACAATTTGTAAGCACTCCCAGCAGTTGGTAAGCACAGAGAGCAGTTGGTAAATAATCAATAAATATATTTTTGGGCGGTTACAAGTGCAATAGCATGCTGTAGACCTTGTTGGCGATGTTGAGCAGATTGTATGGCAGATCAGGCTTGGCCGAGATCACCACAGACGTTTGGTCCATGCGTACGGCCTTGCTGTCGCGTGACACGAAGACTCAGCTCTGAAAGTCCGTGCGAATGCCCTTGATCGACTGCCACGAGCTCTGGATCATCTTGTTCACTCCGCGCGCGGCCTCCATCGTTGCAATGTTCTGGTACTTGGCTTGAGTGACGTCGCAGCGCTTTGACTCGATTACTACCACCATCTGGGCACCCTTCGTGATCACCCAGTCGGCCTTGCCCACGCCCGCTAGCGCTGGATCCTTGGTCTCGTACTTCGACCGCAGGGTCAGCGAGTTACGCTTCCGCTCCTCGGGGTCCGTGAGTTCGCTGTCGACCGGTCCTGGGCATCGCTGATGCAGGTCACGAGCGCTGACACAATGAAGACGCTGTGTTCACTCTCCGACAGTTCTACCGGCGAGCCTCGATCCTTGACGTTCTTGGCGTATTCGCGCTCGACGTACTTGGCGGGAAGCTGCTCTGCCTCTTGGTTGTAGTCTCCGGTTTTGTTAAGTTTGTGCAGGTCGTCCATGGTCTTGTTGCACTTGGAGAATGCCACGGTCAGGTTCGACGCCTTGCGCTTCTTGCCCATCGCCTCGTTGTACAGCTCAGCCGCCACCTCCACCGAGCTGACGTCGCCGTCCTCTGTTGTAGCCTGTTGTAGCGCGGCGCCGGATCATGGGCTCCACGCGGAGGTGGTTCATGTCGCTGTCCTCGCCGAGAAGCGAACTCGTGTGCCCGTCAGATGTAACATCCCAAGCCAGGTATACGCTCATATACAAGTGTTTTTCAAGAAGGGGATGTTTCCAGCTCTATCATTGGCTATATGAAGAGTGACCATTTCTTACGTTGTAAATAGCGTACGTTTTCGTGCTCTTTCGGATGGTACCTCTCTATTTAGGTCCCCTCAGTCCACTACCATTTTTAAAAATGATATATAAAAGAGCCCCCCCCCTTAGCAGCTATATTTAAAGACCCCGTCCCCTCGGTGAACCGGTGGGCCCCGATTATACACAACCATACCTGATATAGAGCGGCGTTATCAACAGAATAGGCAGGGGGCGAGTGGTTGAGACCGGTGGACCCCGTGGACTTCGTGATCACGCACTTAGTAAGCCTCTCGAGCACTTCCTAAGCACTTGTCGCACTTTTTAAACTCATTGCACAATTTGTAAGCACTCCCAGCAGTTGGTAAGCACAGAGAGCAGTTGGTAAATAATCAATAAATATATTTTTTGGGCGGTTACAAGTGCAATAGCATGCTGTAGACCTTGTTGGCGATGTTGAGCAGATTGTATGGCAGATCAGGCTTGGCCGAGATCACCACAGACGTTTGGTCCATGCGTACGGCCTTGCTGTCGCGTGACACGAAGACTCAGCTCTGAAAGTCCGTGCGAATGCCCTTGATCAACTGCCACGAGCTCTGGATCATCTTGTTCACTCCGCGCGCGGCCTCCATCGTTGCAATGTTCTGGTACTTGGCTTGAGTGACGTCGCAGCGCTTTGACTCGATTACTACCACCATCTGGGCACCCTTCGTGATCACCCAGTCGGCCTTGCCCACGCCCGCTAGCGCTGGATCCTTGGTCTCGTACTTCGACCGCAGGGTCAGCGAGTTACGCTTCCGCTCCTCGGGGTCCGTGAGTTCGCTGTCGACCGGTCCTGGGCATCGCTGATGCAGGTCACGAGCGCTGACACAATGAAGACGCTGTGTTCACTCTCCGACAGTTCTACCGGCGAGCCTCGATCCTGGACGTTCTTGGCGTATTCGCGCTCGACGTACTTGGCGGGAAGCTGCTCTGCCTCTTGGTTGTAGTCTCCGGTTTTGTTAAGTTTGTGCAGGTCGTCCATGGTCTTGTTGCACTTGGAGAATGCCACGGTCAGGTTCGACGCCTTGCGCTTCTTGCCCATCGCCTCGTTGTACAGCTCAGCCGCCACCTCCACCGAGCTGACGTCGCCGTCCTCTGTTGTGTAGCTTCTGTTGTAGCGCGGCGCCGGATCATGGGCTCCACGCGGAGGTGGTTCATGTCGCTGTCCTCGCCGAGAAGCGAACTCGTGTGCCCGTCAGATGTAACATCCCAAGCCAGGTATACGCTCATATACAAGTGTTTTTCAAGAAGGGGATGTTTCCAGCTCTATCATTGGCTATATGAAGAGTGACCATTTCTTACGTTGTAAATAGCGTACGTTTTCGTGCTCTTTCGGATGGTACCTCTCTATTTAGGTCCCCTCAGTCCACTACCATTTTTTAAAAAAAATGATATATAAAAGAGCCCCCCCCCTTAGCAGCTATATTTAAAGACCCTGTCCCCTCGGTGAACCGGTGGGCCCCGATTATACACAACCATACCTGATATAGAGCGGCGTTATCAACAGAATAGGCAGGGGGCGAGTGGTGGAGACCGGTGGACCCCGTGGACTTCGTGATCACGCACTTAGTAAGCCTCTCGAGCACTTCCTAAGCACTTGTCGCACTTTTTAAACTCATTGCACAATTTGTAAGCACTCCCAGCAGTTGGTAAGCACAGAGAGCAGTTGGTAAATAATCAATAAATATATTATTTGGGCGGTTACAAGTGCAATAGCATGCTGTAGACCTTGTTGGCGATGTTGAGCAGATTGTATGGCAGATCAGGCTTGGCCGAGATCACCACAGACGTTTGGTCCATGCGTACGGCCTTGCTGTCGCGTGACACGAAGACTCAGCTCTGAAAGTCCGTGCGAATGCCCTTGATCAACTGCCACGAGCTCTGGATCATCTTGTTCACTCCGCGCGCGGCCTCCATCGTTGCAATGTTCTGGTACTTGGCTTGAGTGACGTCGCAGCGCTTTGACTCGATTACTACCACCATCTGGGCACCCTTCGTGATCACCCAGTCGGCCTTGCCCACGCCCGCTAGCGCTGGATCCTTGGTCTCGTACTTCGACCGCAGGGTCAGCGAGTTACGCTTCCGCTCCTCGGGGTCCGTGAGTTCGCTGTCGACCGGTCCTGGGCATCGCTGATGCAGGTCACGAGCGCTGACACAATGAAGACGCTGTGTTCACTCTCCGACAGTTCTACCGGCGAGCCTCGATCCTTGACGTTCTTGGCGTATTCGCGCTCGACGTACTTGGCGGGAAGCTGCTCTGCCTCTTGGTTGTAGTCTCCGGTTTTGTTAAGTTTGTGCAGGTCGTCCATGGTCTTGTTGCACTTGGAGAATGCCACGGTCAGGTTCGACGCCTTGCGCTTCTTGCCCATCGCCTCGTTGTACAGCTCAGCCGCCACCTCCACCGAGCTGACGTCGCCGTCCTCTGTTGTAGCCTGTTGTAGCGCGGCGCCGGATCATGGGCTCCACGCGGAGGTGGTTCATGTCGCTGTCCTCGCCGAGAAGCGAACTCGTGTGCCCGTCAGATGTAACATCCCAAGCCAGGTATACGCTCATATACAAGTGTTTTTCAAGAAGGGGATGTTTCCAGCTCTATCATTGGCTATATGAAGAGTGACCATTTCTTACGTTGTAAATAGCGTACGTTTTCGTGCTCTTTCGGATGGTACCTCTCTATTTAGGTCCCCTCAGTCCACTACCATTTTTTAAAAAAAATGATATATAAAAGAGCCCCCCCCCTTAGCAGCTATATTTAAAGACCCCGTCCCCTCGGTGAACCGGTGGGCCCCGATTATACACAACCATACCTGATATAGAGCGGCGTTATCAACAGAATAGGCAGGGGGCGAGTGGTGGAGACCGGTGGACCCCGTGGACTTCGTGATCACGCACTTAGTAAGCCTCTCGAGCACTTCCTAAGCACTTGTCGCACTTTTTAAACTCATTGCACAATTTGTAAGCACTCCCAGCAGTTGGTAAGCACAGAGAGCAGTTGGTAAATAATCAATAAATATATTATTTGGGCGGTTACAAGTGCAATAGCATGCTGTAGACCTTGTTGGCGATGTTGAGCAGATTGTATGGCAGATCAGGCTTGGCCGAGATCACCACAGACGTTTGGTCCATGCGTACGGCCTTGCTGTCGCGTGACACGAAGACTCAGCTCTGAAAGTCCGTGCGAATGCCCTTGATCAACTGCCACGAGCTCTGGATCATCTTGTTCACTCCGCGCGCGGCCTCCATCGTTGCAATGTTCTGGTACTTGGCTTGAGTGACGTCGCAGCGCTTTGACTCGATTACTACCACCATCTGGGCACCCTTCGTGATCACCCAGTCGGCCTTGCCCACGCCCGCTAGCGCTGGATCCTTGGTCTCGTACTTCGACCGCAGGGTCAGCGAGTTACGCTTCCGCTCCTCGGGGTCCGTGAGTTCGCTGTCGACCGGTCCTGGGCATCGCTGATGCAGGTCACGAGCGCTGACACAATGAAGACGCTGCGTTCACTCTCTGACAGTTCTACCGGCGAGCCTCGATCCTTGACGTTCTTGGCGTATTCGCGCTCGACGTACTTGGCGGGAAGCTGCTCTGCCTCTTGGTTGTAGTCTCCGGTTTTGTTAAGTTTGTGCAGGTCGTCCATGGTCTTGTTGCACTTGGAGAATGCCACGGTCAGGTCCGACGCCTTGCGCTTCTTGCCCATCGCCTCGTTGTACAGCTCAGCCGCCACCTCCACCGAGCTGACGTCGCCGTCCCCGTTGTAGCCTGTTGTAGCGCGGCGCCGGATCATGGGCTCCACGCGGAGGTGGTTCATGTCGCTGTCCTCGCCGAGAAGCGAACTCGTGTGCCCGTCAGATGTAACATCCCGGCCAGGTATACGCTCATATACAAGTGTTTTTCAAGAAGGGATGTTTCCAGCTCTATCATTGGCTATATGAAGAGTGACCATTTCTTACGTTGTAAATAGCGTACGTTTTCGTGCTCTTTCGGATGGTACCTCTCTATTTAGGTCCCCTCAGTCCACTACCATTTTTTAAAAAAAATGATATATAAAAGAGCCCCCCACATTAGCAGCTATATTTAAAGACCCTGTCCCCTGGTGAACCGGTGGGCCCTGATTATACACAACCATACCTGATATAGAGCGGCGTTATCAACAGAATAGGCAGGGGCGAGTGGTGGAGACCGGTGGACCCTGTGGACTTCGTGATCACGCACTTAGTAAGCCTCTCTATCACTTCCTAAGCACTTGTCGCACTTTTTAAACTCATTGCACAATTTGTAAGCACTCCCAGCAGTTGGTAAGCACAGAGAGCAGTTGGTAAATAATCAATAAATATATTTTTTGGGCGGTTACAAGTGCAATAGCATGCTGTAGACCTTGTTGGCGATGTTGAGCAGATTGTATGGCAGTGATCAGGCTTGGCCGAGATCACAACTGACGTTTGGTCCATGCGTACGGCCTTGCTGTCGCGTGACACGAAGACTCAGCTCTGAAAGTCCGTGCGAATGCCCTGATCAACTGCCACGAGCTCTGGATCATCTTGTTCACTCGCGCGCGGCCTCCATCGTTGCAATGTTCTGGTACTTGGCTTGAGTGACGTCGCAGCGCTTTGACTCGATTACTACCACCATCTGGCACCCTTCGTGATCACCCAGTCGGCCTTGCCCACGCCTTCCTCGCTAGCGCTGGATCCTTGGTCTCGTACTTCGACCGCAGGGTCAGCGAGTTACGCTTCCGCTCCTCGGGGTCCGTGAGTTCGCTGTCGACCGGTCCTGGGCATCGCTGATGCAGGTCACGAGCGCTGACACAATGAAGACGCTGCGTTCACTCTCTGACAGTTCTACCGGCGAGCCTCGATCCTTGACGTTCTTGGCGTATTCGCGCTCGACGTACTTGGCGGGAAGCTGCTCTGCCTCTTGGTTGTAGTCTCCGGTTTTGTTAAGTTTGTGCAGGTCGTCCATGGTCTTGTTGCACTTGGAGAATGCCACGGTCAGGTCCGACGCCTTGCGCTTCTTGCCCATCGCCTCGTTGTACAGCTCAGCCGCCACCTCCACCGAGCTGACGTCGCCGTCCTCTGTTGTAGCCTGTTGTAGCGCGGCGCCGGATCATGGGCTCCACGCGGAGGTGGTTCATGTCGCTGTCCTCGCCGAGAAGCGAACTCGTGTGCCCGTCAGATGTAACATCCCAAGCCAGGTATACGCTCATATACAAGTGTTTTTCAAGAAGGGGATGTTTCCAGCTCTATCATTGGCTATATGAAGAGTGACCATTTCTTACGTTGTAAATAGCGTACGTTTTCGTGCTCTTTCCGGATGGTACCTCTCTATTTAGGTCTCCCTCAGTCCATCGCTACCATTTTTTAAAAAAATGATATATAAAAGAGCCCCCTTAGGCAGCTATATTTAAGAGACCCTGTCCCTCAGAGTGAACCGGTGGGCCCTGATTATACACAACCATACCTGATATAGAGCGGCGTTATCAACAGAATAGGCAGGGGGCGAGGTGGTGGAGACCGGTGGACCTCGTGGACTTTCCTGTGGGATCACGCACTCTAGTAAGCCTCTCGAGCACTTCCTAAGCACTTGTCACGCACTTTTTAAAACTCATTGCACAATTTGTAAGCACTCCCAGCAGTTGGTAAGCACAGAGAGCAGTTGGTAAATAATCAATAACATATTATTTGGGCGGTTACAAGGTGCAATAGCATGCTGTGTAGACCTTGTTGGCGATGTTGAGCAGATTGTATGGCAGATCAGGCTTGGCCGAGATCACCACAGACGTTTGGTCCATGCGTACACGGCCTTGCTGTCGCGTGACACGAAAGACTCAGCTCTGGAAAGTCCTGTGGCGAATGCCCTTTGATCAACTGCAAAGCACGAGCTCTGGATCATCTTGTTCACTCCGCGCGCGGCCTCCCATCGTTGCAATGTTCCTGGTACTTCTTGGCTTGAGTGGACGTCGCAGCGCTTTGACTCGATTACTACCACCATCTGGACACCCTTCGTGATCACCCAGTCGGCCTTGCCCACGCCTCGCTAGCCCGCTGGATCCTTGGTCTCGTACTTCCGACCGCCAGGGTCAGCGAGTTACGTCTTTCCGCTCCTCGGGGTCCGTGAGTTCGCTGTCGACCGGTCCTGGCGCAGGCATCGCTGATGCAGGTCACGAGCGCTGACACAATGAAGACGCTGCGTTCACTCTTCGACAGGTTCTACCGGCGAGCCTCGATCCTTGACGTTCTGTGGCGTATTCGCGCTCGACGTACTTTATGGCGGGAAGCTGCTCTGCCTTCTTGGTTGTAGTCCTTCCGGTTTTGTTAAGTTTGGTGCAGGTCGTCCATGGTCTTGTTGCACTTGGAGAATGCCACGGTCAGGTCCGACGCCTTGCGCTTCTTGCCCATCGCCTCGTTGGTACAGCTTCAGCCGCCACCTCCACCGAGCTGACGCGTCGCCGTCCTCTGTTGTAGCCTGTTGTAGCGCGGCGCCGGATCATGGGCTCCACGCGGAGGTGGTTCATGTCGCTGTCCTCGCCGAGAAGCGAACTCGTGGTGTGCCCGTCATTGATGTAACATCCCAAGCCAGGTATACGCTCATATACAAGTGTTTTTCAAGAAGGGATGTTTCCAGCTCTATCATTGGCTATATGAAGAGTGACCATTTCTTACGTTGTAGAATAGCGTACGTTTTCGTAAGCTGCCTTTTCGGATGGTACTTCTCTATTTAGGTCCTCAGTCCACTACCATTTTTAAAAAAATGATATATAAAAGAGCCCCTTAGCAGCTATATTTAAAGACCTCTGTCCCCTCGGTGGAACCGGGTGGGCCCTGATTATACACAACCATACCTGATATAGAGCGTAAGGCGTTATCAACAGAATAGGCAGGGGGCGAGTGGTGGAGACCGGTGGACCCCGTGGACTTCTGTGATCACGCACTTAGTAAGCCTCTCGAGCACTTCCTAAGCACTTGTTTCGCACTTTTTAAACTCATTGCACAATTTGTAAGCACTCCTGGCAGTTGGTAAAGCACAGAGAGCAGTTGGTAAATAATCAATAAATATATTATTTGGGCGGTTAAGCAAGTGCAATAGCATGCTGTAGACCTTGTTGGCGATGTTGAGCAGATTGTATGGCAGATCAGGCTTGGCCGAGATCACCATTACAGACGTTTGGTCCATGCGTACGGCCTGCTGTCGCGTGACACGAAGACTCAGGCTCTGAAAGTCCGTGCGAATGCTCCTTGATCAACTGCCACGAGCTCTGGATCATCTTGTTCACCCGCGCGCGGCCTCCATCGTTGCAAATGTTCTGGTACTTGGCTTGGAGTGACGTCGCAGCGCTTTTGACTCGATTACTACCACCATCTGGACACCCTTCGTGATCACCCAGTCGGCCTTGCCCACGCCCGCCAGCGCTGGATCCTCTTGGTCTCGTACTTCGACCGCAGTGGTCAGCGAGTTACGCTTCCGCTCCTCGGGGTCCGTGGAGTTCGCTGTCGACCGGTCCTGGGCATCACTGATGCAGGTCACGAGCGCTGACACAATGAAGACGCTGTGTTCACTCTCCGACAGTTCTACTCGGCGAGCCTCGATCCTTGACGTTCTTGGCGTATTCGCGCTCAACGTACTTGGCGGGAAGCTTGCTCTGCCTCTTTGGTTGTAGTCTCCGGTTTTGTTAAGTTTGTGCAGGTCGTCCATGGTCTTGTTGCACTTGGAGAATGCCACGGTCAGGTTCGACGCCTTGGCGCTTCTTTTTTGCCCATCGCCTCGTTGTACAGCTCAGCCGCCACCTCCACCGAGCTGACGTCGCCGTCCTCTGTTGTAGCCTGCTTGTAGCGCGGCGCCGGATCATGGCTCCACGCGGAGGTGGTTCATGTCGCTGCCCTCGCCGAGAAGCGAACTCGTGTGCTCCGTCAGATGTAACATCCCAAGCCAGGTATACGCTCATACAAGTGTTTTTCAAGAAGGGGATGTTTCCAGCTCTATCATTGGCTATATGAAGAGTGACCATTTCTTACGTTGTAAATAGCGTACGTTTTCGTGCTCTTTCGGATGGTACCTCTCTATTTAGGTCCCTCAGCCCACTACCATTTTTTTAAAAAAATGATATATAAAAGAGCCCCCCTTAGCAGCTATATTTAAAGACCCTGTCCCCTCGGTAGAACCGGTGGGCCCTGATTATACAC